>CM040434.1:59606739-59727838 GCA_022702705.1 Papilionanthe hookeriana x Papilionanthe teres | reverse complement strand
TTTGTTCAGTTCTGTGAACCATAAATGCCTTTATCAAAATTAATTTATCAAATAATCATTTTGTTGACGATATCCAATCAATCATCAATCTCATTAAAAAAACAGTAACTTCCTCAAAGTGATACAATTCAGCTAAATATTGAATATTATTAATCAGTCATTTATTCAAAAGTTAATTTGAAGTCAATGTCCGTTTTGATTTATTATTTCTATCGACGATTGGTCGACTTTTGACACAAGTCGACGATGATGAACTCGTTGACCCGATAGATCGACCTTTTGACCAAAAAGAACTTTGGTTAAAATGGTCGATCCTTAAGCCGATGACCAACCCAGGTGGCTTAATATTGCCGATGGAGTCGACTTCTGACGCAAAATCAATTTTGATTCGAAATTGTCGATTTTAACCTAATGACCGCCCATTAACTTGATTGAGTCGACTTTTAACCAAAAGTCGACTTTGGTCGAAATGGTCGTTTTTTGACCACATAATTCAATCCGTTATGGCCAATATATCGACATTTGACCGAAAAGTCGAAGCTTTGGTCGAAATGGTCGATCCCTTGACCCCGATGACGGCACGCGTGCACTCGATCGGTCGACATTTCACAAAAATTAATTTCGGTCGAGATGAGTCGATCTTTTACTGCTCGAGACCCAATTTCTGACCCGGTGAAGCCGATCTACTGACTAAAAAGTCGACTTTTTGTCGAAATCGTCGATCCTTGACGCAATGAATAACTTGACTCAATGGAGTCGACTTTTGACCAAAAATTAACTTTTAGTCAAAATGATCAATCCTTGACCCACATGACTCGACCCATTGGCTAATAGGTCGACTTTTGACCGAAAAGTCGATTTTGAGTCGAAAATAGTCAATTTTTGAATTAATATCCGAATTATCGACCCAATACGTTTAACTTTGACTAAAACGTCAGACTTTGGTCGAAATGGATAATCTGGATCTAATGACTAACCCATTGACCCAGTAGATCAATATTTAACCAAAAGTCATCTTTGGGTCGAAATGGTTAATTTTGACCTAATGACGGCCCGTGACCCAATTGGTTAACATTTGACAAAAGTCATTTGTAGTCAAAATGGTGGCTAACTTGACCCAATTAACAACTCATTGACTAAAAAGGTAAACGTTTGACAAAAAAGTCACATCTGGTCAAAATGTTTAATTTCTGACCCAATGACCTCCTAGTTAACCTAATAGGTTAAGTTTTGACCAAAATTTAATTTTTGTCAATATAGTCTATTTTTTACCTAATGATAATTTTTGACCCAATAAGTCGATCTCGACCGAAAAGTCGACTTCGGTCAAAATTGTAAATCCTTGAACTAATGACTGAACCATTGACTCAAAATGTCGACTTTTGATCGAAAGTTAATTTTGGTCGAATTATTCATATTTTGACCTAACGACGCTAAATTAACCTGATAGGTCGACATTTGACCAAAAGTGACTTTGGTCAAAATTGTCATTTTTAACCAATGACCAGCCCATTGATTAAGTAGATCGACTTTTAACCAAAAAGATGACTTTTGTCAAAATGGTCGACACTTGACCCAATGACCGACTCATTGACCCAATAGGTCGAGCGTTTGACCAAGAGTCGATTTGTGAATAGTCGATTTGACTCGCGATGATTATTGACCCAATGAGTCACTTCTGATTAAAAAGTCGACTTTGGTCAAAATGGTCGATCCTTCAATCCAATGAATAACCCGTTGACCCAAAAGGATGAACTTTTGACCGAAAAGTCGACTTTGGATAAAATGATCAATCCTTCGACCGATTGATGATCGCCATTGTGTCGTCATCTTTTGACTAAAAGTTAATTTCGGTCAAAATAGTCAATTTTTTAATAAATGACCAATTATTGACCTAATAAGTCGATCTCGTGACAAAGTCGACTTTGGGTCAAACATGGTCGATCCCTGACCCGATGAAAAACCTATTGACTCGATCCGGTCAACTTTGCACCAAAAAGTCGATTTTGTCTATGACCGACTAATCGATCTGATAGGTCGACTTTTCGACCAAAAGTCAACTTAGGTCAAAATGGTCAATTTTGACACAATGACCAACCAATCGACCCATTTCATCGACTTTTGACAAAAAAGTCATCTTTGTTCAAAATGGTCAATTCTTGACCTAATTACCAACTCATTGACCAAAATGTGTTAACTTTTGACCAAAAAGTCAACTTTGGTCAAAATGGTCAATTTCTGACCCAATGAACACCACGTTGACCCAATCGGTTACCTTTTGACAAAATTTTTAATTTTGGTCAAAATAGTCAATTTTTGACCTGATGACCAATAATTGACCCAATAAGTCAATCTCTGACCAAAAAGTCAACTTTTGTCAAAATGGTCAATCCTTGACCCATTGACAAACCCATTGACCCAATAGGTTAACTTTTGACCAAAAAGTCAATTTTGGTCAAAATAGTCAACTTTCGACCTAATGACCACCCATTGACCCAATAGGTCAGCTTTTGACCAAAAAGTCATCTTTGGTCAAAATGGTCAATTTTTGACTCAATGACAAACCCATTGACCCAATAGGTCAACTTCTGACCAAAAAGCCATCTTTGGTCAAAATGGTCAATTCTTGACCCAATTACCAACTCATTTACCAAATAGGTCAACTTTTGACTAAATGTCAACTTTGGTCAAAATTGTCAATTTTTGACCCAATGACCAACCCTTTGACCCAATAGATAAACTTTTGAAAAAGAGTCATCTTCGGTCAAAATGGTCAATTGTTGACCTAATTAGTAACTCTTTGACAAATATGTCAACTTTTGACCAAAAAGTAAACTTTGGTCAAAATGGTCAATTTCTAACCCAAAGACCACCACATTGACCTAATAGGTTAACTTTTGACCAAAAATTCAATTTTTGTTAAAATAGGTAAACTTTTGACCAAAAAGTCATCTTTGGTCAAAATGGTTAATTTCTGACCCAATGACCCCCCCCCCCCCCCGCGTTCACCAAATGGGTTAACTTTTAAATAAAAATTCAAGTTTGGTCAAAATAGTCAATTTTTGACCTAACGACCAATTATTGACCCAATAAGTCAATCTCTGACAAAAAAGTCAACTTTGGTCAAAATGGTTAATCATTGACCCAATGAAAAACCCATTGACCCAATATATCAACTTTTGACTAAAAAGACAATTTTGGTCAAAATAGAGAATTTTTTACTTACTGACCACCCATTGACAAAATAAATCAACTTTTGACCAAAAAGTTAATTTTGGTCAAAATAGTCAATTTTTGACCTAATGACCAATTATTAACCAGTAAGTCAATCTCTGACCAACAACTCAACTTTGGTCAAAATGATCAGTCCTTGACCCAATGATCAACCCTTTGGCCTAATAGTCAAAAAGTCAATTTTGTTAATAATAGTCAATTTTTTAATAAATGACCAATTATTGACCCTATAAGTCAATCTCTAACCAACAAGTCAACTTTGGTCAAAATTGTTAATCCTTGACTCAATGACAAACCTATCAATCTAATAGGTCAACTTTTAACCACTAAAGTCAATTTTGGTCAAAATAATCAATTTCGACTCTAATGACTAACCAATCAATCTAATTGGTCAACTTTTGACTAAAAAGTCATCTTTGGTCAAAATGATCAATTCTTGACCCAATTACCTACTCATTAACCAAATAGGTCAAGTTTTGAGCAAAAGTCAACTTAGGTCAAAATGGTCAATTTCTAACGCAATGACCTACCCCGATTGACCTGATAGATTGACTTTCGACCAAAATTTAATTTTGTTCAAAATAATCGATGTTAGGCCTCTTCACCGATTATCGACCCAATAAGTCAATCACTGACCAAAAGTCAACTTTGGTCAAAATGGTCAATCCTTGACCAAATGACCAACCCATTGACCCAATAGGTCAACGTTTGACCAAAAAGTCAACTTTGGTCAAAATGGTCAATCCTTGACCAAATAACTAACACATTGACCCAATAGGTCAATTTTTGACCAAAAAGTCAATTTTGGTCAAAATAGATCAATTCTAATCTAATGACTAACCCATCGACTTCAATAAGCCAATCTATGACCAAAAGTCAACTTTGGTCAAAATGGTTAGTCTTTGACTTTATGACAAACCCATTGTCCTACAAATCAACTTTTTACCAAAAAGTCAACTTTGGTCGAAATAGTCATTTCGGACCCACTCGACCAATCCATCGACTCAGTAGAGTGAACTTCGACCAAAAAGTCAAATTCAGTCAAAATGGTAGAGCCTTGAACCAATGACCAAACCATTAACTCAATTGGTTAACTTTTGACCAAAAAGATAATTTTGGCCAAAATAGTCAAATTTTAACCTAATGACCACCCATTGACCAAATAGGTCAACTTTTGACCAAAAAGTCAACTTTAGTCAAAATTGTCAATTATTGACCCAATGACCAACCAATTGACCCAATAGGTTAACTTCTGACCGAAAAGTCAACTTTTGTCAAAATGGTCAATTCTTGACCCAATGGCTAAATAAGTCAATTTGAACAAAAAGTCAATTGTGGTCAAAATAGTCAATTTTTAACCTAATGACCAATTATTGACCCAATAAGTCAATCTCTGACCAAAAAGTTAACTTTGGTCATAATGGTCAATCCTTAACCAAATGACAAACCCATTGACCCAAAATGTCAACTTTTGATCAAAAAGTTATATTTGGTCAAAATGGTTAATTTTGGACAAAAAGACCTAGATGTCAACTTTAGTAAAAAAGTTCAGTCCTTGATCTAATGACCAACCCATCAATACCCAATTTGTCAACATTTGACCAAAAGATTAACTTTGGTCAAAATGATTAATCCTCGACCCAATGACCAACCCAAATTTCTAATAGATAATCTTTTCACCAAAAAGTCAATTTTTGTCAAATAAGTTAATTTTTGAATTAATAATCAATTATCAATCTAATAGTTCAACTTTCGACCAAAAGTCAACCTTGGTCAAAATGGATAATTTTCATCTAATGGCCAACCCATTGACCCAATAGATCAACTTTTGACCAAAAAGTCATCTACTGGTCAAAATGCCGCAATTTTTCGACGCAATTACCAACTCATCGAATTAAATAAAGTCCAACAATCGATAACAATCACTTACCAAAATAATCAACTTCAAGAATCGACTATTTCAGACCAACTCAATGATAAACCCATCGACCCAGCAGTCAACTTTCGACTGAAAAGTCAATTTTGCTCGCAAAATAAATAACGATTGACTTAATGACCACCCATCGACCCAATAGTCCAGCTTGACCATAAAGGTCGACTTTGGTCAAAATGGACGATTTTCGAATCTAATGACCGACCCATTGACTTCGATAGATCAACTTTTGACCAAAAAGTCATCTATGATGAAAATGGTCAATTCTTGACACAATTACGAACTCATTGACAAAATAGGTAAACTTTTGACAAAAAAACTTAACTTTGGGGAAAATGGTCAATTTCTAACCCAATGAGCACCCCGTTGACCCAATGGATCAACTTTTGACCAAAAATTTAATTTTGGTCATAAAAGTCAATTTTTTACTTAATGACCAAAATATTCAAATTTTTAATTATTGACCAATTATTGCCCCACAAAGTCAATCTTTGACCAAAAAGTCAACTTTGGTCAAAATGGTCAATCCTTGACAATCCCATTGACCCAACAGGTCAACTCTTGACCAGAAAGTCAATTTTGGTCAAAATAGTAAATTTTAGACCTAATGACCACCCATTGACCCAATATGTCAACTTTTGACCCAAAAGTTAACTTTAGTCAAAATAATCAATTTTTGACCTAATGACCACCCATTGGCTCATAGGTCAACTTTTGACTAAAAAATCATCCTTGGTCAAAATTGTCAATTATTGACCCAATGACAAACTCATTGACCCAAAAGATCAACTTTTAACCAAAAAGTCATCTTCGATCAAAATGGTCAATTCTTGACACTAATTACCAACTAATCGACTCAAATAGTCGACTTTTGACCAAAAAGTTAACTTTGATCAAAATGGTTGATTCCGACCCGATAATTGACCCCATAACTGACTCGGTCGTCAACATTTGACAGAAAAATTTAATTTTTAAGAAGTTTAATTTTGATCAAAATAATCAAATTTTGACTCAATGACCAATTATTTACCCAATAAGTCAATCTCTAACCAAAAAGTCAACTTTGGTTAAAATGGTCAATCCTTAAGCCAATGACCAACCCATTGACCCAATAGGTCAATTATCGACAAAAAAGTCAACTTTGGTCAAAATGGTCAATCTTTGACCTAATGTCCAACCCATTTACCCAATAGGTCAACTTTTGACCAAAAAGTCAATTTTGGTCAAAATAGTTAATTTGTGACCAAATGACCGATTATTGCATCAGAAAGCTAATCTCTGACCTAAAAGTGAACTTTGGTCAAAAAGGACAATCCTTCACCCAATGACCAACCCATTGACCCAATAGGTCAACTTTTGACCAAAAGTCAGCTTTGGTCAAAATGATCAATCCTTAACCCAATGACCAACCCATTGCTTAATGAGTAACTTTGAGCGAAAATGATTCAATCAAAATAGTGATTTTGAATTAATATCCAATTATTGGCCCAATAATTCAACTTTGACCACAAAATTAACTTTAGTTAAAATGGACAATTATCGACCCAGATGGCCGACCCATTGATCGATAGATCAACTTTTGACGAAAAAGTCATATACGATCAAAATGGTCGATTTGACACAATTTCCAACTCATTGACCAAATAGGTCAACTTTTGACCAAAAAAGTAAACTTTGGTCAAAATGGTCAAATTTTGACCTAATCAGCACCCCGTTGACCCAATGGATCAAATTTTAACCAAAAATTTAATCTTGGTCTGACCTAATGACCAAAATAGTTAATTTTTTAATTAATGACCAATTATTGACCCAATAAATCAATCTCTAACCAAAAAGTCAAATTTGATCAAAGGTTCAATTTTTGTCTCAATGACCCGACCCATCGACCCGATAAGTCAACTTTTAAGTAAAGAGTCAACTTTAGTCGAAATGGTCGATTCTGACACAATTATCGACTCATTGATCAAAATAGAGTCGACTTTTCACCAAAAAGTTAACTTTAGTCAAAATGAACGAATTCCACCAATAGCGCTAGTTAACCCATGAGTTAACTTTCGACCAAAAATTCGATCAAGTAAAAATAATCAATTTTCGACTTAATGACCAATTATTTACCCAATAAGTCGATCTCTAACACAAAAATCAACTTTGGTAAAAAAGGTCAATCCTCGACCCGATGACAAACCCATCGACTGATAGATCAACTTTTAACCAAAAGTTAATTTTGGTTAAAATAAACAATTTTCGAACTAATGACTAAACCATCGACGTAATATGTCAACTTCTTACAAAAAAGTTAACTTTGGTCGACATGAGTCAATTTCTCGACTTGATTGCCAACCCATTGACCAAATATGTCAACTTTCAACTAAAAAGTCATCTTTGGTCAAAATGGTCAATTCATGACCCAATTACCAACTCATCGACTCAAATTGGTTAACTTTCGACCAAAAAGCCAACTTTCGGTCGAAATGATCAATCCTAACCCAATGACTACCCCGTTGACCCTATGTGACAACTTTTGAGAAAAATTTTAATTTTGGTCAAAATAATCAATTTTGGGCCTAATGACCAATTATTGACCCAATAAGTCAATCACTGACCAAAAGTCAACTTTGGTCAAAATGGTCAACCCTTGACCCAGTGACCAACCCATTGACCCAATTGGTCAAATTTTGACCAAAAAAGTTAACTTTGGTCAAAATGGTCCATCCTTGACAAAATAACCAACCCATTGAGCTAATAGGTCAACTTTTGACCAAAATGTCAATTTTGGTCAAAATACTTAATTTTTGACCCATTGACCCAATAAGCCAATCTCGGACCAAAAAGTTAACTTTGGTCAAAATGGTTAATCTTTGACCCAATGACAAAACCATCGACCCAATAGAGTCGACGTTTGACGCAAAAATCAACTTTGGCAAAAATAGTCAATTTCTTACCCAATGACCAACCCATTTGCTCAGTAGGTGAACTTTTGAACAAAAAGTCAACTTTGGTAAGAATGGTAAATCCTTGAACTAATGACCAACCCTTTGACTCCAAAAGGTTGACTTTGACCAAAAAAAGTCAATTTTGGTAAAAATTGTCAAATTTTAACATAATGACCGCCCATTGACCAAATAGGTTAAATTTTGACCGAAAAGTCAACTTTGGTCAAAATGGTCAATTTTTTACCCAATGACCTTGACCCCCAATAGGTCATCTTTTAAGCAAAAAGTCAACTTTTATCAAATGGTCGATTCTTCGACCAAATAAGTCAACTTTTCGAACAAAAGAATTTAATTTTGGTTAAAATAGTCAATTTTAAACCTAATAACCAATTATTGACCCAATAAGTCAATCTCTGACCATAAAGTCAACTTTGGTCATAATGGTCAATCCTTGACCCAATGATAAACCCATTGACCCCAAAGGTCAACTTTTAACCAAAAAGTCAAATCTGGTCAAAATTGTTAATTTCTGACACAAAGACCAAGATGTCAACATTGGTGAAAAAGGTCAATCCTTGATCTAATGGCCAACCCATAGACCCAATATGTCAACTTTTGACTAAAAAGTCAACTTTGGCCAAATGGTTAATCTTTAACCCAATGACCAACCCATTAACCAAACAGGTCAACTTTTTACCAAAAAGTTAATTTTGCTTAAAATTATCAATTTTTGACCTAATGACCGCCTCATTAACCTAAATAAGTCGACTTTTGACGAAAAAGAGAACTTTGGTTAAAATAGTTAATCCTTGACCCAATTGCCAACCCATTGACCCAATAGGTTAACTTTAGACCAAAAAGTCAATTTTGGTCAAAATAGTCAATTTTTTACCTAAAGACAAATTATTGACCCAGAAAGCCAATCTCTGACCAAAAGTCAACTTTGGTCCAAATGGTCAATCATTGACCCAATGTCCAACCCATTGACCCAATAGGTCAGCTTTTGAACAAAAATTTAACTTTAGTCAAAATTCTAAATCTTTTACTCATTGACTAACCCATTTGCCTAATAGGTCATCTTTTGACAAAAAAGTCAACTTTGGTCAAAAAGGTCAATCCTTGACCCAGTGACCAACCCATTGACCCAATAGGTCAACTATTGACTAGAAAGTCAATTTTAGTGAAAATAGTGAATTCTTGCCCTAATGACCAAATATTGATCCAGAGGAGCCAACCTCCTCAAAAATGTTAACTTTGGTCAAAATGGTTAATCCTTGACCCAATGACCAACACATTGACCCAATAGGTCAACTTTTGACCAAAAAGTTAACTTTGGTCAAATGATCAATTCTTAACCCAATGACCAATCCATTGGCCTAATAGGTCAACTTTTGAGCAAAAAGTCAATTTTAGTCAAAATAGTCAATTACTGAATTAATGACCAATTATTGACCCAATAAGTCAATCTCTGAACAAAAGTCAACTTTGGTCAAGATAGTCAAACCTTGACCCAATGAAAAATCCTTTGACCCAATAGGTCAACTTTTAACTAAAAGATAAATTTGGTCAAAATAGTCAATTTTTGACCTAATGACCACCCATCGACCCAATAGATCAACTTTTGACCAAAAAGTCAACTTTGGTAAAAATGGTCAATTATTGACCCAATGACAAACCCATTGACCCAATTGGTCAACTTTTGACCAAAAAAGTCAACTTTGGTCAAAATAGTCAATTCTTGACCCAATTACCAACTCATTGACCAAATAGGTCAACTTTTGACCAAAAATTCAAGTTTGGTCGAAATGGTCAATCTCTGACCCAATGGCTTAAATTTTATCCAAAAATTCAATTTTGGTCAAAATAGTTAATTTTTGCCCTAATGACCAATTATTGACCCAATAAGTTAATCTATGACCAAAAAGTGAACTTTGGTCAAAATGGTCAATTCTAGACCTAATGACAAACCCATTGACCCAATAGGTCAACTTTTGACCAAAAAGTTAATTTTGGCCAAAATTGTCCGTTTTTTACCTAATGACTACCCATTAACCCAATTGGTCAACTTTTGACCAAAAAGTCAACATTTGTCAAAATGGTCATTTTTTGAACCAATGACGAACTCATTGACCTAATAGATCAACCTTTGACTAAAAAGAACTTTGGTCAAAATGATCAATCCTTAACTCAATGACCAACCTTTTGACCCAATAGGCCAATAGGTCAACTTTTGACCAAAAAGTCAATTTTGGTCAAAATTGTTAATTTTTAACTTAATGACCACCTTTTAACCCAATTGGTTAACTTTTGACCAAAAAAGTCAACTTTGGTCAAAATGGTTATTTTTTGACCCAATGACCAATCCATTGACCCAATAGAACAACTTTTGACCAAAAAGTCAACTTTGGTCAAAATGGTCAATCTTTGACCCAATGACCAACACATTGACTCAATAGGTCAACGTTTGACCAAAAATTAATTTCGGTCAAGATAGTCAAATTTTACCTCATGACCAATTACTGACCCAGTAAGCCAATCTCTGACTAAAAAGTCAACTTTTGTCAAAATGGTCAATCCTTGACCAAATGAATAACCCATTGACCCAATAGGTCAACTTTTGACCGAAAATTCAACTTTGGTCAAAATGATCAATCCTTGACCCAATGACCAACCAATTGGCCGAATATATCAACTTTTGACCAAAAAGTCAATTTTGGTCAAAATAGTCAATTTTTGTATAAATGACCAATTATTGACCCAATAAGTCAAACTTTGACCAAAAAGTCAACTTTGGTTAAAATGGTCATCCTTGACCCAATGACAAACCATTGATCCAATAGATCAACTTTTAACCAAGAAGTCAACTTTGGTTAAAATGGATAATTTTTGACCCAATGACCAACCCATTGACCCAATTGGTCAGCTTTTGACCAAAAAAGTCATCTGTGGTCAAAATGGTCAACTCTTGACCCAATTACCAACTCATTGACCAAATAGGTCAACGTTTGACCAAAAAGTCACCTTTGGTCAAAATGTTTAATTTTTGAACCAATGACCTCCCCGTTAACCTAAAGGGTTAACTTTTGACCAAAAATTCAATTTTGGTCAATATAGTCAATTTTGGCCCTAATGACCAATTTTTAACCCAATAAGTCAATCTCTGACCAAAAAGTCAACTTTGGTCAAAATGGTAAATCCTTGAACTAATGACAAATCCATTGACTCAAAATGTCAACTTTTGACCAAAAAGTTAATTTTGGTCAAATTATTCAGATTTTGACCTAACGACCACCGATTAACCCAATAGGTCATCTTTTGACCAAAAAGTGAACTTTGGTCAAAATTGTTATTTTTTAACCCAATGAGCAACCCATTGACCAAATAGATCAACTTTTGACCAAAAAGACGATTTTTGTCAACATAGTCAATCCTTAACCCAATGACCAACCCACTGACCCAATAGGTCAACGTTTGACCAAAAAGTCAATTTCGATCGAAATAGTCAATTTTTGACCTCATGACCAATTATTGACTCAATAAGCCATTCTCTGACTAAAAAGTCTACTTTGGTCAAAATGATCAATCCTTGACCCAATGAATAATCCATTAACCCAAAAGGTGAACTTTTGACCAAAAGTCAACTTTAGACAGAATGATCAATCCATGACCCAATGACGAACCCATTGGCTTAATAGGTCATATTTTGACTCAAAAGTCAATTTCAGTCAAAAGAGTCAATTTTTTAATAAATGATCAATTATTGACCCAATAAGTCAATCTCTGACCAAAAAGTTAACTTTCATCAAAATGGTAAACCCTTGACCCAATCAAAAACCTATTGAGCCAATCAGTCAACTTTTGACCAAAAATTCAATTTTGGTCAAAATAGTCATTTTTTTACCTAACGACAAGCCATTGACCCAATTGGTCAACTATTGACCAAAATGTCAACTTGGGTCAAAATGGTCAATTTTTGACCTAATGACCAACCAATTGACCCATTTGGTCAACTTTTGACTAAAAAGTCATCTTTGGTCAAAATGATCAATTCTTGACCCAAGTACCAACACATTGACCAAAATGTGTCAACTTTTGACCAAAAAGTCAACTTTGCTCAAAATGGTCAAATTCTGACTCAATGACCACCCCGTTGTCCCAATCGGTTAACTTTTGACAAAAATTTCAATTTTGGTGAAAATAGCCAATTTTTGACCTGATGACCAATTATTGACCCAATAAGTTAATCTCTGACCAAAAAGTTAACTTTTGTCAAAATGGTCAATCCTTGACCCATTAACAAACCCATTAACCCAATAGGTCAACTTTTGACCAAAAAGTTAATTTTGGTCAAAATAGTCAAATTTCGACCTAATGACCACCCATTGACCCAATAGGTCAACATTCGACAAAAAAGTCATCTATGGTCAAAATGGTCAACTCGACCCAATTAACAACTCATCGACTAAAAAGGTAAACGTTCGACAAAAAAGTCACATCCGGTCGAAATGTTTAATTCTGAATCTAATGACCTCCTAGTTAACACGAATAGGTTAAGTTTACTGCAAAATTAATTTTCGTCGAATAACTTCATTTTTACCCTAATGATAATTCTTGACCCAATAAGTCAATCTCTCACCCAAAGTCAACTTTGGTCGAAATTGTAAATCTTCAACCAATGATCGAACCCAATCGATTCAAAATGTCAACTTCAGTCAAAAGTTAATTTTGGTCAAATTATTCATATCTTGGCATAACTGCACCACAAATTAACCTTAATAGGTCAACATTCGACCAAAAAGTCAACTTTGGTCAAAATTGTCCTTTTAACCTAATGACTACGACCCATCAGATTCGAGTCGATCGACTTTCGACCAAAAAGATGACTTTGTCAGGCAAATGCTAACGCATGACCAATCATTAACCTATGGCAGTCTAGAGTCGGCGTTAGATCAAAAAGTCGATTTCCTGTCAAATACCATCTGACCTGATGACCAATTATTGACTCCAAGTAGCTTGATCTTCCGACTAAAAGTCGGCTTTTGTCAAATAATGGTCAATCCTACCCAATGAATAACCCGTTGACCCCGAAAGGTGAACTTTTGACCGAAAGTCGACTTTGGATAAAATGATCAATCCTTACCCGATGACGAACCCATCGGCTTAATAGCCATCTTTTGACTAAAAGTTAATTTCGGTCAAAATAGTCGATTTTAATAAATGACAAATTATTGACCTAATAAGTCGATCTCGACCGAAAAGTCGACTTTGGTGAAAATGGTCGATCCTCGACCTGATGAAAAACCTATCGACCCGATCGGTCGACTTTCGACCAAAAAAGTCAATTCTGTCTATGCTGCGATTGACCGAATGAGTCGACTTTTCGACCAAAAAGTCGACTTGGGTCAAAATGGTCGATTTCTGACACGATGACCGACCGATCGACCCATTTGGTCGACTTTTGACAAAAAAGTCGTCTTTGTTCAAAAAGGCCATATCTTGACACCGAATTGACCAACTCATCGACCAAAATGTGTTAACTTTTCGACAAAAAAGTCAACTTTGGTCAAAATGGTCAATTTCTGACCCAATGAACACCACGTTGACCCAATCGGTTCCCTTTTGACAAAATTTTTAATTGCGTCAAAATAGTGAATTTTTGACCTGACGACCAATTATTGACCCAATAAGTTAATCTCTGACCAAAAAGTCAACTTTTGTCAAAATGGTCGATCTCGACCCATCGATGCAAACCATTGACCCAATAGGTTAACATTTGACCAAAAAGTCGATTTTGGTAAAAATAGTCGACTTTGAGCTAATGACCGCCCATCGACCCAATAGGTGAGCTTTTGACCAAAAAGTTATCTTTGGTCAAAATGGTCGATTTCGACTCGATGACAAACCCGTTGACCCGATAGTCGACTTCGACCAAAAAGCCATCTTTGGTCGAAATGGTCGATTCTTGACCCAATTACGAACTCATTTACCAAATAAGTCGACTTTTGACCAAATGTCGACTTTGGTCGAAATACTCGATTCTTCGATCTGAATGATCGACACATTGACCCAATAGATAAACTTTTGAAAAAAAAGTCATCTTCGGTCAAAATGGTCAATTATTGACCTAATTAGTAGCTGTTTGACAAATATGTCAACTTTTGACCAAAAAGTAAACTTTGGTCAAAATGGTCAATTTCTAACCCAAAGACCACCACATCGATCACATATGAGTCAACTTTTGACCAAAAATTCAATTTTGTGTTAAAATAGTAAACTTTTGACCAAAAAGTCATCTTTGGTCAAAATGGTTAATTTCTGATCTAATGACTCCCCCCGCTCTTCACTAAATGGGTTAACTTTTAAATAAAAATTCAATTTTGGTCAATATAGTCAATTTTGACGTAATCGCACCGATTATCGACCCAATAAGTCAATCTTCGACAAAAAAGTCAACTTTCGTCAAACATGTTAATCCTCAATCTAATGAAAAACCCATCGATCTAATATATCAACTTTTGACTAAAAAGACAATTTTGGTCAAAATAGAATTTTTTATTTATCGACCACCCATCGATAAAATAAATCAACTTTCGACCAAAAAGTTAGTTTTCGGTCGAAATAACATCCGACCTAATGACCAATTATCGACTCAAGCAAGTCAATCCGACCAACAACTCAACTTGGTCAAAATGATCGATCCGAATCTAATGATCAACCCTTCGCTCTCAATAGTCAAAAAGTCAATTTTGTTAATAATAGTCAATTTTTTTATAAATGACCAATTATTGACCCTATAAGTCAATCTCTAACCAACAAGTCAACTTTGGTCAAAATTGTTAATCATTGACTCAATGACAAACCTATTGACCCAATAGGTCAACTTTTGACCACAAAGTCAATTATGGTCCAAATACCAATTTCTCGACCTAATGATTACCCATCGAATCTGATAGTCAACTTCGACCAAAAAGTCAACTTAGGTCAAATTGGTCAATCTTTAACCCAATGACCAACCAATCGACCCAATCGGTCAACTTTTCAGTAAAAAGTCATCTTCGGTCGAAATGATCGATTCTCGATCCAATTACTACTCATTAACCAAATAGTCGAGTTTTGAGCAAAAAGTCAACTTAGTCGAAATGGTCAATTTCTAACGCACTGACCACCCTGTTGAATCTAATGGATCAACATTTGACCAAAAATTTAATTTTGTTCAAAATAAGTCAATGTCGGCCTCTCGACTAATTATCAATCTAATAAGTCAATCAGTCGACCAAAAAGTCAACTTTGGTCAAAATGGTCAATCCTTCGATCAAATGATCAACCCATCGATCTAATCAGGTCAACTTTCACCAAAAAGTCAAATTGGTCAAAATGGTCAATCCTCGACCAAATAACTAACACATCGACCTACAGTCAATTTTTACACTAAAGTCAATTTTGGTCAAAATGATCAATTTCAACTAATGACCAACCCATCGATCCCGCATAGTTGACTCTATGACCAAAAAGTCAACTTTGGTCAAAATGGTTAATCTTCGACTCAATGACAAACCCATCGTCCCAGTAAAGTCAACTTTTGACCAAAAAGTCAACTTTGGTCGAAGTAGTCATTTCGGACCTAATCACCAATCCATCGACTCAAGAGTGAACTTTTGACCAAAAAGTCAAATTTGGTCAAGATGGTAAAGCGAACCAATGACCAAACCATTGACTCAATAGGTCAATTTTTGACCAAAAAGTCAATTTCGGCCAAAATAGTCAAATTTTAACCTAATGACCACCCATCGACTAATGAATTAACTTTTGACCAAAAAGTCAACTTTAGTCAAAATTGTCAATTATCGACTCTAATGACCACCAATCGACCTAATAGTGTTAACTTCGACCGAAAAGTCAACTTTTATCAAAATGCCAATCTTAACCCAATGGCTAAATAAGTCAATTTTTGAACAAAAGTCAATTGTGGTCAAAATAGTCAATTTTTAACCTAATGACCAATTATCGACCTCAACAAGTCAACTCGACCAAAAAGTTAACTTTGGTCAGCTAATGGTCAATCCTTCGACCTAATGACAAACCCATCGACCCAAAATTTCAACTTTGATCAAAAAGTTATATTTGGTCAAAATGGTTAATTTCCGACAAAAAGACTCAGATGTCAACTTTAGTGAAAAAGTTCGACCTTCGATCTAACTGACTCAACCCGTCGACCTAATTTTTCAACATTTGACCAAAAGATTAACTTTGGTCAAAATGATCAATCCTTGACCCAATGATCAACCCAAATTTCTAATCAGATCATCTTTCGACCAAAAAGTCAATTTTGGTCAAAATAGTCAATTGTTGAATTAATAACCAATTATTGACCCAATAGTTCAACTTTTGACCAAAAAGTCAACTTTGGTCAAAATGGATAATTTTTGACCCAATGGCCAACCCATTGACCCAATAGATCAACTTTTGACCAAAAAGTCATCTATGGTTAAAATGCTCAATTTTTTGACGCAATTACCAACTCATTGACGAAATAGGCCAACAATTGACAAAAAATCAATTTTGGTCAAAATAGTCAACTTCAAGAATTGACTATTTTGACCAACTCAATGATAAACCCATTGACCCAATAGGTCAACTTTTGACCAAAAAGTCAATTTTGCTCAAAATAGTCAACTTTTGACTTAATGACCACCCATTAACCCAATAGTCCAGCTTTTGACCAAAAAGTCAACTTTGGTCAAAATGGACAATTTTTGACCCAATGACCAACCCATTGACTCAATAGATCAACTTTTGACCAAAAAGTCATCTATGGTGAAAATGGTCAATTCTTGACACAATTACGAACTCATTGACAAAATAGGTAAACTTTTGACAAAAAAAGTTAACTTTGGAGAAAATGGTCAATTTATAACCCAATGAGCACCCCGTTGACCCAATGGATCAACTTTTGACCAAAAATTTAATTTTGGTCAAAATAGTCACTTTTTTACTTAATGACCAAAATATTCAAATTTTTAATTATTGACCAATTATTGCCCCACAAAGTCAATCCTTGACCAAAAAGTCAACTTCGGTACAAATGGTCAATCCTTGACAATCCCATTGACCCAACAGGTTAACTCTTAACCAGAAAGTCAATTTTGGTCAAAATAGTAAATTTTAGACCTAATGACCACCCATTGACCCAATATGTCAACCTTTAACCCAAAAGTTCACTTTAGTCAAAATAATCAATTTTTGACCTAATGACCACCCATTGGCTCATAGGTCAACTTTTGACTAAAAAGTCAATCTTGGTCAAAATTGTCAATTATTGACCCAATGACCAACTCATTGACCCAAAAGATCAACTTTTGACCAAAAAGTCATCTTCGGTCAAAATGGTCAATTCTTAACCTAATTACCAACTAATTGACCAAATAGGTCAACTTTTGACCAAAAAGTTAACTTTGGTCAAAATGGTTGATTCTGGCCCAATGACCACCCCGTTGACCCGATGGGTCAACATTTGGCGAAAAATTTAATTTTTTTAGAAGTTTAATTTTGATCAAAATAATCAAATTTTGACCTAATGACCAATTATTGACCCAATAAGTCAATCTCTAACCAAAAAGTCAACTTTGGTTAAAATGGTCAATCCTTAACCCAATGACCAACCCATTGACCCAATAGGTCAATTATCGACAAAAAAGTCAACTTTGTCAAAATGGTCAATCCTCGACCCAATGTCCAACCCATTTACCCAATAGGTCAACTTTCGACCAAAAAGTCAATTTTGGTCAAAATAGCTTAATTTGTGACCAAATGACCGATTATCGCATCGTAAAGCTAATCTCTGACCTAAAGCGAACTTTGGTCAAAAAGGACAATCCTTCACCCAATGACCAACCCATTGACCCAATAGGTCAACTTTTGACCAAAAGTCAGCTTTTGTCAAAATGATCAATCCTAAACCCAATGAACAACCCATTGGCCTAATAGGTAAACTTTTGAGCAAAAAGTCAATTTCGGTCAAAATAGTCAATTTTTGAATTAATATCCAATTATTGACCCAATAATTCAACTTTTGACCAAAAAATTAACTTTGGTCAAAATGGACAATTTTTGACCCAATGGCCAACCCATTGACCCAATAGATCAACTTTTGACCAAAAAGTCATATATGGTCAAAATGGTCAATTTTTGACGCAATTTCCAACTCATTGACCAAATAGGTCAACTTTTGACCAAAAAAGTCAACTTTGGTCAAAATGGTCAAATTTTGACCTAATCAGCACCCCGTTGACCCAATGGATCAAATTTTAACCCAAAATTTAATGTTGGTCTGACCTAATGACCAAAATAGTTAATTTTTTAATTAATGACCAATTATTGACCCAATAAATCAATCTCTAACCAAAAAGTCAAATTTGATCAAAATGGTCAATTTTTGACCCAATGACCAACCCATTGACCCAATAAGTCAACTTTTAAGTAAAAAGTCAACTTTGGTCAAAATGGTCAATTCTTGACACAATTATCAACTCATTGATCAAATAGGTCAACTTTTCACCAAAAAGTCAACTTTAGTCAAAATGACCAATTTCTGACCCAATGGTCACCCCGTTAACCCAATGGGTTAACTTTTGACCAAAAATTCAATTGAAGTAAAAATAATCAATTTTTGACTTAATGACCAATTATTTACCTAATAAGTCAATCTCTAACCAAAAATTCAACTTTGGTAAAAAAGGTCAATCCTTGACCCAATGACAAACTCATTGACCCAATAGGTCAACTTTTGACCAAAAAGTTAATTTTGGTCAAAATAAACAATTTTTGAACTAATGACCAGCCATTGACGCAATATGTCAACTTTTTACAAAAAAGTTAACTTTGGTCAACATGATCAATTTCTGACCTAATTACCAACCCATTGACCAAATATGTCAACTTTTGACCAAAAAGTCATCTTTGGTCAAAATGGTCAATTCATGACCCAATTACCAACTCATTGACCAAATTGGTCAACTTTTGACCAAAAAGCCAACTTTGGTCAAAATGGTCAATTTCTAACCCAATGACTGCCCCGTTGACCCTATGTGACAACTTTTGAGAAAAATTTTAATTTTGGTCAAAATAATCAATTTTGGGCCTAATGACCAATTATCAACCCAATAAGTCAATCATCGACCTAAAGTCAACTTTGGTCAAAATGGTCAACCTCGACCTAATGATCAACCCATCGATCCAACAGTCAAATTTTGACCAAAAAGTTAACTTTGGTCAAAATGGTCCATCCTCGACAAAATAACCAACCCATCGAGCTAATAAAGTCAACTTTCGACCAAAATGTCAATTTTGGTCAAAATACTTAATTTTTGACCCATTGACCCAATAAGCCAATCTCGGACCAAAAAGTTAACTTTGGTCAAAATGGTTAATCTTTGACCCAATGACAAAACCATCGACCCAATAGGTCAACGTTTGACCAAAAAATCAACTTTGGCAAAAATAGTCAATTTCTTACCCAATGACCAACCCATTTGCTCAGTAGGTGAACTTTTGAACAAAAAGTCAACTTTGGTAAGAATGGTAAATCCTTGAACTAATGACCAACCCATTGACTCAAAAGGTTGACTTTGACCAAAAAAGTCAATTTTGGTAAAAATTGTCAAATTTTAACATAATGACCGCCCATTGACCAAATAGGTTAAAGTTTGATCGAAAAGTCAACTTTGGTCAAAATGGTCAATTTTTTACCCAATGACCTTGACCCCCAATAGGTCATCTTTTAAGCAAAAAGTCAACTTTTATCAAAATGGTCAATTCTTGACCCGACCAAATAAGTCAACTTTTGAACAAAAAGCTAATTTTGGTTAAAATAGTCAATTTTAAACCTAATAACCAATTATTGACCCAATAAGTCAATCTCTGACCATAAAGTCAACTTTGGTCATAATGGTCAATCCTTGACCCAATGATAACTCATTGACCCCAAAGGTCAACTTTTAACCAAAAAGTCAAATCTGGTCAAAATTGTTAATTTCTGACACAAAGACCAAGATGTCAACATTGGTGAAAAAGGTCAATCCTTGATCTAATGACCAACCCATAGACCCAATATGTCAACTTTTGACTAAAAAGTCAACTTTGGCCAAATGGTTAATCCTTAACCCAATGACCAACCCATTAACCAAACAGGTCAACTTTTTACCAAAAAGTTAATTTTGCTTAAAATTATCAATTTTTGACCTAATGACCGCCTCATTAACCTAAATAGGTCGACTTCGACGAAAAAGAGAACTTTGGTTAAAATAGTTAATCCTCGACCCAATCACCAACCCATCGATCCAATAGGATTAACTTTAGCACTCAAAAAGTCAATTTTGCTCAAAATAATTCAATTTTTTACCTAAGGACAAATTATCGATCCGTAGAAGCCAATCTCCGACCAAAAGTCAACTTTGGTCCAAATGGTCAATCATCGACCCAATGTCCAACCCATTAACCTAATAGCCGTTTCAACAAAAATTCAACTTTAGTCAAAATTCAAAATCTTTTACCCACCTGACTAACCCATCGGCACTAACATGTACATCTTTCGCCAAAAAGTCAACTTTGGTCAAAAAGGTCAATCTCGACCAGTGACCAACCCATCGACCCAATAGGTCAATTATTGACTCAGAAAGTTAATTTTAGCTGAAAATAGTGAATTCTTGCCCTAATGACCAAATATTGATCCAGAAAGTCAATCTCTGACCAAAAAGTTAATTTTGGTCAAAATGGTTAATCCTTGACCTAATGACCAACACATTGACCCAATAGGTCAACTTTTGACCAAAAAGTTAACTTTGGTCAAATGATCAATTTTTAACCCAATGACCAACCCATTGGCCTCATAGGTCAACTTTTGAGCAAAGATCAATTTTAATCAAAATAGTCAATTTCGAATTAATGACCAATTATCGACCTAATAAGTCAATCTCTGAACAAAAAGTCAACTTTGGTTAAGATAGTCAAACCTTAACCCAATGAAAAATCCTTTGACCCAATAGGTCAACTTTTAACTAAAAGATAAATTTGGTCAAAATTGTCAATTTTTGACCTAATGACCACCCATCGACCCAATAGATCAACTTTTGACCAAAAAGTCAACTTTGGTAAAAATGGTCAATTATTGACCCAATGACAAACCCATTGACCCAATTGGTCAACTTTTGACCAAAAAGTCAACTTTGGTAAAAATAGTCAATTCTTGACCCAATTACCAACTCATTGACCAAATAGGTCAACTTTTGACCAAAAATTCAAGTTTGGTCAAAGTGGTCAATCTTTGACCCAATGACCTCCCCGTTGACCCAATGGCATAAATTTTATCCAAAAATTCAACTTTGGTCAAAATAGTCAATTTTTGCCCTAATGACCAATTATTGACCCAATAAGTCAATCTATGACCAAAAAGTGAACTTTGGTCAAAATGTTCAATTCTAGACCCAATGACAAACCCATGACCAAATAGGTCAACTTTTGATCAAAAAGTTAATTCTCAGCCAAATTGTCTGTTTTTTACCTAATGACTACCCATTAACCTAATTGGTCAACTTTTGACCAAAAAGTCAACATTTGTCAAAATGGTCATTTTTTGGTCCAATGACGAACTCATTGACCCAATAGATCAACCTTTGACTAAAAAGAACTTTGGTCAAAATGATCAATCCTTGACTCAATGACCAACCCATTGACCCAATAGGCCAATAGGTCAACTTTTGAACAAAAAGTCAATTTTGGTCAAAATTGTTAATTTTTAACTTAATGACCACCCTTTAACCAAATTGGTCAACTTTTGACCCAAAAAAGTCAACTTTGGTCAGAATGGTTATTTTTTTACCCAATGACCAATCCATTGACCCAATAGAACAACTTTTGACCAAAAAGTCGACTTTTGTCAAAATGGTCAATCCTTGGCCCAATGACCAACCCATTGACTCTATAGGTCAACGTTTGACCAAAAATTAATTTCGGTCAAGATAGTCAAATTTTACCTCATGTCAAATTGCTGACCCAGTAATCCAATCTCTGACTAAAAAGTCAACTTTTGTCAAAATGGTCAATCCTTGACCAAATGAATAACCCATTGACCCAATAGATCAACTTCAACCGAAAATCTAACTTTGGTCATAATGATCAATCCTTGACCTAATGACCAACCTATTGGCCGAATATGTCAACTTTTGACCAAAAAGTCAATTTTGGTCAAAATAGTCAATTTTTGTATAAATGACCAATTATTGACCCAATAAGTCAAACTTTGACCAAAAAGTCAACTTTGGTTAAAATGGTCATCCTCGATCTAATGACAAACCATTGATCCAATAGATCAACTTTTAACCAAGAAGTCAACTTTGGTTAAAATGGATAATTTTGACACGATGACTAACCCATCAATCTAATTGGTCAGGCCATCAAAAGTCATCTCATGGTTAAAATGGTCAACTTCGACCCAATTACCAACTCATTGACTAAATAGTCAACGTTTGACAAAAAAGTCACCTTTGGTCAAAATATTTAATTTTTGAACCAATGACCTCCCCGTTAACCTAAAGGGTTAACTTTTGACCAAAAATTTAATTTTGGTCAATATAGTCAATTTTGGCCCTAATGACCAATTTTTAACCCAATAAGTCAATCTCTGACCAAAAAGTCAACTTTGGTCAAAAGGGTAAATCCTTGAACCAATGACAAATCCATTGACTCAAAATGTCAACTTTTGACCAAAAAGTCAATTTTGGTCAAATTATTCAGATTTTGACCTAACGGCCACCGATTAACCCAATAGGTCATCTTTTGACCAAACAGTGAACTTTGGTCAAAATTGTTATTTTTTAACCCAATGAGCAACCCATTGACCAAATAGATCAACTTTTGACCAAAAAGACGACTTTTGTCAACATAGTCAATCCATAACCCAATGACCAACCAACTGACCCAATAGGTCAACGTTTGACCAAAAAGTCAATTTCGATCGAAATAGTCAATTTTTGACCTCATGACCAATTATTGACCCAATAAGCCATTCTCTGACTAAAAAGTCTACTTTGGTCAAAATTATCAATCCTTGACCCAATGAATAACCCATTGACCCAAAAGGTGAACTTTTGACCAAAAGTCAACTTTGGACAGAATGATCAATCCTTGACCCAATGACGAACCCATTGGCTTAATAGGTCATATTTTGACTCAAAAGTCAATTTCGGTCAAAAGAGTCAATTTTTTAATAAATGATCAATTATTGACCCAATATGTCAATCTCTGACCAAAAAGTTAACTTTCATCAAAATGGTAAACCCTTGACCCGATCAAAAACCTATCGAGCCAATCGACTAACTTTTCACCAGAAATTCAATTTTGGTCAAAATAGTCATTTTTTTACCTAACAACAAGCCATCAATCTAATTGGTCAACTATCGATCAAAATGTCAACTTGGGTCAAAATGGTCAATTTTTGACCTAATGACCAACCAATTGACCCATTTTGTCAACTTTTGACTAAAAAGTCATCTTTGGTCAAAATGGTCAATTCTTGACCCAAGTACCAACTCATTGACCAAAATGTGTCAACTTTTGACCAAAAAGTCAACTTTGCTCAAAATGGTCAAATTCTGACTCAATGACCACCCCGTTGTCCCAATCGGTTAACTTTTGACAAAAATTTTAATTTTGGTGAAAATAGCCAATTTTTGACCTGATGACCAATTATTGACCCAATAAGTTGATCTCTGACCAAAATGTTAACTTTTGTCAAAATGGTCAATCCTTGACCCATTAACAAACCCATTAACCCAATAGGTCAAATTTTGACCAGAAAGTCATCTTGGGTCAAAATGGTTAATTTTTGACCTAATGACCAACCCATTGACCCAATTGGTCAACATTTGACAAAAAAGTCATCTGTGGTCAAAATGGTCAACTCTTGACCCAATTAACAACTCATTGACTAAAAAGGTAAACGTTTGACAAAAAAGTCACATCTGGTCAAAATGTTTAATTTCTGACCCAATGACCTCCTAGTTAACCTAATAGGTTAAGTTTTGACCAAAATTTAATTTTGGTCAATATAGTCTATTTTTACCCTAATGATAATTTTTGACCCAATAAGTCAATCTCTGACCAAAAAGTCAACTTTGGTCAAAATTGTAAATCTTTGAACCAATGACGAACCCAATGACTCAAAATGTCAACTTTTGATCAAAAAGTTAATTTTGGTCAAATTATTCATATTTTGACCTAACGACCACAAATTAACCCAATAGGTCAACATTTGACCAAAAAGTCAACTTTGGTCAAAATTGTCATTTTTTAACCCAATGACCAACCCATTGACCAAGTAGATCAACTTTTGACCAAAAAGATGACTTTTGTCAAAATGGTCAACACTTGACCCAATGACCAACTCATTGACCCAATAGGTCAACGTTAGACCAAAAAGTCAATTTCTGTCGAAATAGTCAATTTTTGACCTCATGACCAATTATTGACCCAGTAAGCCAATCTCTGACTAAAAAGTCAACTTTGGTCAAAATGGTCAATCCTTGACCCAATGAATAACCCGTTGACCCAAAAGGTGAACTTTTGACCAAAAAGTCAACTTTGGATAAAATGATCAATCCTTGACCCAATGACGAACCCATTGGCTTAATAGGTCATCTTTTGACTAAAAAGTTAATTTCGGTCAAAATAGTCAATTTTTTAATAAATGACCAATTATTGACCTAATAAGTCAATCTCTGACCGAAAAGTCAACTTTGGTCAAAATGGTCAATCCCTGACCCAATGAAAAACCTATTGACGCCGATCACTAATTCGACCAAAAAGTCAATTTTGTCCTATGACCACCAATTGACCCAATAGGTCAACTTTTGACCAAAAAGTCAACTTGGGTCAAAATGGTCAATTTTTGACACAATGACCAACCAATTGACCCATTTGGTCAACTTTTGACTAAAAAGTCATCTTTGTTCAAAATGATCAATTCTTGACCTAATTACTAACTCATTGACCAAAATGTGTTAACTTTTGACCAAAAAGTCAACTTTGGTCAAAATGGTCAATTTCTGACCCAATGAACACCCCGTTGACCCAATCGGTTACCTTTTGACAAAATTTTTAATTTTGATCAAAATAGTTAATTTTTGACCTGATGAACAATTATTGACCCAATAAGTCAATCTCTGACCAAAAAGTTAACTTTTGTCAAAATGGTCAATCCTTGACCCATTGATAAGCCCATTGACCTGATAGGTTAACTTTTGACGAAAAAGTCGATTTTGGTCAAAATAGTCAACTTTCGATCTAATGACTCAGCCCATTGAACCCGATAGGTCAGCTTTGACCAAAAAGTTATCTTTGGTCAAAATGGTCGATTTCGACTCGATGACAAACCCATTGACCTAATGAGTCAACTTACGACCAAAAAGCCATCTTTGGTCGAAATGGTCGATTCTTCGACCCAATTACTCAACTCATTTACCAAATGAGTTAACTTTTGACCAAATGTCGACTTTGGTCGAAATGGTCGATTTTCGACACCGTAATGACCAACCCATTGACCCGATAGATAAACTTTTGAAAAAAGTAGTCATCTTGGTCAAAATGGTCAATTGTTGACCTAATTAATAACTCTTTGACAAATATGTCAACTTTTGACCAAAAAGTCAACTTTGGTCAAAATGGTCAATTTCTAACCCAAAGACCACCACATTGACCTAATGGGTTAACTTTTGACCAAAAATTCAACTTTGGTTAAAATAGGTAAACTTTTGACCAAAAAGTCATCTTTGGTCAAAATGGTTAATTTCTGACCCAATGACCCCCCCCCCCCCCCGCGTTCACCAAATGGGTTAACTTTTAAATAAAAATTCAATTTTGGTCAAAATAGTCAATTTTTGACCTAACGACCAATTATTGACCCAATAAGTCAATCTCTGACAAAAAAGTCAACTTTGGTCAAAATGGTTTATCCTTGACCCAATGAAAAACCCATTGACCCAATATATCAACTTTTGACTAAAAAGACAATTTTGGTCAAATTAAAGAATTTTTTACTTACTGACCACCCATTGACAAAATAAATCAACTTTTGACCAAAAAGTTAATTTTGGTCAAAATAGTCAATTTTTGACCTAATGACCAATTATTGACCAGTAAGTCAATCTGACCAACAACTCAACTTTGGTCAAAATGATCAGTCCTTGACCCAATGATCAACCCTTTGGCCTAATAGTCAAAAAGTCAATTTTGTTAATAATAGTCAATTTTTTAATAAATGACCAATTATTGACACAATAAGTCAATCTCTAACCAACAAGTCAACTTTGGTCAAAATGGTTAATCCTTGACTCAATGACAAACCTATTGACCCAATAGGTCAACTTTTGACCACAAAGTCAATTTTGGTCTAAATAGTCAATTTTTGACCTAATGACTACCCATTGACCCAATAGGTCAACTTTTGACCAAAAAGTCAACTAAGGTCAAATTGGTCAATTTTTAACCCAATGACCAACCAATTGACCCAATTGGTCAAATTTTGACTAAAAAGTCATCTTTGGTCAAAATGATCAATTCTTGACCCAATTACCTACTCATTAACCAAATAGGTCAAGTTTTGAGCAAAAAGTCAACTTAGGTCAAAATGGTCAATTTTTAACGCAATGACCACCCCGTTGACCCAATGGGTCAACATTTGACCAAAAATTTAATTTTGTTCAAAATAATCAATGTTGGGCCTCTTGACCAATTATTGACCCAATAAGTCAATCAATAACCAAAAAGTCAACTTTGGTCAAAATGGTCAATCCTTGACCAAATGACCAACCCATTGACTAACAGGTCAACTTTTGACCAAAAAGTCAACTTTGGTCAAAATTGTCAATCCTTGACCAAATAACTAACACATTGACCCAATAGGTCAATTTTTGACCAAAAAGTCAATTTTGGTCAAAATAGTCAATTTTTGACCCAATGACCAACCCATTGACCCAGTAAGCCAATCTATGACCAAAAAGTCAACTTTGGTCAAAATGGTTAATCTTCGACTCAATGACAAACCCATCGTCCCAATAGGTCAACTTTTGACCAAAAAGTCAACTTTGGTCGAAATAGTCAGTTTCGGACCCACTGACCAATCCATTGACTCAGTAGGTGAACTTTTGACCAAAAAGTCAAATTTGGTCAAAATGGTAAAGCCTTGAACCGATGAACAAACCATTAACTCAATTGGTCAACTTTTGACCAAAAAGTCAATTTTGGCCAAAATAGTCAAATTTTAACCTAATGACCACCCATTGACCAAATAGGTCAACTTTTGACCAAAAAGTCAACTTTAGTCAAAATTGTCAATTATTGACCCAATGACCAACCAATTGACCCAATAGGTTAACTTCTAACCGAAAAGTCATCTTTTATCAAAATGGTCAATTCTTGACCCAATGGCTAAATAAGTCAATTTTTGAACAAAAAGTCAATTGTGGTCAAAATAGTCAATTTTTAACCTAATGACCAATTATTGACCCAATAAGTCAATCTCTGACCAAAAAGTTAACTTTGGTCATAATGGTCAATCCTTGACCCAATGACAAACCCATTGACCCAAAATTTCAACTTTTGATCAAAAAGTTATATTTGGTCAAAATGGTTAATTTCTGACAAAAAGACCTAGATGTCAACTTTAGTGAAAAAGTTCAGTCCTTGATCTAATGACCAACACATTGACCCAATTTGTCAACATTTGACCAAAAAATCAACTTTGGTCAAAATGATCAATCCTTGACCCAATGACCAACCCAAATTTCTAATAGATCATCTTTTGACCAAAAAGTCAATTTTTGTCAAAATAGTTAATTTTTGAATTAATAACCAATTATTGACCCAATAGTTCAACTTTTGACCAAAAAGTCAACCTTGGTCAAAATGGATAATTTTTGACCCAATGGCCAACCCATTGACCCAATAGATCAACTTTTGACCAAAAAGTCATCTATGGTCAAAATGCTCAATTTTTTGACGCAATTACCAACTCATTGACGAAATAGGCCAACAATTGACAAAAAATCAATTTTGGTCAAAATAGTCAACTTCAAGAATTGACTATTTTGACCAACTCAATGATAAACCCATTGACCCAATAGGTCAACTTTTGACCAAAAAGTCAATTTTGCTCAAAATAGTCAACTTTTGACTTAATGACCACCCATTAACCCAATAGTCCAGCTTTTGACCAAAAAGTCAACTTTGGTCAAAATGGACAATTTTTGACCCAATGACCAACCCATTGACTCAATAGATCAACTTTTGACCAAAAAGTCATCTATGGTGAAAATGGTCAATTCTTGACACAATTACGAACTCATTGACAAAATAGGTAAACTTTTGACAAAAAAGTTAACTTTGGAGAAAATGGTCAATTTATAACCCAATGAGCACCCCATTGACCCAATGGATCAACTTTTGACCAAAAATTTAATTTTGGTCAAAATAGTCAATTTTTTACTTAATGACCAAAATATTCAAATTTTTAATTATTGACCAATTATTGCCCCACAAAGTCAATCTTTGACCAAAAAGTCAACTTTGGTCAAAATGGTCTATCCTTGACAATCCCATTGACCCAACAGGTTAACTCTTGACGAGAAAGTCAATTTTGGTCAAAATAGTAAATTTTAGACCTAATGACCACCCATTGACCCAATATGTCAACCTTTGACCCAAAAGTTTACTTTAGTCAAAATAATCAATTTTTGACCTAATGAACACCCATTGGCTCATAGGTCAACTTTTGACTAAAAAGTCAACCTTGGTCAAAATTGTCAATTATTGACCCAATGACCAAAACATTGACAAAATAAGTCAATTTTTGAACAAAAAATCAACTTCTGAACAAAAAACTAATTTTGGTTAAAATAGATCAATTTTTAACCTAAAGACCAATCATCGACTCCAATGAAGTCAATCTTCGACCAAAAAGTCAACTTTAGTCATAATGGTCAATCCTCGACCCAACGACAAACCCAATGACTCGAAAAGGTCAACTTTCGACCAAAAAGTTAAATTTGGTTAAAATGGTCGATTTCGACATAAAGACTCGACGTTAACTTTAGTGAGAAAGTTTAATCCAGTGATCTAATGACCAACCCATGGACTCCAACTCGTCAAATTTTGACTAAAAAGTCAATTTTGGTCAAAATAGAAAATTTTTGACTTAATGACCACCCATTGATCCAATAAGTCAACTTTTGACCAAAAAGTCAATTTTGGTCAAAATATTCAAATTTTGACCTAATGAACAATTATTGACTTAGTAAGCCAATCTCTGACCAAAAAGTCAACTTTGGTCAAAATGGTCACTCCTTGACCCCATGACAAACCCATTGACGCAATTGGTCAACTTTTGACCAAAAAGTCAACTTTGGTCAAAATGATAAATCCTTCACCTAATGACCAACCGAAATGCCTAATAGGTCAACCTTTGACCAAAAAGTCAATTTTAGTCAAAATAGTCAATTTTTGAATTAATAACCAATTATTAACCCTGTAAGTTAATCTCTGACCAAAAAGTCAACTTTGGTTAAAATGGTCAATCCTTGACCCAATGAAAAACCCATTGACCTAATAGGTCAACTTTTGACAAAAAAGTCAATTTTGGTCAAAATAGTGAATTTTTTAACTAATGACCACCCATTAACCCATTAGGTCAACTTTTGACCAAAAAGTCAACTTTGGTCAAAATGGTCAATTTTTACCCAATGACCAACTCATTGACCAAATAGATCAACTTTTGACCAAAAAATGATCTTCTATCAAAATGGTCAATTCTTGACCCAGTTACCAACTCATTGACCGAAAGGGTCAACTTTTGACCAAACAGTCAACTTAGGTCCAAATGGTTAATTTCAAACCCACGATGACACCGTCAGATCTAATGGGTCAACTTTTGACCAAAAATTTAATTTTGGTAAAAATTGTCAATTTTTAACCTAATGACAATTATTGACCCAATAAGTAAATCTCTAACTAAAAAGTCAATTTTGGTCAAAATGGTCAATCCTTGACCCAATCAAAAACCCATTGACCCAATAGGTCAACTTTTGACCAAAAAGTCAATTTTGATCAAAATAATCAATTTTTGACCTAATGAGCACCCCCTCTAGGTCAACTTTTGACCAAAAAGTCAACTTTGGTTAAAATGAACAATTTTTGACATAATGACCAACCCATTGACCCACTGAATCAACTTTTGACTAAAAAGTCATCTTAAGTCAAAATGGTCAATTCTTGACCCAATTACCAACTCATTGACCAAATAGGTCAACTTTTGACAAACAAAGTCAACTTTCGTCAAAATGATCAATTTCTAACCTAATAACCACCCTGTTGACCCAATGGGTTAAGTTTTGCCCAAATATTTAATTTTGGTAAAAATTATTGATTTTTGACCTAATGAACAATTATTGACCCAATAACAAACCTTGACCCAATGACAAACCCATTGACCCAATTAGTCAACTTTTGACCAAAAAGTCAAATTTTGACTTAATGACCTCCCATTCACCCAATAGTTAAACTTTTAACCAAATAGTAAGCTTTGGTCAAAATGGACAATTTTGACACCATGGCCAAGCCATTTGACAAAATAAATCAACTTTTGACCAAAATGTTTTCTATAGTCGAAATGGTCAATTCTTGACGCAATTACAAACTCCTTGACCAAATAGGTCAACTTTTGACAAAAAGTCAACTTTGGTCAAAATGGCCAATTCTCGAATCTAATGTGCACTCTGCTGAATCTCAATGGATCAACTTTCGACCAAAAATTTAATTTGGTCAAAATAAGTCATTTTTTAACCTAATGACCAAAGTAATCAGAGTTTTTAATTAATGTCCAATTATCGAATCTAATAAGTCAATCTTCGACCAAAAAGTCAACTTCGTCAAAATGATCAATCCTAGCATCAAATGACAAACCCATCGAATCAATATTTCAACTTTTGAAAAAATATCAATTTTGCGCAAAATAGTCAATTATAGACCTAATGACCAGCCATTGACCCAATAGGTTAACATTTGACCAAAAAGTTAACTTTCGTCAAAATAATCAATTTTTGACCTAATGAGCACCCATTGGCCCATAGGTCAACTTTTGACCAAAAAGCCAACTTTGGTCAAAATGGTAAATTATCAATCTAATGACCAACTCATTGATCTAATAGATCACCTTTTGACCAAAAAGTCATCTTCAGTCAAAAAAGTCAATTCTTGACCCAATTACCAACTCATTGACCAAATAAGTCAACTTTGGACTAATAAGTCAACTTTGGTCAAAATGGTCGATTTCTGACCCAATGACCACCCGTAAACCTAATGGGTCAACTTTTGACAAATAAATAAATTTTGGTCAAAATATTCAATTTTTGACATAAAGACCAATTATTGACCCAATAAGTCAATCACTAACCAAAAATTCAACTTTGTTCAAAATGGCCAATCATTAACCCAATGACTAACCCATTGACCCAATAGGTCTACTTTCGACCAAAAACTTAACTTTGGTCAAAATGGTCAAGCCTTGACCGAATTCCAAGCCATTCACCCAATAGGTCAACTTTTGACCAAAAAGTTAATTTTGGTCAAAATAATCAATTTTTGACCAATGACCAATTATTGCCCAGTAAGCCAATCTCTGTCCTTAAAGTCAACTTTGGTCAAATTGGATAATCCAGGTCCCAATAGGTCAATTTTTGACCAAAAGTTAACTTTCGTCAAAATGATCAATCTCTTACCAAAAGCTCAACTTTGGTCAAAAAGGTTAATCCTTGACCCAATGACAAACCCATTGACCTAATAGGTCTACTTTTGACCAAAATGTCAATTTTGGTCAAAGTAGTCAACTTTTGAACTAATGACCACCCGTTGACCCAATAGGTCAACTTTTGACTAAAAAGTCAATTTTGGTCAAAGTAGTCAATTTTTGAACTAATGACCACCCGTTGACCCAATATGTCAACTTTTGACCAAAAAGTCAACTTTGGTCAAAATGGTCAATTTTTTACCCAATAACCAAATCATTAATCAAATAGATCAACATATGACCAAAAATTCATTCTCCGTTAAAATGGTCAATTCTTAACCCAATTACCAACTTATTGACCAAATAGGTCAACTTTTGACCAAAAAGTCAACTTTGGTCGAAATGGTCAATTTCTAACCCAATGACCACACTCGTCGATTCATAAGATCAACTTTCGACAAATTTATTTTTGGTCAAAATAACCAATTTTGAGCCTAATGACCACTTATTGACCCAATAAGTCAATCATTGACCAAAAAGTCAACTTTGGTCAAAATGGTCAATCCTTGACCCAATGACCAACCCATTGACCCAATAAGTCAAGTTTTGACCAAAATGTCAATTTTGGTCAAAATAGTCAATTTTTTACCTAACGATCAACCCATTGACCTAGTAAGCCTATCGCAGAACAAAAAGTGAACTTTGGTCAAAATAGTTAATCTTTGACCCAATGATAAACCCATCGACCCAGTAGGTCAACTTTTGACCAAAAGTAAACTTTGGTCAAAATAGTCGATTTCTAACCAAATGTCCAACCCATTGACTCAGTAGGTGAACTTTTGACCAAAAAGTCAACTTTGGTCAAAATGGTAAATCCTTGAACCAATGACCAACCCATTGACTCAATAGGTTAACTTTTGACCAAAAACTCAATTTTGGACAAAATAGTCAAATATTTGCCAAATGACCACCCATTGACTAAATAGGTCAACTTTTGACCAAAAAGTCATCTTTGGTTAAAATGGTCAATTTTTGACACAATAACCAATTGACCTGATTGGTCAACTTTTGACCAAAAAGTAAACTTTTGTCAAAATGGTTAATTCTTGACCCAATGACCAACGCATTGGCAAAATAAGTCAACTTTTGAATAAAAAGTCTTTTGGTCAAAATAGTCAATTTTTAATTTAATGACCGATTATTGACCCAATAAGTCAATCTCTGACAAAAAAGTCAACTTTGGTCATAATGGTCAATCCTTGACCTAATGACAAACCCATTGACCCAAAAGATTAACTTTTGACAAAAAAATCAAATTTGGTCAAAATAGTCAATTTCTGACAAAAAGACCTAGATGTCAACTTTGGTGAAAAAAGGTCAATCCTTGATCTAATGACCAGCCCATTGACCCAATTTGTCAACTTTTGACTAAAAAGTCAACTTTGGCCAAAATGGTTAATCCTTGACCCAATGATCAACCCATTGAACAAATAGATCAACTTTTTATCAAAAAGTCAATTTTACTTAAAATTGTCAAATTTTGACTCTAATAATCGCCTCATCGACTTCGAAAAGGTCGACTTTTCGACGAAAAAAAAAGACAACAATGGTCGAAATGGCCAATCCTCGACCTATCGAACTAACAGAGTCAACTTTTACAAAAAAAATCAATTTTGGTCAAAATAGTCAATTTTTGACCTAATGACAAATTATTGAACCAGTAAGCCAATCTCTAACCAAAAAGTCAACTTTGGTTAAAATGGTCAATCCTTGACCCAATGATGAACCATTTGACCCAATAGGTCAACTTTGACCAAAAAGTCAACTTTGGTCAAAATGGTGAATCCTTGAACCAATGACCAACCTATTGACCCAATAGGTCAACTTTTGATTAGAAAGTCAATTTTGGTCAAAATAGTCAATTCTTGACCTAATGAGCAATTATTGACCCAGTAAGCCAATCACTGGCCAAATAGTCAATTTTGCTCAAAATAGTCAATTATAGACCTAATGACCACCCATCGACCCAACAGGTTTACTTTCGACTAAAAAGTTAACTTTCGTCAAATGATCGATCTTCGACCTAATGACCATCCCATGCTACTTAATATGTTAACTTTTGACTAAAAAGTCAATTTTGGTCAAAAAAAACAAATTTGGAATTAATGACCAAATATTGACCCAATAAGTCAATCTTTGAACAAAAAGTCAACTTTTGTCAAAATGGTCAATCGTTGACCCAATTACAAACCCATCGAACTAATAGGTCAACTTTTGACCAAAAAGTCAATTTTGGTCAAAACAGTCAATTTTTGACCTAATGACCACCCATTGAACCAATAAGTTAACTTTTGACCAAAAAGTCAACTTTGGTCAACTTTAGACCAAAAAAGTCATCTTTGGTCAAAATGGTGAATTCTTGCGCTAATTTCCAACTCATTGACCAAATAGGACAACTTTTAACCAAAAAGTAAACTTTGGTCAAAATGGTCAATTTCCGACCCAATGACCTCCCCATTGACCCAATAGGTTAACTTTTGACCAAAAATTAATTTTTTGTAAAAATAGTCAATTTTTACCCCAATGACCAATTATTGACCCAATGACCAACCAATTGACCCAATAGGTCAACTTCTGACCAAAAAGTCAACTTTTGTCAAAATGGTCAATCCTTGAACCACTGGCCAACCCATTGACCCAATAGGTCAACTTTTGATTAGAATGTCAATTTTGGTCAAAATAGTCAATTTTTAACCTAATGACCAATTATTGACCCAATAAGTCAATCTCTGACCAAAAAGTCAACTTTGGTCAAAATGGTCAATTTCTGACACAAAAACATAGATGTTAACTTTCATGAAAAAGTTTAATCTGTGATCTAATGACAAACCCATTGACCCAATTTGTCAAATTTTGACTAAAAAGTCAATTTTGGTCAAAATAGAAAATTTTTGACTTAATGACCACCCATTGATCCAATAAGTCAACTTTTGACCAAAAAGTCAATTTTGGTCAACATAGTCAATTTTTGACCTAATGACCAATTATTGACTCGATAGTCGATCTTCGACCAAGAAGTCAACTTTGGTCAAAATGATCACTCCTTGACCCAATGACATACTCATTGACCCAATAAGTCAACTTTTGACCAAAAAGTCAACTATGGTTAAAATGATAAATTCTCGACCTAAACTAACCAAAATGCCTAATAGGTCAACTTTTGACCAAAAAGTCAATTTTAGTCAAAATAGTCAATTTTTGAATTAATAACCAATTATTAACCCTGTAAGTTAATCTCTGACCAAAAGTTTAACTTTGGTCAAAAGGGTCAATCCTTGACCCAATGACAAACTCATTGACCTAATAGGTCAACTTTCGACAAAAAAGTTAATTTTGGTCAAAATAGTGAATTTTTGAACTATTGACCACCCATTCACCCATTAGGTCAACTTTTGACCAAAAAGTTAACTTAGGTCAAAATGGTCAATTTTTTACCCAATGACCAACTCATTGACCAAATAGATCAACTTTTGACCAAAAAGTCATCTACTGTCAAAATGGTCAGTTCTTGACCCAATTACCAACTCATTGATCAAATAGGTCAACTTTTGACCAAAAAGTCAACTTAGGTCAAAATAGTCAATTTCTAACCCAATGACGACCCCGTTGACCCAATGGGTCAACTTTTGACCAAAAATTTAATTTTGGTCAAAATAGTCAATTTTTAACCTAATGACCAATTATCGACCGAATAAGTCAATCTCTAACCAAAAGTCAATTTTGGTCATAATGGTCAATCCTTGACCCAATGACAAACCCATTGACCCAATAGGTCAATTTTTGACCAAAAAGTCAATTTTGATCAAAATAGTCAATTTTTTGACCTAATGAGCACCCATTGACCCAAATGGTCAACTTTTGACAAAAAAGTCAACTTTGGTCAAAATGAACAATTTTTGACCTAACTACTAACCTATTGACCCAATGCATCAACTTTTGACCAAAATGTCATCTTCAGTTAAAATAATCAATTATTGACCCAATTACCAACTCATTGACCAAATAGGTCAACTTTTGACAAAAAAGTCAACTTTCGTCAAAATGGTCAATTTCTGACCTAATAACCACCTTGTTGACCCGATGAGATAAGTTTTGACCAAATATTCAATTTTGGTAAAATTTGTCGATTTATGACCTGATGACCAATTATTGACCCAATAAGTCAATCTATGCCAAAAAAGTCAACTTTAGTAAAAAAGGTCAATCCTTGAACCAATGACAAACCCATTGACCCAATTGGTCAACTTTTGACCAAAAAGTCAATTTTTTCAAAATAGTCAATTTTTGACTTAATGACCACCCATTCACCCAATAGTTAAACTTTTGACCAAAAGTGTCAACTTTGGTCAAAATGGACAATTTTTGACCACATATCCAAGCCATTTGACCAAATAAATCAACTTTTGACCAAAAAGTTATCTATAGTCAAAATGGTCAATTCTTGACGCAATTACCAACTCATTGACCAAATAGGTCAACTTTTGACAAAAAAAGTCAACTTTGGTCAAAATGGTCAATTTCTGACCTAATGTGCACCCGTTGACCCAATGGATCAACTTTTGACCAAAAATTTAATTTTGGTCAAAATAGTCAATTTTTAACCTAATGACCAAAGTAATCAGTTTTTTAAATTAATGACCAATTGTTGACCCAATAAGTCAATCTCTGACCAAAAAGTCAACTGTGGTCAAAATGGTCAATCCTAGACCCAATGACAAACCCAATGACCCAATATTTCAACTTTTGACAAAAAAAATCAATTTTGCTCAAAATAGTCAATTATAGACCTAATGTCCACCCATTGACCCAATAGGTTTACTTTTGACCAAAAAGTTAACTTTCGTCAAAATAATCAATTTTTGACCTAATGAGCACCTATTGGCCCATAGGTCAACTTTTGACCAAAAAGCCAACTTTAGTTAAAATGGTAAATTATTGACCCGATGACCAACTCATTGACCCAATAAATCAACTATTGACCAAAAAGTCATCTTCAATCAAAATAGTTAATTCTTGACCCAATTACCAACTCATTGACCAAATAAGTCAATTTTTGTCAAAATGGTGGATTTCTGACCCATGACCACCTGTAAACCCAATGGGTCAACTTTTGACAAAAAATAAAATTTTGGTCAAAATAATCAATTTTTGACCTAAAAACCAATTATTAACCCAATAAGTCAATCTCTGACCAAAAAGTCAACTTTGGTTAAAATGGATAATCCTTAACCCAATGAACAACTCATTGACCCATTAGGTCTACTTTCGACCAAAAAGTTACCTTTGGTCAAAATGGTCAAGCCTTGACCGAATTCCAACCTATTTACCCAATAGGTCAACTTTTGAAAAAAAAGTCAATTTTGGTCAAAATAGTCAATTTTTTACCAATGACCAATTATTGCCCCAGTAAGCCAATCTCTGTCCTAAAAGTCAACTTTGGTCAAATTGGATAATCCATGACCCAATGACCAACCCATTGACCCAATAGGTCAACTTTTGACCAAAAAGTTAACATTCGTCAAAATGATCAATCTCTTACCAAAAGCTCAACTTTGGTCAAAATGTTTAACCCTTGACCCAATGACAAACCCATTGACACAATAGGTCAACTTTTGACTAAAAAGTCAATTTTGGTCAAAGTAGTTAATTTTTGAGCTAATAACCACCCGTTGACCCAATAGGTCAACTTTTGACCAAAAAATCAATTTTAGTCAAAGTAGTTAATTTTTGAACTAATGACCACCCGTTGACCCAATATGTCAACTTTTTTCAAAAAGTGAACTTTTGTCAAAATGGTTAATTTTTTACCCATTGACCAAATCATGAAATCATTAACCAAATAGATCAACTTTTGACCAAAAAGTCATTCTCCGTCAAAAAGGTCAATTCTTGACCCAATTACCAACTTATTGACCAAATAGGCTACTTTTGACCAAAAAGTTAACCTTGGTCGAAATGGTAAATTTCTAACCCAATGACCACCCCGTTGACCCAATGGGTCAACTTTTGACCAAAAATTTAATTTTGGTCAAAATAATCAATTTTGATCCTAATGACCAATTATTAACCCAAAAAGTCAATCACTGACCAAAAAGTCAACTTTGGTCAAAATGGTCAATCCTTGACTCAATGACCAACCCATTGACCCAATAGGTCAAGTTTAGACTAAAATGTCAATTTTGGTCAAAATAGATAATTTTTGACCTAATAATCAACCCATTGACCTAGTAAGCCTATCTCAGACCAAAAAGTCAACTTTGGTTAAAATAGTTAATCTTTGACCCAATGACAAACCCATCGACCCAGTAGGTTAACTTTTGACCAAAAGTAAACTTTGGTCATAATAGTCAATTTTTGACCCAATGACCAACCCATTGACTTAGTAGGTGAACTTTTGACCTAAAAAGTCAACTTTAGTCAAAATGGTAAATCCTTGAACCAATGACCAACCCATTGACTTAATAGGTTAACTTTTGACCAAAATGTAAAATTTGGACGAAATAGTCAATTTTTTGCCTAAAGACCACCCATTGACCAAATAGGTCAACTTTTAACCAAAAAGTCAACTTTGGTTAAAATGGTCAATTTTTGACACAATGACCAACCAATTGACCCGATTGGTCAACATTTGACCCAAAAGTCAACTTTTGTCAAATTGGTTAATTCTTGACCTAATGACCAATGCATTGACCAAATAAGTCAACTTTGGTCAAAATAATCAATTTTTAACCTAATGACTGATTATTGACCCAATAAGTCAATCTCCGACAAAAAAGTCAACTTTGGTCATATTGTCAGACCTTAACCCAATGACAAACCCATTGAACCAAAAGATTAACTTTTGACCAAAAAGTCAAATTTGGTCAAAATGGTCAATTTCTGACATAAAGACCTAGATGTTAACTTTGGTGAAAAAAGGTCAATCCATGATCTATTGACCAGCCCATTGACCCAATTTCTCAACTTTTAACTAAAAAGTCAACTTTGGCCAAAATGGTTAATCCTTGACCCAATGACCAACCCATTGACCAAATAGATCAACTTTTGATCAAAAAGTAAATTTTCTTAAAATTGTCAATTTTTGACCTAATGATCGCCTCATTGACCTAAAAAGGCCGACTTTTGACGAAAAAGACAATGTTGGTCAAAATGGCCAATCCTTGACCCATCGAACCAACAGGTCAACTTTTGACAAAAAAAGTCAATTTTGGTCAAAATAATCAATTTTTGACCTGATGACAAATTATTGACCCAGTAAGCCAATCTATGACCAAAAAGTTAACTTTGTTTAAAATGGTCAATCCTTGACCCAATGACCAATATTTGACCCAATAGGTCAACTTTTGACCAAAAAGTCAACTTTGGTCAAAATGGTGAATCCTTGAACCAATGACCAACCCATTGACCCAATAGGTCAACTTTTGATTAGAAAGTCAATTTTGGTCAAATAATTAATTGTTGCCCTAATGACCAATTTTTGACCCAGTAAGCCAGTCACTAACCAAATAGTTATCTTTCGTCAAAATGGTCAATCCTTGACCCAATGACCACCCATTGACCCAATAGGTCAAGTTTTAACCAAAAGTCAACTTTGGTCAAATGATCAATCCTTGACCCAATTACCAACCCATTGACTTAATAAGTTAACTTTTGACCAAAAAGTCAATTTTGGTCAAAAAATCAAATTTTGAATTAATGACAAAATATTGATCCAATAAGTCAATCTCTGAACAAAAAGTCAACTTTGGTCAAAATGGTCAATCCTTGACCCAATTACAAACCCATTGACCCGATAGGTCAACTTTTGACCAAAAAGTCAATTTTTGTCAAAAGAGTCGATTTTTGACCTTATGACCACCCATTGACCCAATAGGTCAACTTTTAACCAAAAATTCAACTTTGATAAAAATGATCAATTACTGACCCAATTACAAACCCATTGACCCAATTGGTCAACTTTTGACCAAAAAGTCATCTTTGGTCAAGATGGACAATTCTTGAGCCAATTATCAACTCATTGACCAAATAGGTCAACTTTTAACCAAAAAGTCAACTTTGGTCAAAATGGTCAATTTTCGACCCAATGACCTCCCCGTTAACCCAATGGGTTAACTTTTGACCAAAAACTTATTTTTTGTTAAAATAGTCAATTTTTACCCCAATTACCAATTATTGACCCAATGACCAACCAATTGACCCAATATGTTAACTTCTGACGAAAAAGTCAACTTTTGTCAAAATGGTCAATCCTTGAACCAATGACCAACCCATTGACCCACAGTCAACTTTTGATTAGAAAGTCAATTTTGGTCAAAATAGTTAATTTTTAACCAAATGACCAATTATTGACCCAAAAACTCAATTTCTGAACAAAAAGTCAATTTTTGATATAATGGTCAATCCTTGACCCAACGACAAACCCATTTACCCAAAAGGTTAACTTTTGACCAAAAAGTTAAATTTGGTTAAAATGGTCAATTTCTGACACAAAAACCTAGATGTCTACTTTAGTGAAAAAGTTTAATCCGTGATCTAATGACCAATCCATTGACCTAATTTGTCAAATTTTGACTAAAAAGTCAATTTTGGTCAAAATAGACAATTTTTGCCTAACGACCACCCATTGACCAAATATGTCAACTTTTGATCAAAAAATCAACTTTAGTTAAAATGGTCAATTTTTGACATAATGACCAACCCTTGACTCGATTGGTCAACATTTAACCAAAAAGTCAACTTTTGTCAAAATGTTTAATTCTTGGCCCAATGACCAACGCATTGACCAAATAAGTTAACTTTGGAACAAAAAGTCAATTTTGGTCAAAATAGTCAGTTTTTGACCTAATGATCGATTATTGACCCAATAAGTCAATCTCTGCCAAAAAAGTCAACTTTGGTCATAATGGTCGATCCTTGACCCAATGACAAACCCATTGACCCAAAAGATTAACTTTTGACCAAAAAGTCAAACTTGGTCAAAATGGTCAATTTCTGACACAAATTCCAAGGTGTCAACTTTGGTGAAAAAAGGTCAATCCTTGATCTAATGACCATCCCATCGACCCAATTTGTCAACTTTTGACTAAAAAGTCAACATTGGTCAAAATGGTTAATCCTTGACCCAAGAACCAACCCATTGACCAAATAGATCAACTTTTGATCAAAAAGTCAATTTTGCTTAAAATTGTCAATTTTTGACCTGATGATCGCCCCATTGACCTAAAAAGTTCGACTTTTGACAAAAAAGACAACGTTGGTCAAAATGGCCAATCCTTGACCAATTGAACCTACAGGTCAACTTTTGATAAAAAAGGCAATTTTGGTCAAAATAGTCAATTTTTTACCTAATAATAAATTATTGACCAAGTAAGCCAATATCTGACCAAAAAGTTAACTTTGGTTAAAATGGTCAATCCTTGACCCAATGACCAACCATTTGACCCAATAGGTCAACTTTTAACCAAAAAGTCAACTTTGGTCAAAATGGTGAATCCTTGAACCAATGACCAACCCATTGACCCAATAGGTCAACTTTTGATTAGAAAGTCAACTTTGGTCAAAATAGTCAATTATTGCCCTAATGACCAATTATTGACCCAGTAAGTCAATCACTAACAAAATAGTTAACTTTGGTCAAAATGGTCAATCATTGGCCCAATGACCAACCCATTGACCCAATAGGTCAACTTTTGACCAAAAAGTCAACTTTGGTCAAATGATCAATCCTTGACCCAATGACCAACCCATTGGTCTAATAGGTTAACTTTTAACCAAAAAGTCAATTTTGGTCAAGAAAATCAAAATTTGAATTAATGACCAAATATTGACCCAATAAGTCAATCTCTGAACAAAAAGTCAACATTGGTCAAAATGGTCAATCTTTGACCCAATAGGTCAACCTTTGACCAAAAAGTTAATTTGGGTCAAAATAATCAATTTTTGACCTTATGACCACCCATTGACCCAATAGGTCAACTTTTGACCAAAAAGTCAACTTTGGTAAAAATGGTCAGTTACTAACCCAATGACAAACCCATTGACCCAATTGGTCAACTTTTGACCAAAAAAAGTCATTTTTGGTCAAGATGGTCAATTCTTGAGCCAATTACCAACTCATTGACCAAATATGTCAACTTTTAACCAAAAAGTCAACTTTTATCAAAATGGTCAATTTCCGACCCAATGACCTCCTTGTTGACCCAACGGGTTAACTTTTGGCCAAAATTTATTTTTGTTAAAATAGTCAATTTTTACCCCAATGACCAATTATTGGCCCAATAAGTAAAACTCCGACCGAAAAGTCAACTTTGGTCAAAATAGTCAATTCTTGACCCAATGACAAACCCATTAACCCAATAGGTCAACTTTTGACCAAAAAGTCAATTTTGGTCAAAATAGTCAATTTTTGACCTAATGACCACCCTTTGACCCAATAGGTCAACTTTTGACAAAAAAGTCATCTTTGGTCAAAATGGTCGAATCTTGACCCAATTACCAACTAATTGACCAAAATGTGTCACTTTTTGACTAAAAAGTCAACTTTGGTCAAAATGGTCAATTTCTGACCTAATGACCACCCCGTTGACCCAATCGGTTAACTTTTGACAAAAATTTTAATTTTGGTCAAAATAATCAATTTTTGACCTGATGACTAATTATTGACCCAACAAGTCAATCACTAACCAAAGAGTCAACTTTTGTCAAAATGGTCAATCCTTGAACCATTGACAAACCCATTGACCCATAAGGTTAACTTTTGACCAAAAAATCGATTTTGGTCAAAATAGTCAAATTTTGACCTAATGACCACCCATTGACCCAATAGGTCAACTTTTGACCAAAAAGTCTTCTTTGGTCAAAATGGTTAATTTTTGACGCAATGACAACGCATGACCCAATTGGACAACTTTTGACTAAAATGTCATCTTTGGTTAAAATGGTCAATTCTTGACCCAATTACCAACTCATTGACCAATTAGGTCAACTTTTGACCAAAAAGTCAACTTTAGTTAAAATGGTGAATTTTTGACCCAATGACCAACCCACTGACCCAAAAGATAATTTTTGACAAAAAAGTCATCTTCGGTCAAAATGGTCAATTGTTGACCCAATTAGCGACTCATTGACCAAATAGGTCAACTTTGACCAAATAGTCAACTTTGGTCAAAATGATCAATTTCTGACCCAAAGACCACCCCATTGACATAATGGGTTAACTTATGACCAAAAATTCAATTTTTGTCAAAATAGGTCAACTTTTGACCAAAAAGTCATCTTTGGTCAAAATGGTCAAAATAGGTTAACTCTTGACCCAATGACAAACCGATTGACCCAATACGTCAACTTTTTACTAAAAAGACAATATTAGTGAAAATAGAGAATTCTTTACTTACTGACCACCCATTGACCCAATAAGTCAACTTTTGACCAAAAAGTTAATTTTGGTCAAAATAGTGAATTTTTGACCTAATGACCAATTATTCACCCAGTAAGCCAATCTCTGATTAAAAAGTCAACTTTGGTCAAAATGGTCAATCCTTGACCCAATGACCAACCTATAGACCCAATAGGTCAACTTTTGAAGAAAAAGTCAACTTTGGTCAAAATGATCAATCCTTGAGCCAATGAGCAACCCATTGGCCTTATTGATCAACTTTTGACCAAAAAGATAATTTTAGTCAAAATAGCCAATTTTTGAATAATAACTAATTATTGACCCAATAAGTAAATCTCTGACAAAAAAGTCAACTCTGGTCAAAATGGTCAATCCATGACCCAATGACAAACGATTGACCCATGTGGCCAACTTTTGACCAAATAGTCATATTTGGTCAAAATAGTCAATTTTTAACCTGATGACCACCCATTGACCTAATAAGACAACTTTTGACCAAAAAGTTAACTTTGGTCAAAATGATCAATTTTTGACCCAATCACCAACACATTGACCTAATAGATCAACTTTTGCGATGAAAAGTCATCTTTGGTCAAAATGGTCAATTCTTGACCCAATTACCAACTCATTAATAAAATAGGTCAACTTTTCAATAAAAAGTCAACTTTGGTCAAAATGATCAATTTTTGACCCGATGAACACCCCGTTAACTCAATGGGTTAACTTTTGACCAAAAATTCAATTTTAGTCAAAATAATCAATTTTTTACCCAATGACCAATTATTGACTCAAGAAGTCAATTTCTGACAAAAAACTCAACTTTGATCAAAAAGATCAATCCTTGACCCAATGACAAACCCATTGACCCAATAGGTCAACTTTTGACCAAAAAGTAAATTTTAGTCAAAATAGTCAATTTTTGAACTAATCATCTCCGATTGACCCAATAGGTCAACTTTTGACCAAAAAGTCAACTTTGGTCAAAATGGTCAATTTTTACCCAATGACTAACATTGACCAAATAGATCAACTTTTGATAAAAAAGTCATTTTCTGTCAAAATGATCAATTCTTGACCTAATTACCACCCACTTACCGAGTAGGTCAACTTTTGACCAAAAAGTCAACTTTGGTAAAAATAGTCAATTACTGACCCAATGACAAACCCATTGACCCAATTGGTCAACTTCTGACCAAAAATGTCATCTTTGGTCAAAATGGTCAATTCTTGAGCCAATTACCAACTCATTGACCAAATAGGTCAACTTTTAACCAAAAAGTCAACTTTGGTCAAAATGGTCAATATCCGACCCAATGACCTCCCCGTCGACACAATGAGTTAACTTTTGACAAAAAATTCCATTTTTGTTAAAATAGTCAATTTTCACCCCAATGACAAATTATTGGTCCAATAAGTAAAACTCTGACCAAAAAATCAACTTTGGTCAAAATGGACAATTGTTGACCCAATGATAAACCCGTTGACCCAATAGGTCAACGTTTGACTAAAAAGTTAATTTTGGTCAAAATAGTTAGTTTTTAACCTAATGAGCACCCATTAACCCAATAAGTCAACTTTTGACCAAAAAGTCATCTTTGGTCAAAATGGTCAAATCTTGACCCAATTACCAACTCAATGACCAAAATGTGTCAACTCTTGACCAAAAGTCAACTTTAGTTTAAATGGTCAATTTCTGACCCAATGACCACCCCATTGACCCAATCAGTTTACTTTTGACAAAAATTTCAATTTTTGTCAAAATATTCAATTTTTGACCTGATGACCAATTATTGACCCAATAAGTCAATCTCTGACTAAAATGTCAACTTTTGTCAAAATGGTTAATCCTTGACCTATTGACAAACCCATTGACCCAATAGGTTAAGTTTTGACCAAAAAGTCAATTTTAGTCAAAATAGTCAAATTTTGATCTAATGACCACCCATTGACCCAATAGGTTAACTTTTGACCAAAAAGTCATCTTTGGTCAAAATGGTCAGTTTTTGACCCAATGACAAACCCATTGACCCAATAGGTCAACTTTTCTCCAAAAAGTCATCTTTGGTCAAAATGGTCAATTCTTGACCCAATAACCAACTCATTGACCAAATAGGTCAACTTTTGACCAAAAAATCAACAATGGTCAAAATGGTCAATTTTTGACCCAAAGACCAACCCCTTGACCCAATAGATAAACTTTTGACAAAAAGTCATCTTCGGTTAAAATGGTCAATTGTTCACCCAATTAGCAGCTCATTGACCAAATATGTCAACTTTTGACCAAAAGGTCAACTTTGGCCAAAATGGTCAATTTCTAACCCAAAGACCACCCCATTGACCAAATGGTTTATTTTTTGACCAAAAATTTAATTTTGGTCAAAATAGGTCAACGATTGAACAAAAAGTCATCTTTGGTCAAAATGGTCAATTTTTTACCCAATGAACCCTCTGTTCACCAAATGGGTTAACTTTCGACCAAAAATTTAATTTTGGTCAAAATAGTCAAATTTTTACCTTACGACCAATTATTTACCCAATAAGTCAATCTCTAACCAAAAAGTCAACTTTGGTCAAAATGGTTAATCCTTGACCCAATGACAAACTCATTGACCCAATATGTCAACTAACCCGACCCGCAATTACGCAGTAAATTAACTTCCAAAAGATGGCCAAAAACTTGACCCGATTTATAAATAGCGGCTAGTGTGCAAAGTCTTAAATGATATAAAAATTAGAAAATATTTTACACACTAGAGGGTACTACGCAAGTATACGTATCGTTTCATGTAATATAGAGTTTTCTTTAAAAACCCCGGTATCGATCCCACGAGGAAGTAAAGTAAGAGGTCTTTAGTCAAATTCTAGTCTACTACTAATAGTCCTTAGTTTGGAATGTCGATTAAAATTGTGTTTTATTTAAAAACTACTCCTAAATGCAAGTGCTAAATGTAATAGTAATTATAACTAAGTGCAAATAATAATTCTAAAGATAACCCTTTTTGGATGAATTGGTTTGGAGAATTTTGAGATATTAAAAACTACTATTCTTATGTAATGAAATAGATAATGTATAGGATTGAGATGCATTTAATATTGTATGTGCCGAATAGGAGCAATCCTATTCTTTACCCTTTGGTCCGGGCATAAAGAACATTGAGTAATCCTATGCTTGGTTACTTGAATCTGTGGCTAGGGCAGGAGGATACCGGCTGCCACTTCGAGCTCCCGCGTTCCCCTCGCTTGAGGGCTAACATCTACACTTCGGCACCCAAACGATAGGACCGAATTAAGGATTTTAGCCTGTCACTCTAAAATCTCTAATTCTGCGCCCGATTAATATCATTTCCTTATTTATTTGCATTCAACTTCTATGAACTTCACCATTCATGGAATTTAAATGTGGTTCGTATTTAGTTGTAGAAAGCATAGCCCTCTCGGATCGTATGTTTTCACAACGAATTTTAACATTACAACAGGCCTTAATTACAATGTAAATGAAGTGCAAGTAAAAACCATCACATTCATATCTAAATTAACTTCTAACATGCATCACAAAATCCTAAGCATGAATTCTACTCATTAGAAAAGAAAAGTAAATTGAAAACAATGGCATAATCATCTCATGCCACTATTTCCAAAGAAGAAGAAAGAGTAAGAGAAATATGTCACAAAGCACGAAGAAAACGCAAAGGAAACTTCATTTAAACAAAGCAAATCTACTACATAAATGTTTACAAAATCATAAGACAATGAAGAACAATACTTAGCTTTTTCCCCTTGAAAGAAAGAGGAAGATCTCTCCCACAAAGTCTCCCGTCGATCCATGCAATGCTCGTACAATCTCTTACAAATTCACTCAAAAATCTCCTCTCCAATCTCTCCAAAAGGGTAGAAATCTACATTTCTACTCTTAATCTAAGAATCCTAAACATTCCTCTAAGTTTTTCTCCAATTTTCTCTCTCTAATCTTCTCTTAATCTACTAATTTCTAACACATATTTGCCATTTTTAAAGTTTATGGACGAATTCCGAAGAGTTTCTTATGCACCCCTTCGAAAAAGTGTCCAAATACGTCGAATATAGGCCCAAAACCGCCAAATGTCGGTTCGTAGTCGTCCGGCTCGCTGTCGGCGGGGTCGAGCTCGCTGTCGGCGAGCTTTTCGGGCACTTTTCGGTGATTTCTGGAAAATCTCACCCTCGACGAGATTAATCTCGCCGTCGGCGAGCAGGCTCTGAGCCGCTCCACCGTTTCGCTCCGTTTGGCTCCGTTTTAGCTCCGATTTGCCCCGTTTCAGTTGTGTTGCGTTCGTAAGAGATAGCCCTACAAAATAAGCATAAAAACAACCTTTCTTTAAAGTGTAATCTCATTCAAAAATATTCAAGAAGTGTAAAAGAGATTAAGCATCAAAAGACTTATCGAAAGGTGTCAGGACAGAATTTCATTTCTTGCTTGTTTTTGCTTCAAATTGCACCATTTTTGCTTCATTTTGCTCCAATCACCATTTATTGTACCTAAAACCATAAAACATACAAGATACCTTCCTTTAAAGTGTAATATCATAAAAAATGAGTAAAATAATATAGCAAAAATCGTACATATTTTAGGCGTGTCAAAATCCCCCAAATTTAACTGTTACTTGTCCTCGAAGTAACACTAATAACTTTAAAAATAAAATATGTTAACTTGTGGTGTGGGTTTCAATAGAGTTTTCTATAATTTCATCTCAGAAATATTATAGTATAACATAGGAGAAATTCTAGCAAATCAACCTAGGACTAGAGTGTAAGAATATCTCATATTCAACTTAGGAATCCTAATTTTTTTATTTACTTCAAAAGTTATTGAAAATTATCAAACTAAAGATTCATAGAAAGTATAAAAATGGAATTTAAGCACCTTATCTATACCAATTTAACCAATACCTTTTGAAATAAGAATAAGCTTAGGATTGTTTTTTAAGTCTTTTCATTTAAAAAGATTCAAGTGAAACCAATTTTTGATTAGGCTTCTCCTCAAGCTTCTCCTCACTTATTTTCTTTTCTCTTCTTTTTTTTTTTCTTTTTCTTTTGGGATCATTTTCAATCCCTTTTTTTTCATTTTTTTCTTTTTCAGGTGAGGATTACTATATCTGGATAGGCCTTTAATAATTTTGAATTTCACTATCCTCTCTCTAAAATCCAAAACTCAAAACTTTCCCTCACTTTTTATAAGTGTAAGTATTAGTTTGAAAAAGGTTTTCAATAAAGGCTCAATTCTCATTAAGTATAAATCTAAGAATTTTAGCTTTTCGAATATTGAACTCCTTTCTACCATAAATAGAAAAATCATTTTCCCGATGTTTTCTACAAAATGACTTAACTCTAGAATGGTTTCTTCACTTAAGGATTTCAACTAAGTTATTTTTCTAACATTCCTAAAATTAAAATTATAGTAACCTAAAGGTAACACCACATACCATTAGTCATTTTAAAAATGATATCAAATTAAATATAGGCCGCTGAGGACAAATAAAGTTAGGTTTTCTTTAAAATACTTCTTCCCCGAACTTAAAATTTAAAAATATTTTGCAATTAATTCCATAAAATATAGCGAGGAAGAAAATGTAAAGGTTGAATCTACTTACTACTACAACATCCTATCAAATTAATATTCATGCATAATCATGATACAATGATCTGTAGGAGAAAATAAATCTATCCTAAAATATGTTTGTAATAAAATTACACTAAAAGGAAGTATTTTCATATTAAAATTTTATTTTTCTTCCTACCCCCAGAACTTAATTTTTAACATATATAACATTCAGTACAGAGAAAATATGAGCAGGAAGAAAATAATTTAGAAATTCTATCTACCACAAATGTCTATCAAAAAGATCTACAGACTATTCATTAGGACGAGAACAATATGCGGTAGAAAGTAAATCTAAACTAATTATGCCAGAATGAAGTTCACTAAATAAAAGTTTAACTAGCATTGCATGTATCGGTAAGGGAATATAAAAATGTTCTTCAAGACCTAAATAAAGTTGTAACATAAACATAAACACAAAATTCGAATACAAACACAAATGATAAATGAGGGCAATTCATCCTTTAACTTATCACATCTTACTAATTTACTTCCAATTTCTAACGAAATCACTACACTAGTAAATTAGGCACTTTAAAATAATTTTATAGATTATAATCCCAAAGATAAGATTATCCTTGATATATTGGCTCCTAGGCACCAATCTCAGGCATCACCTAATCCTTATAATTAAGCACCTATAATAGTCATAAAGATAGTGTAAGATCATCCATACGGTGTTCATCAAATAGGTTCATGACTCCTACCTAATGAAAATAAAGTTGCTGGAAAGGAAGTAACAAATTAAGATGGAACTATCAATGTTTAAATTCATGATTTCTCTTGTAAAACTCGAGTACGGGTGAGACCCAAGTCACGGTGGACTCATTAATCCAACTACTACAAGAGATCGAAGTCTAGCCATAATAAGAAGTTAAGGAATCACCTCCCTGAAGACACACAAAGATCAAACTACTAACAATCCAAACATCTCTCAACAATAAAATTGATTAATCCATAATGACACACAAAGATCAATTGAATTCACTCTAAAGTAAATACAAAACAACATTAACAATCATAACTATCAAAACACACTAAATCAAAACACACTAAATCAAAACACACTAAATCAAAACACACTGATAACTATGGGTTGCCTCCCATAAAGCGCTTGGTTTAACGTCATTAGCCCGACAAATGATTCCACCTTGATCAAAATTCCATTTAAGTAATCCTCGATCAATCGCCTAATCTTTTCCAGATCCAGGGATTCCTATAAAATCCTTAAATTTTAATTTTTCATTCAGCTCTTCATTTTTAGTTGGATTTATATCATAATTCGTCGTATTTCTTTCTAGATCCAATATTCTTCTATTAGTTTTCTTAATTTGCATATTAATATCATCCTTGAAATTTATAAGAAATGGATCTTTATAAGATACTTCAATATCTCCCAAATTTCGGATCAAATTTTCTTTAGATAATTCATATTCAGGATCAAATTCTTCTACGTCACTCTCATGATTCAAGTTATCTTCCAATTCATCTCCTTTATAATTATTAAATGATGGAGGATCTATCTTAGTTGAGGAAATAGATTTTTCTAATTCCCTAGGAATTTCTTCCGATGGTCTTCCGAGTATCCTCATCCTCTTTTCTCGACTCAAATTTCTTTTGAAATTTATCCTCAAATTCTCTTCCAAGTCTTAGTTCGATAATATTATACTGGTTCATCATTCAATTTAGGTTTTTCTTGTGATTGAGTCGAATATGAAGATATAAAGACTGGTTGTGTAGATGAAGTCCCTAAATAGATAGGCTTTAAAATTGTACGGAGTACTGACCATCTTAAGTTCATGGGGTTTTTCAATAGATGGAATTAAAAGTTTACAATTTTTGGTAGCGTCCATCATTTCACACCTCTCCCTGAACATACATACGAGTCTTCTTTAAATAAAGTTTTTGAATCATCATGAAAGTACATTTCAATCTCATACGTTAACTTACTCTCGAAACTTTCTTGGAAATGGTCTTTACTTAGATAATCAATTTCATTTATCCAAAAACAATCATCATCTTTTCTCTCTGCTGGATATTTTATAGTCTTTAATACATCAAAAGTAACTTCCTGGTCATTAATATTCATAGTCAACTCTCCTTTTTGCGCATCTATCATAGCTTGTCCAGTAACAAGGAATGGTCTCCCTAAAATAATTGGAATTTCTTTATCTTCCTCCATATCTAATACAATAAAGTCCAAAGGAAAGATAAATTTATCCACTTTAACAAGCACGTCTTCTATAACTCCTTTTGGATAAATGTTAGATCGATCGACTAACATAAGGGTTACAGCAGTGGGAGAAATATCGATTGAACCTAACCTTCTAAATATAGATAGAGGCATCACATTAATGTTTACTCCTAAATCACATAAAGCTTTTCCACATAATCTTTTTCCAATATCACAAGGAATTGTAAAGCTACAAGGATCTTTAAGTTTCTGAGGAAATTTTTTCTAAAGTATAGCGCTGCACTCCTCACTTAGTGCAACTGTCTCGTAATCCCCAAATTTCCTTTTCTTGTTTAATATATCCTTAATAAACTTTGCATAACTTGGCATACGATTCCCAAAGCTTCGGTGAAAGGAATATTTATCGTTATCTTCTTAAGCACTTTTATGAAATTTGAAAATTTTTTATCCAACTCATGCTTGTCTAAGTCTTTGAGGAAATGGAGGTGGTGGTCTTTCCAAGCTGATTTTAGTTGCAGATATTAATTTTTCCAGATCCTTAGAAACATGTTCTTTAGATCTTTTATTTTCCTTTGTTTCTTTCACAACATCTTTCTCATTTCTAACCACATCCTCTATCTCTCTTCCATTTTTTAATTGGACAGCTTCTATTTGTTCATTAGTGTTCTCTTTAGGGTTGATCTCAATTTTGCTAGGAAGTGTTTCTTCGGATCTATTGCTAAGTGAATTAGCAATTTGTTCCAATTGATTCTTTATGTTTATAATAACAGCATTTTGACTTTGCAACTGGTTTCCCATTTTCGAGTACCATTTCTTCCTTAAACATCTTCTTATCCTCGAATTGTTGATCATTGTTAGAGTCTGATGGATATGAAGGTTTATAGTTTGTGTTCCCCTGATTATTCCAGCTTCCATTAAGATTTGCATGATTATTTGCCCATTTTTGGTTTCCACAATCAGTAGTATGATTCCGGTTAAATTTAGGATGGTTCTCCCAGACATGGGTTGTAAAAGTTAGAATATGGGGTGTTTATGGTATCTAGAGTCTCATATAATAAGTTAGAATCGATCATAGGCCCTAATGAACTTTTCTCACTTACGAAGTAAATTGAGGTTGCTTCATTCCAAATTGAGTCCAACTTCCTGATATTGCTGGCAATACGAGATGGAAGAATTGTATTCGTATCCATATCATGAACACTAGCTACATATTTATGACTTTCCCTTGTAGAGGGCCATCGAAATTCATTTGTAGTCATTTCTTCAATTAATGCATACGCTTCATCAAATGTTTTTGACATTAATGATCCTCCAGTGGCGGCATTAATTAAAGACTCTAAGGGATCCTACTAACCCATTATAAAAAGTTTGAATGATTAACCAATCGGGCGAGGAGCATGGTGTGGACACTTTCTTAGGAGTTCCTTAAATCTTTCCCGGGCTTCGTATATTGATTCCCTTCATACGACAAAATGAGATAATATCATTTCTAAGTTTAATAGTCCTAGAAGGTGGAAAATACTTAGCTAGGAATTTTTGAGTTAACTCCTCCCAATTTTTAATAGAGCCAGGTGCTAAAGAGTATAACCACATTTTAGCCTTATCCCTTAGTGAGAAAGGAAAAAACATTAGTCTAACGACGATCATCGACATGCCGTTATAACGAAATGTAGCACAAAGTTCTAGAAAATTTGATAAGTGTAAATAGGGATCCTCAGAATGAGTTCCCCAAGCGGTTATACTGCACCGGATTGGATAATCTCGGGATTTATTTCAAATGAATCAGCTCTACGACAGGGTTTTGTATACTTAAAGTGAATTTCATCCATCGTAGGATTTATGTAATCCCTTAATGAAGTATGATGATTTTTCAAGTTATTATTTTGAAAGTTTTCCATTTCCATTTCTAGTTTTTCGAGTTCTTTATGTATTTTTATTTTTCTATTTTCTTCAAACTCGGGATCATTAGGCACAAGTCCTGCAAATCCTTTGTTTCGCCTACTTAACACAACAAACAATATATTAACAATTAAACAAATAACAGATGAAATATATTCAACACATACAAAACATTTTCACAAACAACTTATTTTTCATATATACTATTTTTTTTATAATAATTTTTCGGACGACAAAACACTTTTTACACAAAATTAGTTTTTACAACACTACGGTTTTCAAGTCTAAGCCTAATTACTTCAACTAAAATTCTCCAAAAGTTCTTACCAAAGCTTCACGACAACGGCGCCAAAAACTTAACCCGACCCGCAATTACGCAGTAAATTAACTTCCAAAAGATGGCCAAAAACTTGACCCGATTTATAAATAGCGGCTAGTGTGCAAAGTCATAAATGATATAAAAATTAGAAAATATTTTACACACTAGGGGTACTAGGCAAGTATACGTATCGTTTCAAGTAATATAGAGTTTTCTTTAAAAACCCCAATATCGATCCCACGAGGAAGTAAAGTAAGAGGTCTTTAGTCAAATTCTAGTCTACCACTAATACTCCTTAGTTTGGAATGTCGATTTAAATTGTGTTTTATCTAAAAACTACTCCTAAATGCAAGTGTTAAATGTAATAGTAATTATAACTAAGTGCAAATAATAATTCTAAAGATAACCCTTTTTGAATGAATTGGTTTGGAGAATTTTGAGATATTAAAAACTACTATTCTTATGTAACGAAATAGATAATGTATAGGATTGAGATGCATTTAATATTGTATGTGCTAAATAGGAGCAATCCTATTCTTTACCCTTTGGTCCAAGCATAAAGAACATTGACTAATCCTATGCTTGGTTACTGAATCTGCGACTAGGCTGGGAGGATACCGGCTGCCACTTCGGAGCTCCCACATTCCCCTCGCTTGAGGGCTAACATCTACAGTTCAGCACCCAAACGATAGGACCGAATTAAGGATTTTAGCCTGTCACTCTAAAATCTCCAATTCTGCGCCCGATTAATATTATTTCCCTATTTATTTGCATTCAACTTCTATGAACTTCACCATTCATGGAATTTAAATGTGGTTCGTACTTAGTTGTAGAAAGCATAGCCCTCTCGGATCGTATGTTTTCACAATGAATTTTAACATTACAACAGGCCTTAATTACAATGTAAATGAAGTGCAAGTAAAAACCATCACATTTATATCTAAATTAACTTCTAACATGCATCACAAAATCCTAAGCATGAATTCTACTCTTTAGAAAAGAAAAGTAAATTGAAAACAATGGCATAATCATCCCATGCCACTATTTCCAAAGAAGAAGAAAGAGTAAGAGAAATACGTCACAAAGCACGAAGAAAACGCAAAGGAAACTTCATTTAAACAAAGCAAATCCACTACATAAATGTTTACAAAATCATAAGACAATGAAGAACAATACTTAGCTTTTTCCCTTTGAAAGAAAGAGGAAGATCTCTCCCACAAAGTCTCCCATCGATCCATGCAATGCTCGTACAATTCCTTACAAATTCTCTAAAAAATCTCCTCTCAAATCTCTCCAAAAGGGTAGAAATCTACATTTCTACTCTTAATCTAAGAATCCTAAACATTCCTCTAAGTTTTTCTCCTATTTTTTCTCTCTAATCTTCTCTTAATCTACTAATTTCTAACACATATTCGCCATTTTTAAAGTTTATGGACGAATTCCGAAGAGTTTCTTACGCACCCCATCGAAAAAGTGTCCAAATACGTCGAATATAGGCCCAAAACCGTCAAATGTCGGTTCGTGGTCGTCCGGCTCGCTGTCGGAGGGGTCGAACTTGTTGTTGGCGAGCTTTTCGGGCACTTTTCGGTGATTTCTGGAAAATGTCGCCGTCGGCGAGCAGGCTCTGAGCCGCTCCACCGTTTCTCTCCGTTTGGCCTCGTTTTAGCTTCGATTTGCCCCGTTTCAGTTGCGTTGCGTTCGTAAGAGATAGCCCTACAAAATAAGCATAAAAACAACCTTTCTTTAAAGTGTAATATCATTCAAAAATATTCAAGAAGTGTAAAAGAGATTAAGCATCAAAAGACTTATCGAAAGGTGTCAGGGCAGAATTTCATTTCTTGCTTGTTTTTGCTTCAAATTGCACCGTTTTTGCTTCATTTTGCTCCAATCACCATTTCTTGTACCTAAAACCATAAAACATACAAAATACCTTCCTTTAAAGTGTAATATCATAAAAAATGAGTAAAATAATATAGCAAAAATCGTACATATTTTAGGCGTGTCATCAACTTTTAACTAAAAAGACAATTTTGGTCAAAATTGAGAATTTTTGACTTACTGACCACCCATTGACCAAATAAGTAAACTTTTGACCAAAAATTTAATTTTGGTCAAAATAGTTAGTTTTTGTCTAATGACCAATTATTGACCCAGTAAGCCAATCTCTGACGATAAGTCAACTTTGGTAAAAATGGTCAATCCTTAACACAATGACCAACCCATTAACCCAATAGGTCAACTTTTGACGAAAAGGTCAACTCTGGTCAAAATGATCAATCCTTGACCCAATGACCAACCCATTGGCCTTATAGGTCAACTTTTGACCAAAAATATAATTTTGGCCAAAATAGTCAATTTTTGAATAATGACTAATTATTGACCCAATAAGTTATTCTCTGACCAAAAAGTAAACTCAGGTCAAAATGATCAATCCATGGCCCAATGACAAACGATTGACCCATGAGGCCAACTTTTGACCAAAAATTTAACTTTGGTCAAAATGGTCAATCTTTGACCCAATGACAAACCCATTAACCCCATAGGTCAACTTTTGACCAAAAAGTCAATTTTGGTCAAAATAGTCAATTTTTGACTTAATGACCTCCCATTGACCTAATCGGTCAACTTTTGACAAAAAAGTCATCTTTGGTCAAAATGGTCAAATCTTGACCCAATTACCAACTAATTGACCAAAAAGTGTCAACTCTTGACCAAGAAGTCCACTTTGCTCAAAATGAATCGATTTCGACCTAATGACCAATTCCGTTGAACCAATCAGTTTACTTTTGACAAAAATTTCAATTTTGGTCAAAATAGTCAATTTTTGACCTGATGACCAATTATTGACCCAATAAGTCAATCTCTGACAAAAATGTCAACTTTTATCAAAATGGTCAATCCTTGACCAATTGACAAACCCATTGACCCAATAGGTTAACTTTTGACCAAAAAGTCAATTTTGGTCAAAATAGTTAAATTTTGATCTAATGACCACCCATTGACCCAATAGGTCAACTTTTAACCAAGAAGTCATCTTTAGTAAAAATGATCAATTTTTGACCCAATGACAAACCCATTGACCCAATAGGTCATCTTTTCCCCAAAAAGTCATCATTGCTCAAAATGGTTAATTCTTGACCTAATTACCAACTCATTGACCAAATTGGTCAACTTTTGACCAAAAAGTCTACTTTGATCAAAATGGTCAATTTTTGACCCAAAGACCCACCCCTTGACCCAATAAATAAACTTTTGACAAAAAGTCATCTTCGGTCAAAATGGTCAATTATTGACCTAATTAGCAACTCATTGACCAAATTTGTCAACTTTTGACCAAAAAGTCAATTTTGGTCAAAATGGTCAATGTCCGACCCAAAGACCACCACATTGACCTAATGGTTTAACTTTTGACCAAAAATTCAATTTTGGTCAAAATAGGTCAACTATCGACCAAAAAGTCATCTTTGGTCAAAATGGTTAATTTTTGACCCAATGAATTCTCTGTTCACCAAATGGGTTAACTTTTGACCAAAGCTTCAATTTTGGTCAAAATAGTCAATTTTTGACCTTACGACCAATTATTTACCCAATAAGTCAATCTCTTACCAAAAAGTTAACTTTGGTCAAAATGGTTAATCCTTGACCCAATGACAAACTCCTTGACCCAATGAAAAACTCATTGATCCAATATGTCAACTTTTGACTAAAAGACAATTTTGGTCAAAATAGAGAATTTTTGACTTTCTGACCACCCATTGACCCGATAAGTAAACTTTTAACCAAAAAGTTAATTTTGGTCAAAATAGTCAATTTTTGATCTAATGACCAATTATTGACCCAGAAAGCCAATCTCTGACTAATAAGTCAACTTTGGTAAAAATGGTCAATCCTTGACCCAATGACCACGACCCATTGACCCAATAGGTCAACTTTTGATGAAAAAGTCAACTTTGGTCAAAATGATCAATCATTGACCCAATGACCAACCCATTGGCCTTATAGGTCAACTTTTGACCAAAAAGATAATTTTGGTCAAAATAATCAATTTTTGATTAATGACTAATTATTGAACCAATAAGTCATTCTCGGACCAAAAAGTAAACTCAGGTCAAAATGGTCAATTCTTAACCCAATGACAAACGATTGATCCATGAGGCAAACTTTTGACCAAATAGTCATATTTGGTCAAATTAGTCAATTTTTGACCTATTGACCACCCATTGACCTAATAGGTCAACTTTTGACCAAAAAGTTAACTTTGGTCGAAATGGTCGAATTTCTGACCCAATGATAAACCCAATGACCTGATAGGTCGATTTTCGACCAAAAAGTCAATTTTAGCCAAAATAGTCGATTTTTGACCTAATGACCACCCATCGACCTGATAAATCGACTTCTGACAAAAGTACATCTTTGGTCGAAAGGGTGAATCTTGACGATTGCAAATAATTGACCAAAATGTGTCGACTTTCTGACGAAAAGTCAACTTTGGTCAAAATGATCAATTCGACCAATGACGACCCTAGTTGAACCAATCGGTTAACTTTTGACAAAAATTTCAATTTTGGTCAAAATAAGTAATTTGATCTGATGACTAATTATCGACCCGATAAGTCGATCTTCGACCAAAGAGTCAACTTTTGTGAAAATGGTCGATCCTCGACCCATTCACGAACCAATGACCCGAAAAGGTTAACTTTTGACCAAAAGTCGATTTTGGTCAAAATAATCGAGTTTTCGACCTATGACAATCCATCGACCCAATAAGTCGACTCTACGAAATGTCAGTCTTTGGCCAAAATGTTCAATTTCGACCCAATAACGAACCTATGACCCGATGAATGACAATTTCACCAAAATGTCATCTTTGGTTAAAATCGTCGATTCTTGACCCGATTACCAACTCATCGACCAAATATGTCAACTTTTCGACCAAAAATCGACTTTAGTCAAAATGGTCAATTTGGACGAATGACTAATCCCATCAATTCGATAGATAAACTTTTGACAAAAAAGTCATCTTCGGTCAAAATGGTCAGTTGTTGACCCAATTAGCGACTCATTGACCAAATAGATCAACTTTTAACCAAATAATCAACTTTTGTCAAAATGGTCAATTTCTGACCCAAAGACAACCCCATTGACATAATGGGATAACTTATGGCCAAAATTCGACTTTGGTCAAAATATGTCAACATTTGACCAAAAAGTCATCTTTGGTCAAAATAGTCAATTTCTGACCCAATGACCCCGTTCAACAAATGGGTTAACTTTTGACAAAAAATTCAAGATTGGTCAAAATAGTCAATTTTTTACCTAACGACCAATTATTGACCCAATACGTCAACTTTTGACTAAAAAGACAATTTTGGTTAAAATAGAGAATTTTTGACTTACTGACCACCCATTGACCCAATAAGTCAACTTTTGACCAAAAAAGTTAATGTTGGTTAAAATATTGAATTTTTACTCAATGACCAATTATTGATCCGAGTAGTCTAATCTCTGACTAAAAATCAACTTTAGTCAAAATGGTCAATCCTGACCTAACGACCAACACATTGACCTGATAAGTCAATCTTTTGACCAAAAGTCAACTTTGGCCGAAATGAACAATTCTTGAGCTAATGACCAACCCATTGGCCTCGAGAGTCAACTTTTGACCAAAAAGATAATTTTTGGTCAATAATTGATTTTTGAATAATAACCAATTATTGACCCAAAAAATCAATCTCTGACCAAAAGTCAACTCACGGTCAAAATGATCAATCCATTGACCTAATGACAAACGATTGACCCATGAGTGCCGACTTTTAACTAATAATTATATTTGGTCAAAATAGTTAGTTTTGATCTAATTGACTCACTGATCAATCTAATAGTCAACTTTTGACCAAAAGTTAACTTTGGTCAAAATGGTCATTTTTTGACCTAATCACCAACACATTGACCCAATAGATCAACTTTTGACTAAAAAGACATCTTTGGTCAAAATGGTCAATTCTTGACCCAATTACCAACTCATTGATCAAATGGGTCAACTTTTCACCAAAAAGTCAACTTTGGTCAAAATGATCAATTTCTGACCCGATGACCACCCCGTTAACCCAATGGGTTAACTTTTGACCAAAAATTCAATTTTAGTCAAAATAATCAATTTTTTACCTAATGACCAATTATTTACCCAATAAGTCAATTTCTGACAAAAAAAGTCAACTTTGATCAAAAGGATCAATCCTTGACCAAATGACAAACTCATTAACCCAATAGGTCAACTTTTAACCAAAAAGTCAATTTTGGTCAAAATAATCAATTTTTAAACTAATGACCACCCATTGACCCAAGAGGTCAACTTTTGACAAAAAAGTCAACTTTGGTCAAAATGAGAAATTTTTTACCTAGTGACCAATATTGGCCAAATAGATCAACTTTTGATAAAAAAGTTATCTTCTGTAAAAATGGTCAATTCTTGACCTAATTACCACCCATTTACCCAATAGATCAACTTTTGACCGAAAAGTCAACTTTGGTAAAAATAGTCAATTACTAACCCAATTACAAACCCATTGACCCAATTGGTCAACTTCTGACAAAAAAAGTCATCTTTGGTCAAAATGATCGGTTTCGAGCCGATTACAACTCATTGACCAAATAGGTCAACTTTTAACCAAAAAGTCAACTTTGGTCAAAATGGTCAATTTCCGACCCAATGACCTCCCCGTTGACCCAATGAGTTAACTTTTGACAAAAAAATTCAATTTTTGTGAAAATAGTCAATTTTCACCCCAATGACAAATTCTTGATCCAATAAGTAAAACTCTGACCAAAAAGTCAACTTTGGTCAAAATGGTCAATGTTGACCCAATGATAAACCTGTTGACCCAATAGGTCAACGTTTGACCAAAAAGTTAATTTTGGTCAAAATAGTCAGTTTTTAACCTAATGAGCACCCATTGACTCAATAGGTCAACTTTTGACCAAAAAGCCATCTTTGGTCAAAATGGTCAAATCTTGACCCAATTACCAACTAAATGACCAAAATGTGTCAACTCTTGACCAAAAAGTCAACTTTAGTTCAAATTCTGACCCAATGACCACCCCGTTGACCCAATTAGTTTACTTTTGACAAAAAATTTAAATTTTGGTTAAAATAGTCTATTTTGGACCTGATGACTAATTATTGACCCAATAAGTCAATCTCTGACTAAAATGTCAACTTTTGTCAAAATGGTCAATCCTTGACCTATTGACAAACCCATTAACCCAATAGGTTAACTTTTGACCAAAAAGTCAATTTTGGTCAAAATTGTCAAATTTTGATCTAATGACCACCCATTGACCCAGTAGGTCAACTTTTGACCAAAAAGCCATCTTTGGTCGAAATGGTCAATTTTTTACTCAATGACAAACCCATTCACCCAATAGGTCAACTTTTCTCCAAAAAAGTCATCTTTGGTCAAAATGGTCAATTCTTGACCCAATTACCAACTCATTGACCAAATTGGTTAACTTTAGTCAAAATGGTCAATTTTTGACCCAAAGACCACCTCGTTGACCCAATAGATAAATTTTTGACAAAACAGTCATCTTCGGTCAAAATGGTCAATTGTTGACCCAATTAGCAACTCATTGACCAAATAGGTCAACATTTGACTAAAAAGTCAACTTTGGTCAAAAGAGTCAATTTTTGACCTAATGAACCCTCTGTTCACCAAATGGGTTAACTATTGACCAAAAATTCAATTTTTGTCAAAATAGTCAATTTTTGACCTTACGACCAAGTATTTACCAAATAAGTCAATCTCTGACCCAAAAGTTAACTTTGGTTAAAATGGTTAATCCTTGACCCAATGACAAACTCGTTGACCGAACATGTCAACTTTTGACTGAAAAGTCAATTTTGGTCAAAATAGAGAATTTTTGACTTACTGACCACCCATTGACCCAATAAGTAAACTTTTAACCAAAAAGTTAATTTTGGTTAAAATAATCAATTTTTGATCTAATGACCAATTATTGACCCAGTAAGCCAATGTCTGACTAAAAATTCAACTTTGGTAAAAATGGTCAATCCTTGACCCATTGACCAACCCATTGACCCAATGGGTCAACTTTTGATGAAAAAGTCAACTTTGTTCAAAATGATCAATCCTTAACACAATGACCAACCCATTGGCCTTATAGGTCAACTTTTGACAAAAAGATAATTTTGGTCAAAATAGTCAATTTTTGAATAATGACTAATTATTGACCCAATAAGTCATTCTCTGACCAAAAGGTCAAAATGGTCAATCCATGACCCAATGACAAATGATTGACCCATGAGGCCAACTTTTGACCAAAAAGTCATATTTGTTCAAATTAGTCAATTTTTGACCTAATGACCACCCATTGACCCAATAGGTCAACTTTTGACCAAAAAGTTAACTTTGGTCAAAATGGTCAATTTTTGACCCAATCACGATCCCATTGACCCAATAGATCAACTTTTGACTAAAAAGACATCTTTGGTCAAAATGGTCAATTCTTGACCGAATTACCAACTCATTGATCAAATAGGTCAACTTCTCAGAAAAAAGTCAACTTTAGTCAAAATGGTCAATTTCTGACCCGATGACCACCCCGTTAACCCAATGGGTTAGCTTTTGACCAAAAATTCAATTTTGGTCAAAATAATCAATTTTTACCTAATGTCCAATTTTTGACCCAATAGCCAATCTCTGACAAAAAACTCAACTTTGTTCAAAAAGGTCAATCCTTGACCCAATGACAAACCCATTGACCCAATAGGTAGACTTTTGACCAAAAAGTAAATTTTGGTCAAAATAGTCAAGTTTTGAACTAATGACCACCCATTGACCCCATAAGTCAACTTTTGACCAAAAATTCAACTTTGGTCAAAATGGTCAATTTTTTATCCATTCATTGACCAAATCAATTAACTTTTGACAAAAAAGACATCTTCTGTCAAAATGATCAATTCTTGAACTAATTACCACCTATTGACCCAATAGGTCAACTTTTGACCAAAAAGTTAATTTTGGTAAAAATGTTCAATTACTGACCCAATGACAAACCCATTGACCCAATTGGTCAACTTTTGACCAAAAAGTCATCTTTGGTCAAAATTGTCAATTCTTGAGCCAATTACCAACTCATTGACCAAATAGGGCAACTTTTAACCAAAAAGTCAACTTTGGTCAAAAAGGTCAATTTCCGACCCAATGACCTCCCCGTTGACCCAATGGGTTTACTTTTGACTAAAAATTCTTTTTTTTTAAATAGTCAATGTTTATCCCAATGATATTGACCCAATTAGTAAAATTCTAACCAAAAAGTCAACTTCGGTCAAAATAATCAATTCTTGACCCAATGACAAACCCATTGACCCAATATGTCAACTTTTAACTAAAAAGTTAATTTTGGTCAAAAAAATAGTCAGTTTTTGACCTAATGACCACCCATTGACCCAAAAGGTCAACTTTTGACCAAAAATTCATCTTTGGTTAAAATGGTCAAATCTTGACCCAATTACCAAGTCATTGACAAAAATGTGTCAACTTTTGACCAAAAACTCAACTTTGCTCAAAATGGTCAATTTCTGACCCAATGACCACCCCGTTGACCCAATCGGTTAACTTTTGATAAAAATTTCAATTTTGGTCAAAATAGTCAATTTTTGACCTCATGACCAATTATTGACTCAATAAGTTAATTCCTGACTAAAAAGTCAACTTTTGTCAGAATGGTCAATCCTTGACCCATTGAAAATTCCACTGACCCATTAGGTTAACTTTTGACCAAAAAGTCAATTTTAGTCAAAATAGTCAAATTTTTACCAAATGACCACCCATTGACCCAATATGTCAACTTTTGACCAAAAAGTCATCTTTGGTGAAAATGGTCAATTTTTGACCCAATGATAAACCCATTGACCCAATAGTTAAACTTTTACCAAAAAGTTATCTTTGGTAAAAAATGGTCAAATCTTGAGCCAATTACCAACTCATTGACCAAATAGGTCAACTTTTGACCAAAATGTCAACTTTGCTCAAAAAGGTTAATTTTTGACCTAATGATCAACCCATTGACCCAATAGATGAACTTTTGATAAAAAAGTCATCTTCGGTCAAAATGGTCAATTATTGACCCAATTAGCAACTCCTTGACCAAATAGGTCAACTTTTAACCAAAAAAGTTAACTTTGATTAAAATGGTCAATTTCTGACCCAATGACCACCCCATTGACCTAATGGGTTAACTTTTGACCAAAAATTCAATTTTAATCAAAATAGGTCAACTTTTGACCAAAAAGTCATCTTTGGTCAGAATAGTCAATTTCTGACCCAATGATCCCCCCCGTTCACCAAATCGGTTAACTTTTGACAAAAAATTTAATTTTGGTCAAAATAGTCAATTTTTGACCTAATGACTAATTATTGACCCAATAACTCGACTTCGATCGAAAAGTCAACTTGTGTCAAAATGGTTAATCCTTGACCCAATGACAAACCCATTGACCCAATATGTCAACTTTTGACTAAAAAGAAAATTTTGGTCAAAATAGAGAATTTTTTACTTACTGACCACCCATTGACCCAATAAGTCAACTTTTGACCAAAAAATTAATTTCGGTCAAAATAGTCAATTTTTAACATAATGACCAATTATTGACCTAGTAAGCCAATCTCTGACTAAAGAGTCAACTTTCGTCAAAATGGTCAATTCTTGACCCAACGACCAACCTATTGACCAATTAGGTCAACTTTTGACGAGAAAGTCAACTTTGGTCAAAATGATCAATCATTGACCTAATGACCAACCCATTGGCCTTATAGGTCAACTTTTGACCAAAAAGATAATTTTGGTCAAAATAGTCAATTTTTGAATAATGACTAATTATTGACCCAATAAGTCAATCTCTGACCAAAAAGTCAACTCTGGTCAAAATGGTCAATCCATGACCCAATGACAAACGATTGACCCATGAGGCCAACTTTTGACCAAAAAGTCATATTTGGTCAAAATAGTCAATTTTTGATCAAATGACCACCCATTAACCCAATAAGTCAACTTTTGACCAAAAAGTTAACTTTGGTCAAAATGGTCAATTTTTGACCCAATCACTAAATCATTGACCCAATAGATCAACTTTTGACTAAAAAGACATCTTTGGTCAAACTGGTCAATTCTTGACCCAATTACCAACTCATTGATCAAATAGGTCAATTTTTCTCCAAAAAGTGAACTTTGGTCAAAATGGTCAATTTCTGACCCGAAGACCACCCCGTTAACCCAATGTGTTAACTTTTGACCAAAAATTCAATTTTGGTCAAAATAATCAATTTTTTACCTAATAGTCAATTATTGACCCAATTTACCACTCTTTGACAAAAAACTCAACTTTGTTCAAAAAGGTCAATCCTTGACCCAATGACAAACCCATTGACCCAAAAGGTCAACTTTTGACCAAAAAGTCAATTTTGGTGAGAATAGTCAATTTTTGAACTAATGACCACCCATTGACCCAATAGATCAACTTTTGACCAAAAAGTCAACTTTGGTCAAAATGGTCAAGTTTTTACCCAATGACCAACTCATTGACCTAATAGATCAACTTTTGACAAAAAATTCATCTTCTGTTAAAATCGTCAATTCTTGACCTAATTACCAACTTGTTGACGAAATAGGTCAACTTTTGAGCAACAAGTCAACTTTGGTCAAAATGGTCAATTTCTAACCCAATGACCACCCCGTTGACCTAATGGGTCAACTTTTAACAAAAATTTTAATTTTGGTCAAAATAATCAATTTTACGCCTAATGACCAATTATTGACCCAATAAGTCAATCACTAACCAAAAAGTTAACTTTGGTTAAAATGGTCAATCCTTGACCCAATGACCAACCCATTCACCAGTAGGTCAACTTTTGACCAAAATGTCAACTTTTGTCAAAATGGTCAATCCTTGACCAAATAACCAACCCATTGACCTATAGATCAACTTTTGACAAAAATGTTAATTTTGGACAAAATAGTCAATTTTTGACCCAATGACCAATCCATTGACCCAGTAAGCCAATGTCTGAACAACATGTCAACTTTTGTTAAAATGGTTAATCTTTGACCCAATGACAAACCCATCGACCCAATTGGTCAACTTTTGACCAAAAAGTCAACTTTGGTCAAAATAGTCAATTTCTGACACAATGACCAACCCATTGACTCAGTAGGTGAACTTTTGACCAAAAAGTCAACTTTGGTCAAAATAGTAAATCCTTGAACCAATGACCAACACATTGAGTGAATAGGTCAACTTTTGACCAAAAAGATAATTTTGGTCAAAATAGTCAAATTTTGACCTAATGACCACTCATTGACCAAATAGATCAACTTTTGACAAAAAGTCAACCTTTCTCAAAAAGATCATTTCTTGACCCAATGACTAACGCATTGACCAAATAAGCCAACTTTTAAACAAAAGTCAGATTTGGTCAAAATAATCAATTTGTAACCTAATGACTAATTATTGACCCAATAAGCTAATCTCTGACCAAAAATTAAACTTTTGTCATAATGGTCAATCCTTGACCCAATAACAAAACCATTGACCCAAAAGGTCAAATTTTGACCAAAAAGTCAAATTTGGTCAAAATGGTTAATTTCTGACACAAAGACCTAGATGTCAACTTTGGTAAAAAATGTCAATCCTTAATCCAATGACCAACCCATTGACCCAATTTGTCAACTTTTTACTAAAAAATCAATTTTGGTCAAAATAAAAATTTTTTAACTTAATGACCACCATAGATCCAATAAGTTAACTTTTGACCAACAAGTCCATTTTGGTCAAAATAGTCACTTTTTGACCGAATGGCCAATTATTGACCTAGTAAGCCAATCTCTGATAGTCAATTTTGGTCAAAATAGTCAATTTTGGTCAAAATGGTCAATCCTTGACCCAATGACCAACCCATTGACCCAATAGGTTAACTTTTTATCAAAAAGTCAACTTTCGTCAAAATGACCAACCCATTGACCCAATAGGTCAATTTTTGATCTAATGACCACCTATTGACCCAATAGGTCAACTTTTAACCAAAAACTCAACTTTGGTCGAAATGTATAATTTTTTACCCAATGACCAACCGATTGATCCAATAGGTCAACTTTTAACCAAAAAGTCATCTTTGGTCAAAATGGATAATTCTTGACCCAATTACCAACTCATTGGCCAAATAGGTCAACTTATGACCAACAAGTCAATTTTGGTCAAAATGGTCAATTTATGACCCAATGACCACCCTGTTGACTCATTGGGTTAACTTTTGACCAAAAATTTAATTTTGGTAAAAAAAACCCAATTTTTGACATATCGACCAATTATTGACCCTATAAGTCAATCTCTGACCAAAAAGTTAACTTTGGTCAAAATGGTCAATCGTTGACCCAATTACAAACCCATTGACCCAATAAGTCAACTTTTGGCGAAAAAGTCAATTTTGGTCAAAATAGTCAATTTTCGACCTAATGAGCACCCATTGCCCAATAGGTCAACTTTTGACCAAAAAGTCAACTTTGGTTAAAATGGACAATTTTTAACCTAATAACCAACCCATTGACCCAATAGATCAATATTTGATCAAAAAGTCATTTTCAGTCAAAATGGTTAATCCTTTACCCAATGAACAACCCATTGACCCAATAAGTCAACTTTTGACAAAAAAAGTTAACTTTCGTCAAAATGGTCAATTTCTGACAAAATGACCACCCATTAACCCAATAGGTCAACTTTTGACCAAAAAGTTAACCTTGGTCAAAATATTCATTTTTTTACCCAATGACCAACCCATTCACCAAATAGATCCACTTTTGACCAAAAAAATGACTTTGGTCAAAATGGTCAATCCTTGACCCAATGACCAACCCATCTAATACCCAATAGCTCAACGTTTGACCTAAAATTCAATTTCAGTCAAAATAGTCAATTTTTAACCTCATGACCAATTATTGACCCAGTAAGTCAATCTCTGACAAAAAAGTCAGCTTTGGTCAAAATTGTCAATGTTTGACCCAATGAATAACCCATTGACCCAATAAAGTCAACTTTCGACTAAAAAGATAACTTTGGTCAAAATGATCAATCCTTGACCCAATGACCAACCCATTGGCCTTATAGGTCAACTTTTGACCAAAAAGTTAATTTTGGTCAAAATAGTCAATTTTTGAATAAATGACCAATTATTGACCCAATAGATCAAACTCTGACCAAAAAGTCAACTTTGGTCAAAATGGTCAATCTTTGACCTAATGACAAACCTGTTGGCCCAATAGGTCAACTTTTGACCAAAAAGTCAATTTTTGTCAAAATAGTCAATTATTGACTTAATGATTACCCATTGACCCAATAGGTCAACTTTTAACCAAAAAGTCAACTTTGATCAAAATGAACAATTTATTACTCATTGACCAACTCATTGACCAAATAGATCAACTTTTGACCAAAAAGTCATCTTCTGTCAGAATGGTCAATTCTTGACCTAATTACCAACAAACTGACCAAATAGGTCAACTTTTGATCAAAAAGTTAACTTTGGTCAAAATGGTCAATTTTTTGACCCAAAGACGTTCCTGTTCAACCAATGGGTTAACTTTTGACCAAAAATTCAATTTTGGTCAATATAGTCAATTTTTTCCCTATTGACCAATTTTTTACCCAATAAATTAATCTCTAACTAAAAAGTCTACTTTGGTCAAAATGGTAAATTCTTGAACCAATGACCAACCCATTAACTCAATAGGTCAACTTTTGACCAAAAAGTCACTTTTGGTCATAATAGTCAAATTTTGACCTAATGACCACCCATTATCCCAATAAGTCAACTTTTGGACCAAAAAGTCAACTTTGGTCAAAATGGTCATTTTGTGACCCAATGACCAACCCATTGACCAAAAAGATCAAATTTAGACAAAAAAAGACTTTTCTCAAAATGATCAATCCTTAACCCGATGACAACCCATTGGTCCAATGGGTCAACGTTTGACCAAAAAGTAAATATCTGTCGAAATAGTCAATTTTTGACCTCTTGACTATTTTTTACCCAGTAAGCTAATCTCTGACTAAAAAGTCAACTTTAGTCAAAATGGTCAATTTCTGACCCAATGACCACCCCGTTGACCCATTCAGTTAACTTTTGACCAAAATTTTAATTTCTGTCAAAATAGTCAATATTTGACCTAATGACCAATTATTGACCCAATAAGTCAATCTCTGACCAAAAAGTCAACTTTAGTCAAAATGTCCAATCCTTGACCCAATGACAAACCCATCGACCCAATAGGTCGACTTTTGACCAAGAAGTCAGCTTTGGCCAAAATGGTCAATTTCTGACCTAATGACCAACCCCTACCTCCCCCCCCCCCCCCGCGTTGATCTAATGGGTTAACTTTTGACTAAAAATTCAATTTTAGTCAAAATAATCATTTTTTTGACCTAACGACCAATTATTGACCCTATAAGTCAACCTCTGACCTAACTTTCGTTTAAATGGACAATCCTTGACCCAATAACCAACCCATTGACCCAATATGTCAACTTTTGACCAAAAAGTTAACTTTGGTCAAAATGATCAATCCTTGACCTAATGAACAACCCATTGGCCTTGTAGGTCAACTTTTGACCAAAAAGACAATTTTGGTCAAAATAGTCAATTTTTGAATAATAACCAATTATTGACCCAATAAGTCAATCTCTAACCAAAAACTCAACTATGGTCAAAATGGTCAATCCCTGACCTAATGAGAAATGATTCACCAGTTAGGCCAACTTTTGATTAAAAAAGTCAATTTTGATCAAAAAATTTAATTTTTGACATAATGACCACCCATTGACCCAATATCTCAATTTTTGACCAAAAAGTCAACTTTAGTCAAAATGGCCAATTTTTGACCCAATGACCAACCCATTGATCCAATAGGTCAATTTTTGACTAAAAAGTCATCTTTAGTCAAAATGTTCAATTCTTGAACAAATTACCAACTCATTGATTAAATAGGTCAACTTTTCACCAAAAAGTCAACTTTTGTCAAAATGGTCAAATTCTGACCCAATGACCAACCATTTAACCAAATGGGTTAACTTTTGACCAAAAATTCAATTTTGGTCAAAATATTCAATTTTGACCTAATGACCAATTATTGACCCAATAAGTCAATCTTTAACCAAAAACTCAACTTTGGTCAAAAAGGTCAATCCTTAACCCAATGACACACCCATTGACCCAATAAGTCAACTTTTGAACTAATGACCACCCATTGACCCAAGAGGTCAACTTTTGACCAAAATGTCAACTTTGGTCAATTTTTTACCCAATGACCAACTCATTGACCAAATAGATCAACTTTTGACCAAAAAGTCATCTTCTGTCAAAATGGTCAATTCTTGACCTAATTACCAACTCATTGACCAAATAGGTTTGCTTTTGACCCAGTTGGTCAACTTTTGACCGAAAAGTCAACTTTAGTCAAAATATTATATTTCTGACTCAATGACCAACCCATTGACTTAGTAGATGAACTTTTGACCAAAAAGTCAACTTTAGTTAAAATGGTAAATCCTTGAACTAATGACCAACCCATTGACTCAATAGGTCAACCTTTGACCAAAAAGTCAAATTTGGTAAAATAGTCAAATTTTGACCAACTGACCACCCATTGACCAAATAGTTCAACTTTTGACCAAAAAGTCAACTTTGGTCAAAATGGTCAATTTTTGACCCAATGACCAACCAATAGACCCAATAGGTAAACTTTTGACAAAAAAGTCAACTTTTGTCAAAATGGTCAATTATTGACCCAATGACCAACGTATTGACAAAATAAGTCAACTTTTCAACAAAAGATTAATTTTGGTTAAAATAGTAAATTTTTAACCTTATGACCAATTATTGACCCGATAAGTCAATCTCTGACCATAAAGTCAACTTTGGTCATAATTGTCAATCCTTGACCCAATGATAAACCCATTGACCCAAAATGTCAACTTTTGACCAAAAAGTCAAATCTGGTCAAAATTGTTAATTTTTGACACAAAGACCTAGATGTCAACTTTGGTGAAAGAGGTCAATACTTAATCTAATGACCAACCCATAGACCCAATTCGTCGAATTTTGAATAAAAAGTCAACTTTGGCCAAAATGGTTAATCCTTGACCCAATGACCAACCCATTGACCAAACAAGTCAAGTTTTGACCAAAAAGTTAACTTTGCTTAAAATTGTCAATTTTTGACCTAATGGCCGCCTCATTAACCTAAATAGGTCTACTTTTGATGAAAAAGACAACTTTGGTCAAAATGGTTAATCCTTGACCCAATTGCCAACCCATTGACCCAATAAGTCAACTTTTTTCCAAAAAGTCAATTTTGGTTAAAATAGTTAATTTTTGACCTAATGACAAATTATTGATCCTGTAAGCCAATCTCTGACCAAAAGTCAACTTTGGTCCAAATGGTCAATCATTGACCCAATGTCCAATGCATTTACCCAATAGGTCAACTTTTGAACAAAATTCAACTTTAGTCAAAATGCTTAAACCTTTACCCACTGACTAACCCAATGGCCTAATAAGTCATCTTTTGACAAAAAAGTCAACTTTGGTCAAAATGGTCAATCATTGACCCAAAGGACCAATCCATTGATCCAATAGGTCAACTATTGACTAGAAAGTCAATTTTGGTCAAAATAATGAATTCTTACCCGAATGACCAAATATTGATACAATAAGCCAATCTCTGACCAAAAAGTTAACTTTGGTCAAAATGGTCAATCCTTGACCAATTGACCAACCCATTGACCCAATAGGTCAACTTTTGACCAAAAACTCAACTTTGGTCAAATGATCAATCCTTAACCCAATGACCAACTCATTAGTCTAATAGGTCAACTTTTGAGCAAAAAGTCAATTTTTGTCAAAATTGTCAATTTTTGAATTAATGACCAATTATTGACCCAATAAATCAATTTCTGACCAAAAACTCAACTTTGGTAAAAAAGGTCAGTCATTGACCCAATGACAAACCCATTAACCCAATAGGTCAACTTTGACCAAAAAGTTAATTTTGGTCAAAATAAACAATTTTTGAACTAATGACCACCCATTGACGCAATATGTCAACTTTTTACAAAAAAGTTAACTTTGGCCAACATGGTCAATTTCTGACCCAATGACCAACGCATTGACCCAATATGTCAACTTTTGACCAAAAAAGTCATCTTTGGTAAAAATAGTCAATTCTTGACCCAATTACCAACTCGTTGACCAAATAGGTCAACTTTTGACCAAAAATTCAAGTTTGGTCAGAATCGTCAATCTTGGACCCAAAGACCTCCTCGTTCACCTAACGGCTTAACTTTTATCCAAAAATTCAATTTTGGTCAAAATAGTCAATTTTTGCCCTAATTACCAATCCATCGATTTAATAAGTCGACTCTCGACCAAAAAGTGAACTTTGGTCGAAGTGGTCGATCTTGACCCAATGACAAACCCATTGACCCAATAGGTTAACTTTTGACCAAAAGTCAATTTTGGTCAAAAATGTCCGTTTTTGACCTAATGACTAACCATTAACCCAATTGGTCAACTTTTGACTATAAAGGCAACATTGGTCAAAATGATGATTTCGACCGAATGACGAACTCGATTGATCACAGTATCGACCTTTGACTGAAAAGAACTTTAGATCAAAATAGTCAATTTCGATCAATGACCAGTATTGATCATCAATAGACGATCAGATCGACTTTTCACCAAAAAGTTAATTTTGGTCAAAATTGTCAATTTTTAACCTAATGACCACCCATTAACCCATTTGGTCAACTTTTGATAAAAAAAGTCAACTTTGGTCAAAATGGTCATTTTTTGACCCAATGACCAATCCATTGACCCAATAGATTAACATTTGACAGAAAAGTCGACTTTAGTCAAAATGGTCAATCCTTGACCCAATGACCAACCCATTGACTCAATAGGTCAAGGTTTGACAAAAATTTAATTTCGGTCAAAATAGTCAATTTTTTACCTCATGACCAATTACTGACCTAGTAAGCCAATCTCTGACTAAAAAGTTAACATTTGTCAAAATGGTCAATCCTTATCCAAATGAATAACCTATTGACCAAATAGGTCAACTTTTGACAAAAAAGTCACGTTTGGTCAAAATGTTTAATTTCTGACCCAATGACCTACCTCCCCGTTAACCCAAAGGGTTAACTTTTGACCAAAATTCAATTTTGGTCAATATAGTCAATTTTTACCCTAATGACCAATTTTTGACCCAATAAGTCGATCTCTGACCAAAAAGTCAACTTTGGTCAAATTTGTAAATCCTTGAACCAATGACGAACCCATTCACTCAAAATGTCAACTTTTGATCAAAAAGTCAATTTTGGTCAAAGTATTCAGATTTTGACCTAATGACCACCAATTAACCTAATAGGTCAACTTTTGACCAATAAGTCAACTTTGGTCAAAATTGTCATTTTTTAACTCAATGACCAACCCATTGACCAAATAGATTAACTTTTGACCAAAAAGATAACTTCTGTCAAAATGGTCAATCCTTGACCCAATGACCAACCCATTGACCCAATAGGTCAACATTTGACCAAAAGGTCAATTTCGGTCGAAATATTCAATTTTTGACCTCATGACCAATTATTGACCCAGTAAGCCAATCTGTGACTAAAAAGTCAACATTGGTCAGAATGTTAATCCTTGACCGAATGAATAACCCATTGACCCAAACGGTGAACTTTTGACCAAAAAGTCAACTTTGGACAAAATGATCAATCCTTGACCCAATGACGAACCCATTGGCTTAATAGATCTTCTTTTGACTAAAAAGTTAATTTCGGTCAAAATAGTTAATTTTTTAATAAATGATCAATTATTGACCCAATAAGTCAATCTCTTACCAAAAAGTCAACTTCGGTCAAAATGGTCAATCCTTGACCTAATGTAAAACATATTGACCCAATAGGTCAACTTTTGACTGAAAAGTCAATTTTCGTCAAAATAGTTAATTCTGACCTAATGACCACCCATTGACCTAATAGGTCAACCTTTGACCAAAAATTCAACTTGGGTCAAAATGGTCAATTTTTGACCCAATAACCAACCAATTGACTCATTTTGTTAAATTTTGACTAAAAAGTCATCTTTGGTCAAAATGGTCAATTCTTGACCCGATTACAAACTCATTGACCAAAATGTGTTAACTTTTGACCAGAAAGTCAACTTTGGTCAAAATGGTCAATTTCTGACCCAATGAACACCCCGTTGACCAAATCGGTTTACTTTTGACAAAAATTTCAATTTTAGTCAAAATAAGTCGATTTTGACCGATGACCAATTATTGACCTCGAATAAGTCGACTTTCGACGAAAAGTTAACTTTTGGTCAAAATGGTCAATCCTTGACCCAATGACCAGCCTATTGACCCAATAGGTCAACTTTTGACCAAAAAGTCAACTTTGGTCAAATTGTCGATCCTAATGACCGCCGATTGATCCAATAAATCGACTTTTGACCAAAAAGTCATCTTTGGTCAAAATGGTCGATTTTCACCCAATGACCAATCCATTCCCAATGAAGTCGACTTTTGACCAAAAAGCCATCTTTAGTCGAAATGGTCAACTCTTGACCCGATTACCAACTCATTTACACAATAGGTCGACTTTTAACCGAAAAGTCAACGTTGAGTCAAAATGTTCGATTTTTGACCCAATGACTGACCCATTGACCTGATAAGTATAAACTTTTGACAAAAAATTCATCTTATATCAAAATAGTCGATTGTTGACCAATTAATGAATCATTCGATCAAATATGTTAACTTTTGACCAAAAAGTTAACTTTCGTCAAATTGGTCAATTTCTGACTTAAAGATAACCACATTAACCTAATGGGTTAACTTTTGACCAAAAATTCAATTTTAGTTAAAATAGGTCAACTTTTGACCAAAAGTCATCTTTGGTCAAAATAGTCAATTTCTGACCCAATGAACCCCCCAAGTTCACCAAATGGGTTAACTTTTGACAAAAAATTCAATTTTAGTCAAAATAGTCAATTTTTGACCTAACGACCAATTATTGACCCAATAAGTCGATCTTTGACCAAAAGTCGAGTTTGGTCAAAATGGTTAATCCTCGATCCGATGACGAACCCATAGACCCGATATGTCGACTTTTAACTAAAAAGCAAATTTTGGTCGAAATGATAATTTTTACTTATGCATCCCTATTGACCAAATAAGTCGACTTTTTGACCAAAAGTTAATTTTGGTCAAAATAGTCAATTTTTGACCTAATGACAATTTATTGAACCAGTAAGTCAATCTCTGACTAAAAAGTCAACTTTGGTCAAAAGGGTCAATCCTTGTCCCAATGACCAACCCATTGACCCAATAGGTCAAGTTTTGACGAAAAAGTCAACTTTGGTCAAAATGATCGATCCTTGACCTAATGACTAACCCTTTGACTCGATAGAGTCGAATTTTTGGTCAAAAAGTCAATTTTGGTCAAAATTGTCGATTTTTAACTAAATGACCAATTATTGACCCAATAAGTCGATTCAGTAACCATAAAGTCGACTTTCGGTCAAAATGGTCAATCATTGACTAATGACAAACCTATTGACCTAATAAGTCCACTTTCGGCAAAAAAAGTCAATTTTGGTCAAAATTATCAATTTTTGACCTAATGACCACCCATTGACCCAATAGGCCAACTTTTGACCAAAAAGTCAACATAGGTCAAATTGGTCAATTTTTAACCCAATGACCTACCAATTGACCCAATTGGTCAAATTTTCACTAAAAAGTTATCTTTGGTCAAAATGGTCAATTCTTGACCCAATTACCTACTCATTGACCAAATAGGTAAACTTTTGAGCAAAAAGTCAACTTCAGTCAATATGGTCAATTTCTAACCCAATGACCACCATATTGAACCAATGGGTCAACTTTCGACCAAAAAATTAATTTTGGTCAAAATAATCAATTTCGGGCCTAATGACCAATTATTGACCCAATAAGTCAATCAGTGACCAAAAAGTCAACTTTGGTCAAAATGGTCAATCCTTGACCCAATCAATAAGCACCCCATTGACCCAATAGCTCAACTTTGACCAAAAAGTCAACTTTGGTCAAAATGGTCAATCCAAGACCAAATAACTAACCCAATGACCTAATATGTCAACTTTTGATCAAAAAGTCAATTTTGGTCAAAATAGTCAATTTTTGACCCAATGACAACCCATTGACCCCAGTAAGCCAATCTCTAACCAAAAAGTCAACTTTGGTCAAAATGGTTAAACATTGACTCAATGAAAAACCCATCGACCCAATATGTCAAGTTTTGACCAAGAAGTCAACTTTGGTCAAAATAGTCAGTTTCTGACCCACTAACCAACCCATTGACTCAATAGGTGAACTTTTGACCAAAAAGTCAAATTTGGTCAAGATGGTAAAGCGAACCAATGACCAAACCATTAATTACTACGATAAGTCAATTTGCACCAAAAAGTCAACTTTGGTAAAAAAGGTGAATTATTGACCCAACGACCAACCAATTGACCCAATATGTTAACTTCTGACAAAAAAGTTAACTTTTGTCAAAATGGTCAATTCTTGACCCAATGACCAAATAAGTCAACTTTTGAACAAAAAGTTAATTTTGGTCAGAATAGTCAATTTTTAACCTAATGCCCAAATATTGACCCAATAAGTCAATCTCTGACCAAAAAGTCAACTTTGGTCATAATGGTCAAACTCGACCGAATGACAATATTGCACCATCGATCAGAGGTCAACTTCACCAAAAAGTTATATATGGTCAAAAAGGTTAATTTATGACAAAAAGCCTTAGATGTCAACTTTAGTGAAAAAGTTCAATCCTTGATCAAATGATCAACTCCGTCGAATCATGACTCGATGATCGACTTTCGACCAAAAAATCAACTTTGGTCAAAATGATCAATCCTGAATCCAATTACAAATCCAAATGCCTAATAGTCAACTTTCGACCAAAAAGTCAATTTTGGTCAAAATAGTAAATTTTTGAATTAATAACCAATTATTAACCCAATAAATAAACTTTTGACCAAAAAGTCAACTTGGGTCAAAATGGACAATTTTTGACCCAATGACCAACCCATTGACTCAATAGATCAACTTTTGACCAAAAAAGACATCTATGGTCAAAATGGTTAATTTTTGACACAACTACCAACTCATTGACCAAATAGGTCAACATTTGACAAAAAAGTCAATTTAGTCAAAATAGTCAACTTCAAGAATTGACTATTTTGACCAACCCAAAGACAAATCCATTACCTCAATAAATCAACTTTTGACCAAAAAATCAATTTTGCTCTAAATAGTCAACTTTTGACTTAATGACCGCCTGATCGATCTAGTCACTATTTGACCAAAAAGTCAACTTTAGTCGAAATTTGAATAATTTTTGACCCAATGGCCAACCCATTGACCCAATAGATCAACTTTTGATCAAAAAGTCATCTATGATAAAAATAGTCAATTCTTGATGCAACTATGAACTCATTGACCAAATAGGTCAACTACGAACTCATTGGGTCAATTTTTGACCCAATGAGCACCCCGTTGCCCCAATGGATCAACTTTTGACCAAAAGTTTAATTTCGACTAAAATATTTAATTTTCGATCTAATGACTGAATAGTCGATTTTTAATTAATGTAACTAATGTTGCCCCTAATAAGTCGATCTCTACTGAAAAGTCGACTTCGGTCGAAATGGTCGATCATTTGACCTGATGACAATCTCATTGACACTGATAGGTCGACTTCTTGATCGAAAAGTCGATTTTGGTCGAAATATTCGATTTTAGACCTAATGACCACCCATCGACCTAGTAGAAGTCGACTTTTGACCAAAAAGTAAACTTTGGATCAAAATAATCGATTTTGACCTAATGACCACTTATCGACTCTATAGGTCGACTCTTGAACGAAAAGTCAATTTTGGTCGAAATGGTTAATTATTCGACCTAATGACCAACTCATTGACTACAAGAGGTCAACTTTTGACCAAAAAGTCGATCTTCGGTCGAAATGGTCAATTCTTCACCAATTGCCAACTAATTGACCGAAAAGGTCAACTTTTGACCAAAAACTCAACTTTGGTCGAAATGGTCGATTTCGACCCGATGACTACGCTCGATCAACCTGATAGGGTCGACTTTTCGACAAAATTTTAATTAAAATTTTAATTTTGGTCGAAATAATCAACTTTTTGACCTATCGACCAATTATTGACCCGATAAGTCGATCGTCGACCGAAAAGATAACTTTGGTTAAAATGGTCGATCTTCGACCTAATGACCGACCTATTGACCTAATAGAGGTCGACTTTCGACTCAAAAGATCGACTTTGTGTCGAAATGATCGATCCTCGACTCAATGTCCAGACCATCGACCCAATGAGTCAACTTCGACCAAAAAATCGATTTTAGTCAAAATAGTCGATTCTTGACCAAATGACCAATTATTGCATCAGAAAGCTCGATCTTCGACAAAAAATCGATCTTTTGTCGAAATGGACGATCCTTGATCTAATTACCATCCCATTGAACCAATAGGTCAACTTTTGATAAAAGTCAACTTTGGTCGAAATGATCGATGTTTGACCTAATGACCAACCCAATAGCCTAATAAGTCGACTTTTGACCAAAAATCGATTTTGGTCAAAATAGTCGATTCTTGAAATAATGACCACTTATTGACCCAATAGGTTAACATTTGACCAAAAAGTCAACTTTGGTCGAAATGGACGATCTTTGACCCAATGACTGACCCGTTGAGCCCAATAAGATCAACTTTTGACCAAAAAGTCATCCATGGTCAAAATGGTCAATTTTTGACTTAATTACCAACTCATTGACCAAATAAGTCAACATTTGACAAAAAAGTAAATTTTGGTCAAAATAGTCAACTTGAAGAATTGACTTTTTTGACCAACCCAATAAGTCAACTTTTGACCAAAACGTCAATTTTGCTCAAAATAGTCAACTTTTGACATAATGACCACGCATTGACCTAATAGTTCAACTTTTGACCAAATAGTCAACTTTGGTCAAAATGGAAAATTTTTTACCCAATGGCCAACCCATTGACCCAATAGAACAACTTTTGACCAAAAAGTCATCTATGGTAAAAATGATCAATTCTTGACCCAATGACGAACTCATTAACCAAATGGGTCAACTTTTGACAAAAAATGTTAATTTAGACGAAATGGTCAATTCTTTCGAACCTAATGGATCAACTATATTCGACCAAAAGTCAACTTTGGTCAAAATAGTCAATTTTTGACTTAATGACCAAACTATCATTTGAATTAATAGATCAATTTTGACTAAGTCAATCTCTAACCAAAGTACTTTGGTCAAAATGGTCGATCCTTGACCCAATGCACTCATTGACCCAATAGATCGACTCTTGACTAGAAAGTTCGATTTTGGTCGAAAAAGTAAATTTTGACCTAATGACCACTCATTGAACCAGATGATCAACTTTTGACTTAGATAGTTAACTTTGAGTCGATAATAATCGATTTATCGACCTTGATGATCGCTCCATTGACCGCATAGGTCGACTTTTGACGAAAAAGTCGACTTCAAGTCAAAATAGTCGATTCTTGACCCGATGACTAATCGATTGGCACTGAAAGATCGACTTTTGACCAAAAAGTCAATCTTCGGTCAAAATGGTCAATTCTTGACCCAATGACCGACCCATTGACTCAATAGGTCGACTTTTGACTAAAAAGTCAACTTTGGTCGAAAATGGTTGATTTCGACTCAATGACCGTTCATTGACCCATTAGGTCGACATTTTGACGAAAATTTAATTTTTAAAAGTTTAATTTTGGTCAAAATACTCAATTTTTGACCTAATGACCAATTATTGACCAAATAAAACAATCTCTGACCAAAAAGTCAACTTTGGTTAAAATGTTCAATCCTTAACCAAATGACCAACCCATTGACCCAATAGGTCAACTATCGACTAAAAAGTTAACTTTGGTCAAAATGGTCAATCTTTGACCCAATGTCCAACCCATTGACCCAATAGGTCAACTTTTGATTAAAAAGTCAATTTTAGTCAAAATAGTCAATTTTTGACCAAATGACCAATTATTGCATAAGAAAGCTAATCTATGACCTAAAAGTGAACTTTGGTCAAAATGGATAATCCTTCACCCAATGACAAACTATTGATCTAATAAGCCAACTTTCGACTAAAAAGTCAGCTTTGATCAAATGATCAATCCTTGACCCAATGACCAATCCAGATTACCAATAATCGACTTTTGACCAAAAGTCGATTTTGGTCGAAAATAGTCGATTTTGACTTAATGATCCAATTATTGACTCGATATGTCAACTTCGACTAAAAAGTTAACTTTGGTCAAAATGGATAATCTTTGACCCAATGACTAACCCATTGACTCGAATAGATCAACTTTTGACTAAAAGTCGACTTTGAGTAAAAATGGTCAATTTTTGACGCAATTACCAACTCATTGACAAAAGTAGGTCAACTTTTGAAAAAAAAATCAACTATCATCAAAATGGTCAAATTCTAACTTAATGAGCACCCTGTTGACCCAATGGATCAAATTTTAACCAAAAATTTAATCTTGGTCAAAATAGTCAATTTTGACCTAATGACAAATGCGATATTAATTAATGCCGATTATGACTGTAAGTCAATCTCTGACCAAAAAGTCAACTTTGGTCAAAATGGTCAATTTTTGACCCAATGACTAACCCATTGACCCGATAAGTTAACTTTTGACCAAAAAGTCAACTTTGGTCAAAATGGTCAATTCTTGACCCAATTATCAACTCATTGATCAAATAGTCGACATTTTGACCAAAAGGTCGACTTTGGTCAAAATGGTCAATTTCGACCTAATGACCGCCCTGCTAACACAATGCGTTAACTTTTGACCAAAAATTTAATTCGGTCAAAATAATCAATTTTTGACTTAAAGACCAATTATTTACCCAATAAGTCAATCTCTGACAAAAAACTCAACTTTGGTAAAAAAAGTCAATCCTTGACCCAATGAATAACCCATTAACCAAATAGGTCAACTTTTAACCAAAAAGTCAGTTTTGGTCAAAATAAACAATTTTTAAACTAATTACCACCCATTGACGCAATATGTCAACTTTTACAAAAAAGTTAACTTTGGTCAACATGGTCAATTTCTGACCCAATGACCAACCCATTGACCTAATATGTCGAAATTTGACCAAAAGTCATATTTGGTTAAAATGGTTAATTCATGACCCAATTACCGAACTCATTGACCGCAATAGGTCGACTTTTGACCAAAAAGCCAACTTTGATCGAAATGGTCAGTTTCTGACCCAATGACCAGCCCATTGACCTATGGGTCAACTTTTGACCAAAAATTTAATTTTGGTCGAAATAATCGATTTTTGAGCCTAATGACCGATTATTGACCCAATAAGTCAATCATCGACCAAAAAGTCAACTTTGATCAAAATGGTCAACCTCGACCTAATGACCAGCCATCGACCCAATAGGTCAAATTTTTACCAAAAAGTTAACTTTGGTCAAAATGGTCAAACCTTGACCAAATAACCAGCCCATTGACCTAATAGGTCAACTTTTGACCAAAATGTCAATTTTGGCCAAAATAGTCAATTTTTGACCCATTGACTCAGTAAGCCAATCTCTGACCAAAAAGTCAACTTTGGTCAAAATGGTTAATCTTTGACCCAATGACAGACCCATCGACTCGATAAGCCGACGTTCGACCCAAAAAATTAACTTTGAGGCAAAATAATCGAGTTCGACACTTGTAACCAACCCATTGACTCAGTAGAGTGAACTTTCGACCAAAAGTCAACTTTGGTCAGAATGGTAAATCCTTGAACTAAAGACCAACCCATTGACTCAATAGGTTGACTTTTGACCAAAAAAAGTCAATTTTGGTCAAAATAGTCAAATTTTAACCTAATGACCAATTTTAAACCTAATAACCAATTATTGACCCAATAAGTCAATCTCTGACCATAAAGTCGACTTTGGTCATAATGGTCGATCCTCGATCTAGATGATAAACCCATCGACTCAAAAGGTTAACCTTTGACCAAAAAGTCAAATCTGGTCAAAATTGTTAATTTCTGACACAAAGACCTAGATGTCAACTTTGTTGAAAAAGGTCAATCATTGATCTAAAGACCAACACATTGACCCAATTTGTCAACTTTTGACTAAAACGTCAACTTTGGCCAAAATGGTTAATCCTTGACCCAATGACCAACCCATTGACCAAATAGGTCAACTTTTGACCAAAAAGTTAATTTGGTTAAAATTGTCAATTTTTGACATAATGACCTCCTCATTAACCAAAATAGGTCGACTTTTGATGAAAAAGACAACTTTGGTCAAAATAGTTAATACTTGACCCAATTGCCAACCCATTGACCCAATAGGTCAACTTTTGACCAAAAAAGTCAATTTTGGTCAAAATAGTCAAATTTTGACCTAAGGACAAATTATTGACCCAGAAAGCCAATCTTTGACCAAAAGTCAACTTTAGTCCAAATGGTCAATCATTGACCCAAAAAGTCAACTTTTGAACAAAAATTCAACTTTAATCAAAATGCTTAATCCTTTACCCACTGACTAACCCATTAACGCCAATAGGCATCTTTTGACAAAAAAGTCGACTTTGGTCGAAAGGGTCGATCCTCGACTGATGACAACCCATTGACCCGATAGGTCGACTTTTGACCAAAAAGTGTAACTTTGGTAAAAATGGTCGATTATCTGACCCGATTACCATATCGGTCGACTTTTCACCCAAAAGTCATCGTAGTCGAAATAGTGGAATTGTCGACTCTGATTACCAACTCATTGACCAAATAGAATAACTTTCGACCAAAAAATCAAGTTTGGTCAAAATTGTCAATCTCTGACCTAATGACCTCCCCATTGACCTAATGGCTTAACTTTAATCCAAAAATTCAATTTTGGTCCATATTTGACCATTTGGTCAATGGGTTGATCATTTGGTCAATATTTGACCTGATGATTAACCCATTGACCCAATGGGTCAACTTTTGACCAAAAAGTCAATTTTGGTCAAAATGATCAATCCTTAACCCAATGACCAACCCTAATAGTTCAACTTTTGACCAAAAAGTCAATTTCGGTCAAAATAGTCGATTTTCGAATTAATGACCAATTATTGACCCAGTAAGTTAATCTCTGACCAAAAAGTCAGATTTGGTCGAAATAGTCAATCCTTGACCCATTGACAAACAGATTGACTCAATAGGTCAACTTTTAACCCAAAAGTTAACTTTGGTCAAAATAATCAATCCTTGATCCAAGAACAACCCATTGGCCTAATAGGTCTACTTTTGACTAAAAAGTTAATTTTGATCAAAATAGTTAATTTTTGGATAAATGACCAATTATTGATCTGATAAGATGAACTACTGACAAAAACTTCAACTTTGATCAAAATGATCAATTCATGATCCGATGATCGAACCTATTGATCCAATAAATCGACATTTGACAAAAAGTCGATTTTGGTAAAAATAATCAATTATCGACTTAATGACCACCCATTGACCTAATAGATTAACTTTTAACCAAAAAGTAAACTTTGGTCGAAAATGGTCGATTTTTGACCTAATGTCCAACCCATTGACCCAATAGGTCAACTTTTGACCAAAAAAGTCTTTATTGATCAAAATGTTTAATTCTTAACCCAATTACCAACTCATTGACCAAATTGGTCAACTTTTGACCAAAAAGTCAACTTTGGTCAAAATGGTCATTTTCTAACCTAATGACCTCCTCGTTCACCCAACGGGTTAACTTTTCACCAAAAATTCAATTTTGGTCAATATAGTCAATTTTTTCCCTAATGACCGATTTTGACCCGATAAATCGATCTTCCGACCGAAAAGTCAACTTTGGTCAAAATGGTAAATCTACGACCGATGACCGACCTCATTGACTCAAAAGGTCAACTTTTGACCAAAAAGTCAATTTTGGTCAAAATAGTCAGTTTTTGACCTAATGACCACCCATTAACCCAATAGGTCAACTTTTGAGAAAAAGTCAACATTGGTCAAAATGGTCATTTTTTAACCTAATGACCAACCCATTGACCAAATAGATCAACTTTTGACCAAAAAGATGACTTTTGTCAAAATGGTCAATCCTTGACCCAATGACCAACCCATTGGCCTAATAGGTCAACGTTTGTCCAAAGAGTCAATTTCGGCCGAAATAGTCAATTTTTGACCTCATGACCAATTATTTACTCAATAAGCCCATCTCTGACTAAAAGGTCAACTTTGGTCAAAATGGTCAATCCTTGACCCAATGAATAACCCTATTGACCTAATAGGTCAACTTTTGACCAAAACATCAACTTTGGTCAAAATGATCAATCCTTGACCCAATGAAAAATCCATTAGCCTAATAGGTTATCTTTTGACCAAAAAGTTAATTTTCGTGAAAATAGTCAAATTTTGAATAGATGACCAATTATTAACCCAATAAGTCAATCTCTTACCAAAAAGTTAACTTTGGTTAAAATGGTCAATCCTTGATCCAATGACAAACCTATTGACCCAATAGGTCAAATTTCGACCAAAAAGTCAATTTGGTCAAAATAGTCACTTTTTGACCTAATGACCACCCATCGACCCCATAGGTCAACTTTCGACTAAAAAGTCATCTTTGGTCAAAATGGTCAATTCTGACCCAATCACCAACTCATTGACCAAAAAGTTAGCTTCAGTCAAAATGGTCAGATTTTGACCCAATGACTACCCCGTTGATCCGATCGGTTAACTTTTCACCAAAATTTCAATTTTGGTCAAAATAGTTAATTTTTGACCTAATGACCAATTATTGACCCAATAAGTTAATCTCCTACCAAAAAGTGAACTTTGGTCAAAATGGCCAATCCTTGACCCAATAACAAACCCATTGACCAAATCGATCATTCTTGACCATAAAGTCCATTTTTGTCAAAATAGTCAACTTTGACCTAATGACCACCCATTGACCTAATAAGTCAACTTTTGACCAAAAGTCAACTTTCGTCGAATGGTCAACTTTTGACCTAATGTAAAACCTATCGATCCGATAAAGTCGACTTTCGCCAAAAAGTCATCTTTGGTCAAAATGGTCAATTCTTTACCCAATTACCAACTCATTGACCAAATAGGTCAACTTTTGATCAAAAAGACAATTTTGGTCAAAATGATCATTTTTTGACCTGATGACTAACCCATTGACCCAATAGTTCAACTTTTGACTAAATAGTTATCTTCCGTCAAAATGGTCAATTGTTGACCTAATTAGCAACTCATTTACCAAATAGGTTAACTTTTGACCAAAAAGTCAACTTTGGTCAAGATGGTCAATTTCTGACCCAATGACCACCCCATTGACCAATTGGGTTAACTTTTGACCAAAAATTTAATTTTGGTCAAAATAGGACAACTTCTGACCAAAAAAGTCATCTTTAGTCAAAATGGTCAATTTATGACCCAATAACCTCCCCACCCCCGCATTATCCAATGGGTTAACTTTTGACCAAAAATTCAATTTTGGTCAAAATAATCAGTTTTTAACCCAACGACCAATTATTGACCTAATAAGTTAATCTCTGACAGAAAAGTGAACTTTGGTCAAAATGTTCAATCCTTGACCCAATATGTCAACTTTTGACTAAAAAGTCAATTTTAGACAAAATAGATAATTTTTGACTTAATGAACACCCATTGACCCAATAAGTCAACTTTTGAACAAACTATCAATTTTGGTCAAAATAGTCAATTTTTGACGTAGTAACCAATTATTGACCCAATAAGCCAATCTCTGACCAAAATGTCAACTTTGGCTAAAATGGTCAATCCTTGACCGAATGATCAACCCATTGACCCAACAGGTCAACTTTTGACCAAAAAGTTAACTTTGGTCAAAATGATCAATCCTTGACCCTATGACCAACCCAATTGCCTAATAGATCAACTTTTGACCAAAAAGTCAATTTTGGTCAAAATTGTCAATTTTTGAATTAATAACCAATTATTAACCTAGTAAGTTAATCTCTGACCAAAAAGTCAACTTTGGTCAAAATGCTCAATCCTTGACCCAATGACAAACACATTGACCTAATATATCAACTTTTAACTAAAAAGTCAATTTTGGTCAAAATAGTCAAATTTTGACCTAATGACCACCCATTGATCCAATAGGTCAACTATTGACCAAAAAGTCAAATTTGGTCAAAATGGTCAATTTTTTACCCATTGACCCAATAGGCTAACATTTGACTAAATAGTCATCTTCGGTCAAAATGGTCAATTCTTGACACAATTACCAACTCATTGACCAAATAGGTCAACTTTTGACCAAAAAGTCAACTTTGGTCAAAAGTATCAATTTCTAATCCAATGACCACCTCGTTGACCCAATGGGTTAACTTTTGACCAAAAGTTTAATTTTGGTCAAAATAATCAATTTTGGACCTAATAACCAATTATTGACATAATATGTCAATCACTGACAAAAATGTCAACTTTGGTCAAAATGGTCAATCCTTGACCCAATGACAAACTCATTGACCCAATGGTCAACTATTGCCCAAAAAGTCAATTTTTGTTAAAATTGTCAATTTCTGACCTAATGAGCATCCATTTACCCAATAGGTCAACTTTTGACCAAAAAGTCAACTTTGGTTAAGATGGATAATTTTTTACCAAATGACCAACCCATTGACCCAATAGATCAACTTTTGACCAAAAAGTCATCTTCGGTCAAAATGGTTAATTCTTGACCCAAATACCAACTCGTTGACCACATAGGCCAACTCTTGACAAAAAATCAACTTTCATCAAAATGGTCAATTTCTGACACAATGACCACATCGTTGACCTAATGGGCTAACTTTTGACCAAAAACTAAATTTTGGTCAAAAATAGGTCAACATTTGACTAAAAAGTCATCTTTGGTCAAAATGGTTAATTTCTGACCCAATGACTACCCCGTTTACCCAATGGGTTAACTTTTGACCAAAATTTTAATTCTGGTCAAAATAATCAATTTCTGACCTAATAACAAACTATTGACTTGTTAGTCTATCTCTGACCAAAAAGTCAACCTTGGTCAAAATGGTCAATCTTTAACCCAATGACAAACCCATTGACCTAATTGGTTAACTTTTGACCAAAAAGTCAATTTTGGTCTAAATAGTCAATTTTTGACTTAATGACCACCCATTGATCCAATATGTCAACTTTCGACCAAAAAGTCAATTTTGGTCAAAATAGTCAATCCTTGACCTAATGATCAAGCCATTGACCCAATAGGTCAACTTTTGACCAAATAGTCAACTTTGGTCAAAATGATCAATCCTTGACCCAAAGACCAACCCATTGGCCTCATAGGTCAACTTTTGATCAAAAAGTCAATTTTGGTCAAAATAGTCAGTTTTTGAATTAATAACCAATTATTGACCCAATAAATCAATCTTTGACCAAAAAGTCAACTTTGGTCAAAAAGGTCAATCCTTGACCCAATGACTAACCTGTTGACAAACCCAATGACGTAATAAGTCAACTTTTGACCAAAAGGTCAATTTTGGTCAAAATAGTCAATTTATGACCTAATGAACTCCCATTGACCCAATAGGTCAACTTTTGATCAGAAAGTCAACTTTGGTCAAAATTGTTAATTTTTAAACCCAATGACTTACTCATTGACCTAATAGGTCAACATTTGACCAAAAAGTCTTCTTTGATGAAAATAATAACTTCTTGACCAAATTACCAACTTATTGACCAAATAGGTCGACTTTTGACCAAAAAAATCAACTTTTTACTAAATGGTCAATTTCTGACCAAATGAACACCTCGTTGACCCAATGGGTTAACTTTTGACGGAAAATTTAATTTTGGTCAAAATTGTTAATTTTTGACCTAATGACCAATTATTGACCCGAAAAGTCAATCTCTAACCAAATAGTCAACTTTGGCCAAAATGGTCAATCCTTGACCCAATGATAAACCCATTGACCTAATAGGTCAACTTTTGACCAAAAAGTTAATTTTGGTTAAAAAAGTCAACTTTTGACTTAATGACCACCCATTGACCCAATAGGTCAACTTTTGACTAAAAAGTTAACTTTGGTCAAAATGGACAATTTTTGAGCCAATAACCAACCTATTGACCCAATAGATTAAATTTTGACCAAAAAGTCATCTTTGGTCAGAATGATCAATTCTTGACGCAATTACCAACTCATTGAACAAGTAGGTCAACTTTTGACCGAAAGTCAACTTTGGTTAAAATGGTCAATTTCTGACCCAATGAGCACTCCGTTGACCAAATGGATCAACTTTTGACCAAAAATTTAATTTTTGTCAAAATAATCAATTTTTGACCTAATGACCAAAATAGTTAATTTTTTACCTAATGATCAATTATTGACCCAATAAGTCAATCTCTGACTAAAAAGTCAACTTTGGTCAAAATATTCAATCCTTGACCCAATGACCAACCCATTGACCCAATAAGTCAACTTTTGACCAAAAAGTGAACTTTGGTCAAAATGGTCAATCCTTAACCCAATGACCAACCCACTGACCCAATAAGTAAATCTCTGACCAAAAAGTCAACTTTGGTCAAAATGGTCAATCTTTGACCCAATGACAAACCCATTGACCCAATAGGTCAACTCTTGACAAAAAAGTCAATTTTGGTATAAATAGTCAGTTTTTGACTTAACGATTACCAGTAGACCTAATTGGTCAACTTTTTACCAAATGACCAATTATTACCCCAGTAAGCCAATCTTTGACTAAAAAGTCAACTTTGGTCAAAATGGACAATCCTTGACCCAATGACGAACCCATTGACCCAATAGATCAACTTTTTACCAAAAAGACAACTTTGGTTAAAATGGTCAATCCTTGACTTAATGACCAAATCATTGACCCAATAAGTTAACGTTTGACCAAAAAGTCAATTTCAGTCAAAATAGTCAATTTTTGACCTAATGACCAAATATTAACCCAGTAAGCCAATCTCTCACTAAAAAGTTAACTTTGGTCAAAATGATCAATCCTTGACTCGATGACCAACCCATTGCCCCAATAGGTCAACTTTTACCAAAAAATTAACTTTGGTCAAATTGATCAACCCTTGACCGAATGACCAACCCAATGGCATTGGCCTAATCGGCCAACTTTTGACCAAAAAGTAAAATTTGGTCAAAATAGTTCATTTTTTAGTAAATGATTAATTATTGACCCAATAAGTCAATCTCTTACCAAAAATTCAACTTTGATCAAAATAATCAATCCTTGACTCAATGACAAACCTTTTGACCAATATGTCGACTTTTAACCAAAAAGTTCATTTTGGTCAAAATAGTCAATTTTTTACCTAATGACCACTCAATGACCCAATAGGTTAACTTTTGACCAAAAAGTCAACATTGGTCAAAATGGTCAATTTTTTATCTAATGGCCAACCAATTGACCCAATTGGTCAACTTTTGAATAAAAAGTCATTTTTGGTCAAAATGGTTAATTCTTGACTCGATTACAAACTCATTGACCAAATATGTCAACTTTTAACTAAAAAGTCAACTTCGGTCAAAATGGTCAATTTCTGACCTAATGACCACCCCGTTGATCCAATAGGTCAACTTTTGACCAAAAAGTCAAGTTTGGTCAAAATAGTCAATTTTTGACATAATGACCACTCAATGACCCAATAGATCAACTTTTGACCAAAAAGTCAACTTTGGTCAAAATGGTTAATTATTGACCCAATGACAAACCTATTGAACCAAAAGGTCAACTTTTGACCAAAAAGTCATCTTTAGTCAAAATGATCAATTCTTGACCCAATTTCCAATTAATTGACCAAATAGGTCAACTTTTGACCAAAAAGTCAACTTTGGTCAAAATGGTCAATTTTTGACCCAATGATCAAGCCATTGATCCAATATATCACCTTTTGACCAAAAAGTCATCTTCAGTCAAAATGGTCAATTGTTGACACAATTACCAACTCATTAACCAAATAGGTCAACTTTTGACCAAAAATTAACTTTGGTCAAAATTTCTGACCCAATGACCACCTCGTTCACCCAATAGGTTAACTTTTGACAAAGAATTCAATTCTGGTCAAAATAGTCAATTTTTGATCTATTGACCAATTATTGACCCGATAAGTCAAACTCTGACCAAAAAGTCAACTTTGGTCAAAATGGTCAATCTTTTACCCAATGGCAAACCCATTTACCCAATAGGTCAACTTTTGATCAACCCAGTGACAAACCCATTAACCCAATAGGTCAAATTTTGACCAAAAAGTCAATTTTGGTCAAAATAGTTAATTTTTGACTTAATGACCACCCATTGACCCAATAGTTCAACTTTGTCCAAAAAGTCAACTTTGGTCAAAATGGACAATTTTTTATTCATTGGTCAACCCATTGACCCAATAGAACAACATTTGACCAAAATTTAATATAAGGTCAAAATGATCAATTATTAAAGCAATTACAAACTCGTTGACAAAAAATGTCAACTTTTGACTGAAAAGTCAACTTTGGTTAAAATGGTCAATTTCTGACCCAATGGATCAACTTTGACGAAAAATTTAACTTTGGTTAAAATAGTCAATTTTTGACATAATGACCAAAATAGTTAATTGTTGAATTAATGACAATTATTGACCCAATAAGTCAATCTCTGACTAAAAAGTCATCTTTTGTCAAAATTGGTCGATCCTTCGACCCAATAAAAAACCCATTGACCCAATAGGTCAACTTTTGACCAAAAAGTCAAGTTTGGTCAAAATAGTCAATTTTTGACCTAATGACCAACATTGACCCGATAGGTCAACTTTTGACCAAAAAGTTAGCTTTAGTCAAAATGGTCAACTTTTGACCCAATGACAAACCCATTGACCTAATAAGTCAACTTTTGACCAAAAAGTCAACTTTGGTCAAAATAGTCAATCCTTGACACAATGACAAACCCATTGACGCAATAGATCAACTTTGGACTAAAAAGTCAACTTTAGTCGAAATGGTCAATCTTTGACCCATTGTCCAACCCATTGACCCAATAGGTCAACTTTTGACCAAAAAGTCAAATTTGGTCAAAATAGTTAATTTTTGACCAAATGACCAATTATTGCCCCAGAAAGTCAATCTCTGACCTAAAAGTCAACTTTAGTCAAAATGGATAATCCTCGACCCGATGACTGACCCAGATATTGACGGTCAACTTTTGACCAAAAAGTTAACTTTGTTAAAAATGGTCAATCCTTGATCCAATGACCAACTGCAGTGGCCTTATAGGTCAACTTTTGACCAAAAAGATAATTTTGGTCAAAATAGTTAATTTTTTATTAGTGACCATTTATTGACCCAATAAGTCAATCTCTAACCAAAAAGTTAACTTTGGTCAAAATGGTCAATCCTTGACCTAATGACAAACCCATTGATCTAATAAAGTGACTTTTGACCAAAAGTCATTTTAGTCAAATAGTTAATTTTCGACACTAATGACCATCCATTGACTCCGATAAGTCGACTTTTGACCAAAAAGTAAACTTTGGTCAAAATGGTTTATATTTTACCCATAAACTAACCCATTGACCCAATTGGTCAACTTTTGACTAAAAAGTCTTCTTTGGTCAAAATGGTCAATTCTTGAACCAATTACCAACTCGTTGATCAAATAGGTAAACTTTTCAGCAAAAAGTCAACTTTGGTCAAAATGGTCAATTTCTGACCTAATGACCACCCAATTGACCCAATGGGTTAACTTTTGACCAAAAATTCAATTTTAGTCAAGATAATCAATTTTTGGCCGAATGACCAATTATAGACCCAATAAGTCAATCTTTGACCAAAAAGTCATCTTCGATCAAAATGGTCGATTCTTGACCTGAATGACTAACTCATTGACCAAATAGGTCAACTTTTGACCAAAAAATCAACTTTGGGCAAAATGGTCAATTTCTAAACCAATGACCACCCCGTTGACCCAATGGGTCAAGTTTTGACCAAAAATTTAATTTTGGTCAAAATAATAATTTTTAGACCAAATGACCAATTATTGACCTAATAAGTTAATCACCGACCAAGAAGTCAACTTTGGATAAAATGGACAATCATCGACCCAATGACCAACCCATTAACCCAATAGGTCAACTTTTGTCCAAAAAGTCAAATTTGGTCAAAATGACCAATCCATGACCAAATAAGCAACCCACTGACCCAATAGGTCAACATTTGACCAAAATGTCAATTTTGGACAAAATAGTCAACTTTCGACATAATGACTAATTATTGACCCAATAAGCCAATCTCTGACCAAAAAGTCAACTTTGGTCAACATGGTTAATCTTTGACCCAATGGCAAACCCATCGACCTAATAAGTCAACTTTTGACCAAAAAGTCAACTTTGGTCGAAATAGTCAATCTTACGACCTAATGACCCATTGACTCAATAGAGTGAAATTTCGACCCAAAGTCGACTTTGGTCGAAATGGTCGATCCTTGACCGATGACTGACTCGATGACCCAATAAGTCGACTTTTGACTAAAAAGTCGATTTGGTCGAAGTGTGAATATTGACTGATGACGCATCAATTGATCGACTAGGTCAACTTTAGACGAAAAAATCAACTTTGGTCAAAAAGGTCAATTTTTGACCCAATGACCAACAAAATGTACCAACAGGTTAACTTTTGTCAAAATGGTTAATTATTGACCCAATGACCAACGCATTGACCAAATAAGCCAACTTTTGAACAAAAAGTCAATTTTGGTCAACATAGTCAATTTTTGGCCTAATGACCAATTATTGACCCAATAAGTCAATCTCTGACCAAAAAGTTAACTTTGGTCATAATGGTCAATCCTTTACTGATGACAAACCCATTGCCCCAAAAGGTCAACTCTTGACAAAAAAGGCAAATTTGGTCAAAATGGTCTATTTCTTTGGTGAAAAAGGCCAATCCTTGATCTAATGACCAACCCATTGATCCAATTTGTTAACTTTTGACAAAAAAGTCAACTTTTGCCAAAATGGTTAATCCTTGACCCAATGATCAACACCTTGACCAAATATGTTAACTTTTGATGAAAAAGTCAATTTTGCTTAAAATTATCAATTTTTGACCTAATGACCAATTATTGACCTAGTAAGCCAATCTCTGACCAAAAAGTCAACTTTGATCAAAATGGTTAATCCTTGAGCCAATGACCAACCCATTGACCAATAGGTCAACTTTTAACCAAAAGTTAACTTAGATCAAAATAGTCGATTTTTGACCTAATGACATATTATTAACCCGATGTACGAAGCTCTGACCAAAAAGTCAACTTTGGTCAAAATGGTCAATCCCTGACCCAATGACTATCCCATTGACCCAATAGGTCAACTTTAAACCAAAAAGTCAACTTTGGTCAAAATGGTTAATCCTTTACCCAATGACGAACCCATTGGCCTAATGGGTCATCGATTGACCAAAAAGTCAAATTTGGTCAAAATGGTCAATCCTGGACCCAATGACCAACCCATTGACCCAGTAGGTCAACTTTTGACTAGCAAGTTAGTTTTAGTCAAAATAGTCAATTCTTGCCCTAGTGACCAATAATTGACTCAGTAAGTCAATCTCTAACCAAAAAGTTAACTTTGGACAAAATGGTCAATCCTTGACCCATTCACCAACTCATTGACCCAATAGGTCAACTTTTCACTAAAAAGTGAACTTTGGTAAAATGATCAATCTTTGACCTAATAAGCAACTCATTGGCCTAATAGGTCAACTTTTGACCAAAAAGTCAATTTTAGCCAAAATAGTCAATTTTTGGATTAATGACAAATTACTAACCCAATAAGTCAATCTTTGAATAAAAAGTCAGCTTTGGTCAAAATGTCCAATCCTTGACCCAATGACAAACCCATAGAGTCAATAGGTAAACTTTTAACCAAAAAGTCAATTTTGGTCAAAATAGCCAATTTTTGGACCTAATACAACCCATTAACCTAATAGGTTAACTTTTGACCAAAAGTCGACTTTGGTAAAAATAGTTCGATTTTGACCCAATGACCGACCCATTGACCCAATAGGTCAACTTTTGACCTAAAAAGTCATCTTTGGTCGAAATGGTCGATTCTTGACCCGATTACCGACTCATTGACCAAATAGGTCAACTTTTGACCAAAAGTCGACTTTGGTCGAAATGGTCGATTCTAGGCCCAATGACCACACTGTTGACCCAATGGGTTAACTTTTGACAAAAAATTGAATTTTGGTTAGAATAGTCAATTTTTGCACTAATGACCAATTATTGACCCAATAAGTCATTCTTTGACCAAAAAGTCAACTTTGGTCAAAATCGTCAATTCTTGACCCAATGACAAACCAATTGAACCAATGGATCAAATTTTGACCAAAAAAACAATTTTGGTCAAAATAGTCAGTTTTTGACCTAATGACTACCCATTAACTCAATATGTCAGCTTTTAAATAAAAAGTAAACATTAGTCAAAATGGTTAATTTTTGATGCAATGACCAACTCATTGACCGAATAAGTCAACTTTTGACTAAAAAGTCAACTTTGGTCAAAATGATCAATTCTTGACCCAATTACAAACTCATTGTTCTAATAGATCAACTTTTCACCAAAAAGTCAACTTTGATCAAAATGGTCAATTTCTACCCAGTGAGCGCCTATCGACCCGATGGTTTAACTTTTGACCAAAAAGTCAATTTTGGTGAAAATAGTCGATTTTTGACCTATTGACCGATTATTGACCCAATAAGTCGATCTCTTACCAAAAGCTCGACTTTGGTTAAAATGGTTGATCTTTGACCCGATAGACGAACCATTGACCCGATAGGTAAACTTTTGACCGAAAATTCGATTTTGGTCGAAATAGTCGATTTTTGAACTAATGACGCTCATTGACCCAATAGGTCATCTTTTGACTAAAAAGTCAACCTTGGTCAAAATGGTCGATTTTTACCGATGAACGACTCATTGACTAAATAGAACGACTTTTACCAAAAATCGTCTTAGGTCAAAATGGTCGATTCTAGACGCAATAACCAGCTCATTGTCCGAATAGATTGACTTTTGACCAAAAGTTAACATTGGTAAGTGGTCGATTTCTAACCAAATGACCACCCGTTGATCGATAGATCGACTTTTGACAAAAAAATTTAATTTTGGTCAAAATAATCGATTTTGGGCCTAATGACCGATTATTGACCCAATAAGTCGATCACTTGACCAAAAAGTCGACTTTGGTCGAAAGGGTCGATCCTTGACCCGATGACCCGACTCATTGACCCGACAGGTCGACTTTTGACCGAAATGTCATTTTTGGTCGAAATGGTCGATTTTGACCGTTGACCTGATGGCACGATCTGCGACCAAAAAGTTAACTTTGGTCAAAATAGTTTATCCTTGACCCAATGACAAACCCATCAACCCAATAGGTCAACTTTTGACCAAAAAGTCAACTTTGGCCAAATAGTCAATTTCTGACCCAATGACCAACCCATTGACTCAGTAAGAGAACTTTTTACCAAGAAGTAAACTTTGGTCAAAATGGTAAATCCTTGAACCAAAGACCAACCCATTGTCTCAATAGGTCAACTTTTGACGAAAAAGTCAATTTTTGTCAAAATAGTTATATTTTGACCTAATGACCACCAATTGACCAAATAGGTCAAATTTTAACCAGAAAGTCAACTTTGGTCAAAATAGTTAATTTTTGACCCAATGACCAACCAATTGACACAATAGGTCAATTTTTGACCAAAAAGTCAACTTTTGTCAAAATGCTCAATTCTTGACCCAATGACCAACGCATTGACCAAATAAGTTAACTTTTGAACAAAAAGTCAATTTTGGTCAAAATAATCAATTTTTGACCTAAAGACTAATTATTGACCTAATAAGTCAATCTCTGACCAAAAAGACAACTTTGGTCATAATGGTCAATGCTTGACCCAATGAAAAACCCATTGACCTAAAAGATCAACTTTTGACCAAAAAGTCAAAATTGGTCAAAATGGTCAATTTCTAACACAAACTAGATGTTAACTTTTGTGAGAATAAGGTCAATCCTTAATCAAATGACCAACCCATTGACCCAATTTGTCAGCTTTTGACTAAAAAGTCAACTTTGGCCAAAATGGTTAATCCTTAACACAATGACCAACCCATTGACCAAATAGGTCAACTTTTGACTAAAAAGTCAATTTTGCTTAATATTGTCAAATTTTGACCTAATTGACCGCCTCTTTGATCTAAATAGATCGACTTTTGATGAAAAATACAACATTGGTCAAAATGGACAATCCTTGACCCATTGAACCAATGGGTCAACTTTTGACCAAAAAGTAAATTTTTGTCAAAATAGTCAATTTTTGACCAAACGACCAATTATTGACCCGATAAGCCGATCTCTGACCAAAAAGTCAACTTTGGTCAAAATGGTCAATCCTTGACCCAATGACCAACCCATTGACCTAATAGGTCGACTTTTGATGAAAAAGTCGACTTTGCTCGAAATGGTTAATCCTTTACCGAATGACCAACCCATTAGCCTAATAGGTCATCTTTTGACCAAAAAGTCAACTTTGGTCAAAATGGTCAACCCTTCACCCAATGACCAACCCATTGACTCAATAGGTCAACTTTTGACTAGAAAGTCAATTTTGGTTAAAATAGTTAATTCTTGCCCTAATAACCAATTATTGACCCAGTAAGTCAATCTCTGACCAAAAAGTTACCTTTGGTCAAAATGGTCAATCCTTGACCTAATGGGCAACCCATTGACCCAATAAGTCAACTTTTGACTAAAAAGTCAACTTTGGTCAAATGATTAATCCTTGACATTGGATTATATAAGATAATAAGTATAAACTAAGTATAAGAATCAGTAGAATAGAAAAGAAAAAGAACTAAGTATAAGAGCATTCTATATTACACATCACATATAGAAAGAGAATTGAAAGGAGAAAAAAAGGAAAAAGAGAAGTGGGATGACATTAGATGAATTTTGAAACAAGGTATGTTCTACAGCAAACAAAAACTCAACTATGCGGATCAAAAATATTTTCTTGTTTCATCTAAAAAGTTATATATGATTTTCAAATTCTAATTCAAATGAAATAATTCAACCTATTCCACATTCATAGTTTTATGTTTCTATTTCACGAATATGATATTTTCTGGGCATTCCTAATAATATGCGTTATTCCTATCTTGACATTTGTCATTTCTGGGATTTTAGGGAAAAAAGTTTACTAGTTATGAATCAGGTAGAGAAACAATGGGGATGCTTGGGTACAATTCTGAATTTACTATTACATGTTTACTCTAGTTTTTGTTTTTTTGCTGTTGAAAAGGTCTTTCATTAATGAGCTTTGATGTATTGGGTGTATCTGTATTTATAGAAGCTTATAAGCTTTCATTCCGAATTGTGGGTTCAGTTTATGCATGACGAAAGGAGCACTGGAATGGTCTTAGCTGAATATTTAGACAATCAAAAGAAAAGGGAAGGAAAGGAGGACATTGAAACATTTCTTAATTTGGTTGAGTTTCCATTACTTAACCAAATAACCCCATTTTAATTATTTCAACTACATCGAATGATCTCTCGAATTGGTCAATAGTTTCCAGTTTATGACCGCTTATCTATGGTACCAGTTGTTTTTTCATTGAATTTTCTTCATTAATAGGTTCGAGATTCGACTTTGATCATTATGGGTTGGTGTCAAGATATAGAACTGTATATCAACAGGAAAATTGATGTTTTACTACTAATCACAAGTTTTACCTTCGACACAGTACTCATACTGGAAATTATGATCAAGAATTACTCTATAAATCACCATCTACTTCAGAGATACCTTTTGGATTTAAAATCTTTTTAAAATCCAATCTTCCTACGAATTTGTGAATCAGGCAGGGTTCCTTTGTACAAAATAAGAAACAGCAGTCAATCATTAAAAATTTCATTGGTCAATGTTAAATATTCATACAAAGAGAAATGTGTGAGAGATGAAGAAGATGCAGGTTCATTTATCTGATTGGCTAGTCGAAGCATTAGTTAATTCATATATCTTTAATTCCAGAGGATTGGAATTCTATTGTTGTCATTTCATATGTATATGGTTACAATTCTTTATGCTCCCAGTGTGCCTATGATACCAGGCGGATTTTTAGCTAGTGTGTATCACCTTACGAAAATACGTTATGGTATAGATAAACCAGAAGAGGTATGCATAAAAGTCTTTGCTTTCAGGAGTAATCTTCAAACCCCGTCAGTTTTCTGGATTTGAAGAAGTGCTGATTTTCAGGAACAGAAATCTTATGATATATTGGTAATTTCTTATAATTATCATCCTCGCCTTAAACGTATCTTCATGCCTGAAAGTTGGATAGGCTGGCCTTTAAATAAAGACTATATTACGTCCAATTTATATGGAAATGCTCATTGATTGAAATTGAAACGAAATCTGGATATAAGTAAAATAAGTAAAAAAGGGGTTTTTTATCATTCAATGAGCATCTTGGTATTCCTCTTCTAGAGGAAAAACAAAAAAAGTAACTGGACTTTCATTCGTATTGCGGAGGAACTAAAATAAAAAAAAAAGAAAAAGAGAGAAAAAATTGAAAAAGAAAGTAAAGAATATCTATTTTGATCCATCTTAATGAATTAATTTCATTTGTATGAGGTATTAAGAAATATCTATCTGATACATTATTTACGTGTCAGGAACCAGATTTGAACTGGTGACACGAGGATTTTCAGTCCTCTGCTCTACCAACTGAGCTATCCCAACCATTTCCCGTGCATCATCCTAGCGGAGTTATTCTATCTATGTCAATGAAAAGAACTAAAAAAAATCTTAACAAATTGGCTCTAGCCACATAAATTCTTGGATCTTTAAAAAGAAGACTTTTTTTGTAAATGTAAAGAAAAAGATATAGATTATGAATGATTCAATAATGGAGATTCCTTGAATATATATCTTCATATCGTATTATACAAAACAAATGAGATAGGATTGAAAAAAGATACGAGGATTTATATTTGGATCCTTTTGTTAAAGAATAGAGTGCATAAAATGAGAAAGATATTTCATTTTGTTTAAACTGAGTCACTGATGAAAAAAAATGAATAAAGAGGATGAGGATAAATAAAGAGCGAGGAAGTAAAATGGGCTTTTTATTGGGGATAGAGGGACTTGAACCCTCACGATTGAAAAATTCGACGGATTTTCCTATTACTATAAATTTCATTATTGTCGGTATTGACATGTAAAATGGAACTCTCTCTTTATTCTCGTCCGATTAAATTTCAAAAGATATATCAAAAATTCTGGAATGAATAATTTGATTATTGAATATTCGAATTCTATTCTTTTTTCAACTTCAATTGGAATTTATTCACAATAACTCTTCAATTTTTCATATATCTTTTTGATCTCTATCATTCTAATGAAATAAAGAATAGAAATATAGGGTTTCTTATAGATCCTTATATCATACTATTTCATACTATTATATTACTCATATATACTCATATATATTACTCATATATTACTCATATTAATAATGTAATATTAATATAATATGAAATATAATATGAATGAATAGATAATATGATTGAATAGAAAAAAATATGAATAGAAAAAAGAGAAGATTTTTATTTTCATATAAAAATTTCAAATTTCATCTCTAACTATTCGAAATATATAGAGATATAGAGATACAAAATAGAATTCAATATAAGATTTGGGTTGTGATTAATCGTTTGCTATGTCAGCATGTATACGTACGTCTTAGGTATATAAGACGTATCCTTTCTGTCATTTCGATAAAAGTATTTTAGCTACTAACGTAACGTAATCAATTTCATTCGTTAGAACGGCTTCCATTGAGTCTCTGCACCTATCCCCTTTTTATTCTCATTTTTCATCATTTTTTCTCTCGAAGCAAAGATTTGGCTCAGGATTGCCCTTTTTTAGTTCCGGGGTTTCTCTGAATTTGGAAGTTACCACTTAGCAGGTTTCCCGATGACGAACCGTTATTGGCTTAATAGGTCGACTTTTGACCAAAAAGTCAATTTTGGTCGAAATGATCGATTTTGAATTAATGACCAATTATTGACCCAATAAGTCGATCTGCGAACAAAAAGTCAACTTTGGTTAAAATAGTTAATCCTTGACCAAAAGACAAATCCATTGACCCAACAGGTCAACTTTTGACCAAAAAGTTAATTTTGGTCAAAATCGTCGATTTTTGACCTAATGACCACCGATTGACCCAATAGGTTAACTTTTAACCAAAAAGTTAACTTTTGCAAAATTGTCGATTATTGACCCGATGACACGGCCATTGATCCGATTGAATTGACTTTTAACCAAAAAAATCATCTTTGGTCGAAATGGTCAATTCTTGACGGTTGCTAACTCATTGACCAAATATGTCAACATTTAACCAAAAAGTTGACTTTGGTCGAAATGGTTAATCTTTAACGTAATGAACAACTCATTGACGAATGAGTCGACTTTTGACCGAAAAGTCGATTTTGGTCGAAATAGTCGATTTTTGACCTAATGACCACCCATTAACCCGATAGATCAACTTTTGACCAAAAAGTCGACATTGGTCGAAAATGTTCATTTTTGACCCGATAACCGACCCATTCACCCAACGGATCGACTTTTGACCAGAAAAGACGACTTTGGTCGAATTGGTGAATCATTGACCCGAAGACCGACCCGTTGACACTAATAGAGTCGACTTTTGACCAAAAAGTCAATTTCGATCGAAATAGTCAATTTTTGACCTTATGACCACTTATTAACCCAGTAAGCCAATCTCTGACTCAAAAGTCAACTTTGGTCAAAATGGTCAATCCTTGACCCATTGAATAACCCATTGACCCAATAGGTCAACTTTTGACTAGAAAGTTAACTTTGGCCAAAATAATCGATCCTTGACCCGAGACTGACCCATTGGCTTAATAAGGTCGACTTTTGACCAAAAAGTCGATTTTGATCGAAATAGTCGATTTTGAATAAATGACCGATTATTTGCCCAATAAGTCGAACTCGACCTAAAAGATCGACTTTGGTCAAAATAGACAATCCTTGACCCGATGACAAACTTATTGACCCAATAGGTTAACTTTTGACCAAAAGTCGATTTTGGTCGAAATGATCGATTATTGACTTAATGACCGGCTGATTGACGAAAGGTCGACTTTTAACCGAAAGTAAACTTTGGTCGAAATGGATTCGATTTTTACCCAATGACCGACTCATTGACCCGATAGGTCAACTTTTGACCAAAAAAGTTATCTTTGGTCGAAATGTGTATTTTTCGACCCGATTACCGACTCATTGACCGAATATGTCGACTTTTGACCAAAAAGTCGACTTTAGTCGAAATGGTCGAATCTCGACCCATTGACCTCTCCGTTCAACCAAAGGGTTAACTTTTGACCAAAAATTCAATTTTGCTCAACATAGTCGATTTTGCCTCTAATGACGAATTTTTAACCCGATAAATCGATCTCAGACAAAAAAAGTCGACTTTGGTCGAAAGCAGTAAAACCTTGAACCGATGACCAACCCATCGACTCGATAAGTCGACTTTTGACCACAACGTCGATTTATGTCAAAATAGTCAGTTTTTGACCTAATGAACACCCATTAACCCAATAGATCGACTTTTGAAAAAGTCGACTTTGGTCGAAAATTGTCGTTTTTTGACTCGATGACCGACCCAGTTGACCGAATAGATCGATTTTGACCAAAAAGACGGCTTTTGTCGAAATGGTCAATCCTTGACCCAATGACTAACCCATTGGCCCAATAGGTCGAAGTTTAACCAAAAAGTCGATTTACGTTGAAAATAGTCGATTTTTGACCTCATGATCGAATTTTTTACCCGATAAGCCGATCTCGACTAAAAGTCGACTTTGGTCGAAAATGGTCGTTCCTTGACCCGATGAATAACACATTGACCCGATAGGTCGAATTTTGACTAAAAAGTCGATTTTCGTCAAAATGATCGATCCTTGACCCGATGACCAGACCCATTGGTCTAATAAGTTACCTTTTGACCAAAAAGTTAATTTTGGTCGAAAACGATTGAAATCTTGAATAGATGACAAATTATTAACCCGATAAGTCGATATCGACCAAAAAGTCAACTTTGGGCAAAATGGTCAATCTTTGACCCAATGATAAACCTATTGACCCAATAGGTCAAATTTTGACCAAAAAGTGAAAAAAGTCAATTTTGGTCAAAATAGTCACTTTTTGACCTAATGACCACCCATTGACCAAATAGGTCAACTTTTGACTAAAAAGTCAACTTGGGTCAAAAATGTCAATTTTTGACTCAATGACCAACCAATTCACCCATTTGGTCAACTTTTGACTAAAAAGTCATCTGTGGTCAAAATGGTCAATTCTAGACCCAATTACCAACTCATTGACCAAAAAGTCAGCTTTAGTAAAAATGGTCAATTTCTGACCCAACGACCACCCCGTTGACTAGATCGATTAACTTTTCACTAAAATTTCGATTTTGGTCGAAATAAACGATTTTTGACCTAATGACGATTATTAACCCGATAAGTCGATCTCGACCAAAAAGTCGAATTTGAGTCGAAATGGCCGATCCTTGACCCCGATGACGAACTTATTTACCCGATAGGTCATTTTTTGACCAAAAGTCATTTTTGGTCGAAATAGTCAATTTTGTCTAATGGCCGCCCATTGACGCAATAGGTCGACTTTTGACCAAAAAGTCGACTTTGGTAAAAATGGTCGATTTTTACCCGATGACCAACCAATTGACCCCATTGGTGAACTTTTGACTAAAAGTCATCTTTGGTCAAAATGGTTAATTCTTGACCCGATTACCGACTCATTGACGCAAATATGTCGACTTTTGACCAAAAAGTTAACTTTGGTCGAAATGATCGATTTCGACCCGATAACCACCTCATTGACCCGATCGGTTAACTTTTGACCAAATTTTGAATGATGGTTAAGATGTCGATTTTTGACCTAATGACGATTATTGACCCGATAAGTTAATCTTTGACGAAAAAGTCGACTTTTGTCGAAATGAGTCGATCCTTGACTAATGACAAACCCATTAACTCGACATGTCAACTTTTGACCAAAAGTCGAAGTTTGGTCGAAATAGTCGATTTTTGACCTAATTACCACCCATTGACCCAATAGGTCGGCTTTTTGACCAAAAGTCGATTTTGGTCGAAATGATCGATCTTGACTGATAATGAACCCGTTGATCGAATAGGTCGACTTTTGACCAAAAAGTAATCTTTGGTCGAAATTGTCGATTGTTGACCCAATTACCAACTCATTGACTAAATAGGTCGACTTTTGACCAAAAGTCGACTTCGGTCGAAATGGTCGATTTTGACCCGATGACCGACCCGTTGACCCGATAGATCGGCTTTTAACCAAAAAGTTATCTTCGGTTAAAATGGTCGATTGTTGCCCCGATTACCGACTCATTGTCCGAATAGGTCGACTTTTGACAAAAAAGTCAACTTCGGTCGAAATGGTCAATTTTGACCCAATGACCACCCGTTGACCCGATGGGTTAACCTTTAACCAAAAATTCGATTTTTGACCGAATGACCAAAATAGTCGATTTCGAATTAATGACCGATTATTGACCCGATAAGTCGATCTCTGCCCGAAAAGTCAACTTTGGCAAAATGGTCGATCCTTGACCCAGATGACAAACCCATTGACACAATAGGTCGACTTTTGACCAACCCGATGATAAACCCGATGACAAACCCATTGGCGGAATAGATGAACTTTTGACCAAAAACTCGATTTTGGTCGAAATAGTCGATTATTGACTTAGGCCCGATTTTGGAGAGAGGAACCCGTGTTCCGCATACATGAAATGGCGTATCAAGGTAATAGTTACGCCCGTGCCCTTCTTCGCCCTCGCCCCATGACCCAAGATCCCCCGACCTTCGGCTGGAAACCTCGTGACTTCCTCTGCCCGGATCCTCGCGACCTAAGCGGCTCGAATCCTCGCGACCTCCTTGCCTCGATCGTTCGGCTTCTCGTTTTAGATTTTGCGGGAGCACCTCGCGACCTAAGTGGCTACGAATCATCGCGACCTCCTCACCTCGATTCGTCGATCTAAAGAGGTATATATGTCTCCCCTTCTACATCCGCCTCCTCTTCCTCCCTTCTTCGATGCGAAGAGGTATACATCGTTGCGGGACATTTTTTTTGTAGATCGATTCTCGATGCGAAGAACATTTTTTAGTGGGCATGGCTACGGTATAAAGCTGGAATCGTTCTAGTTCAATATTAATATGACGGATCGATAATGGTTTTTACGGTTTCTTTTACGGAATTTTTGTCGAATTTTTCCATAGATTTAGATTTCGGTAGTTTTTGATTTGTTTTCAATAGATTTATTTGATTATTTTTATTTTTATTTATTTTTTTTCATTCGAGAAGTGTTCTTAGTGAGTGTTCTTTGCATTCTTCAATTGATTTTTCGACAAACGAGATGAGGCTGATTGGATCGAGAGAATGAAGATGCTGTTCATATATTTGCCTTTTGTAGTAAAGAAAACACGGTTTAGTTTAGGGCTACGCACTATCCTTAATTCTTGATTATTTCGCTGTTGATGGTCCATTTTGAGCAACCTATTTCATTTGATTTCGTTCCTATTACCATGTGGATATTCCTTTAGTTATTTAAATTTGCTTACAAATTATAGTTGTTGTTGGAATTGTTTTTAAGCTGAATGATTTGTGTTGTAATTTTGGTTTTGTTGAATGAGAAACGGTAATATGTTGGAATGGCAAGGAAATGAGAACCGTTTAAAATAGAATCCAATGAATGGTTGGTATTTGCTATGATTTTGTGATTGACACACCTTTTAGAAATGTTGGTACTTATACTGTTTGCACTTGTGTCATTTCAATTTCACATATATATGCTTTGCTATTGAAGCTCCCAATGAGTAAAGTTAGAGAAATCGGGTCTTCCGCCATGTGGGATAGAAACGTCACAATTACATTTTGTGATCTCTGTGTAAGGGAAGTTCAACTTGGAAATAGGCCAAGCACTTATTTTAGTAAGGAAGGTTGGCAAAACGTTATGACTAAATTCAACGAACTTACTTGGAAGAGATTACGACGGAAGAAATTGAAAAACAAATGGGATCAATTAAAAAGGATTGGAAAACATGGAAGGAACTAAAAAGGGTATCAAGCTGGTTTGGGTTGGGATCCTAACAAGCGGACAATAGATGCTCCGAGCAGCGAGTGGACGAGAAAAAATTGAGGTAAGCAAATATGTAAGATCACTTCACCCTTCGTTATTTTGTCCCGATTAGTGATTTCATTAATGAAATATTTTAACTATTTCGAGCAATGCCGGGAGCTAAAAAATTTAAATCCTGTGGGATTGATCCGGATCTTGAAGAGAAGGTCTGGATGACATGTTTACGGGTATTGTCGCGGCGGGATTCATGCTTTCACCCCGAGTAAACGGGGGTTTAGCGGCGTCCGGAAGAATTTGAAATCGTCTAGTTATGTGATTCGGTGGAAGGTCCCACCGAAGTCCAAACGGATGTTCAATCTACAAGCACGGCCAAGAGCCCGAGAGTTGAAAATAAAAAGAAAGGTATGGCATTTATTAAAGAGACAGTTGAATCAATTCTTGAAAGCTGCAAAGCGAAGCCGAGTTCATCGATTGACAGCTCCATTAATGAATGTATCCGGTTCCTTTATGCATGCCCACGAGATTGTGGGGGAGATACAAATTTATGTTAATTATGTTAAGTGGCTCCGTGACCCAACCATAAGACACTTCTCTCTAAAGTTTGACCCGAAATACTGCATCCCCTATTTACGTACTCTCATGGATAATTGATTGTCTAGCTTAAGCTAAACTTGTTTTATTTGTCGCATTTTTTAATTAATTTCATGGACATCTTTCTTCTTTTCTTTTCTCTGAACATGGACATTAATTATTTTATTAATTTCATGGACTTTTGAAGCAACTCATGTCCTTTATTTTTGTCTTTTTCCTATTATCGAGTTTTTTATTTACGTATCGCTCCTTATGTAGTTGTTGTAAGTTCTACTTGATCAAGTTTGGAAGGTATTAATTTCTTTATTTTGTAGTATGGATGATGAAAAGTTAACCATCATGAAGAACAACTCATCCACGATCGCAAAGTCGCACTAATCCTTACATTGTTGTACTTATTACTATGTCACATACATTGCTAGAAGCCCTTGCATGACGTCCACTCGGATTGGTGATAAATGGGTAGGTGAGTTATTACGGGGCCACCCGACTCGATTCTTCGACATGTTCGCATAACGAAGGTTATTTTTCATGGTACGCTTAATGAACTGCGGGAACACCATGGGTTGCATGGCTCGAAAGAACCCTGAAGAGAAGTTCTGGCAATAACACCGTACATATTATCCAATAATGAATCAATATGAGAAACAATGGAGAGATTTCAACATTCATCAGAAACCATTAGCAGGTATTTCTCTGTCGGTTTGAATTCACTAGTAAGCTTGGCTCGCAAGACAGTAGAGCCCGATGATCCAAGATTCGAGTTTGTTCCCGCACAGTTGCCGGTGACTTTCGTTGCATGCCTTTCTTGAGGTATGCACTTAACATATAATTCTTCAATTATGTTTATCTGCACTTCATATGCTTACGGATAAGAAATCTTCAACACCAGGACTGTATCGGTGCAATAGATGGAACACACGTAGATGCACGTGTGTCCAGCACGGAGAAGGTGGCTTACATCGGAAGATGCGGTTCACCTACACAAAATGTTATGGCCGTATGTGATTTCAATATGTGTTTTACCTTCGTAATGGCTGGATGGGAAGGAAGTGTGCACGACGAGCGGAGTTTTCGAGTTCTCTACTAGAAATCATAATCGTGGCTTCCTATATCCACCTCCAGGGTAGTTAAATGTAGAAATTCCGTTTGATATTTTCCTACATAATCTAATTACGAGTAATTGAACGGGAAAGTACTACTTGGTGGATCTTGGATATCCTTTAAAGGGGATATACGAAGCCTTATCCACGATACGAAGTATCATGTACCCGATTTTCAACGATCGAGAGTGTTGGCACGAGGGAAGAGATAATTATTTAATAAGAGACACTTGTCTTTGCGCGGCGTGATCGAGCGAGCTTTTGGGGTGTGGAAAAAGAAATGGGTTATATTATGAGATATCATGGCCTACCCATTTCGAAGCAAGTGCGAATAATGGTTTCAACTATGGCATTACATAACTTCATTAGACGACATCCCTCCGGTTTAGATGCGAAATTCTGCTGCCGTAGAAGAAGATTCGAATGACATCCTACCTAAAGCATTCGAGTACCATGCGGGACGTAGAATGCCACGAAGCTGAGATGGAGACACAGGATGCATGCACCCGGGAAGGTGAAGGAGCATCAGAGATGACAGCTTTGAGAGAAGAAATAGCAAATGTCATCAGCCAATCATAAATGAACCTTTACTATTGAACTTAAAAATTTTTATGTAATGCCATAGTTTTTGATAATTTTAAGTTTTTATTTGGTGAATCACACAATATTTGAATGGTATGCACAACATAAGAATCTTGTCTTATGCTTGTTTAAGGTTATGGATTGGATTTTGGCTCGTTTGAAGTTTGCATGATAAATTTTGTGCAAAATAAAAAGGTTTTCAAAATTTGGACGAGTTTTTTGTAATGTACATAAGATTTACTAGAGCCTCAATGAATCGAGGCAACATATGATGCTGCCTTACAAACTTCTCTTCAAACTGATGTTTATGTCTTAAGGAGCTCCTGCATCCAGTTTTCATTTTTTGGGGCATATACACACAGAACACAAAAATTTTATAAATTTACATATCAAACACTTTCAGTTCTTAGATTTTATATCCAAGATTATATCACCTTCCCTTAGAATTCAAAAGAATTCTATTTTGAAGCCGCTAATGGCGGTTGCTTTGATTTCTTAGCTATAGAATGGTTGGAAGATGGTGTATCTGGTTTTCGAGAATATCTTTGGTTCAAAACACACGAGGAAGTCGTATTGTATCTTGCCATTAAATAGACACATTTTTCATGTATATGTCAGTATTTTGGTGTTACCTGAATGTATTTATGTAGTAGATAATCTCTTTTTACTTGTCACGCGTAATTTTACTTGGGCAATGTGCATGAACATGTTATGCTTGTATTCATGAGCTTATACATTTAAGTGCATATGTATCAGCTTGGTCACTTGTATTTAGTTGTGATGCGATATCGAGCATCAACTTGCTTGTGAGAGAATAACTTCGGGTTCCAAGCTTTTTCTATAGAAGCTTGCACTCTTTTCGGTTTATCTGAAAAGGAGAAGAACATTAACTTTCGGAGTAACCTTCTCTCGAAATTTATATCATCACGAAGTCATCTTGAATTACTTTTGGTATGTTATTATGTAGTTGCTTCATAACAATTGTGCCAAGCCGTATATGTTCGAGCGAGTATATAGCTCCTTTTTTACGGGGCATTTTTGAATGGCTTCTTCTTATTACAAAAACTGCTTCATTATATGATGTAGCTTCATTACAAGTGCTTCGTTACAAATTGTGACAAGCCGTAAATGGCTTCTTCTTATTACAAATGGCTTCTTCTTCTCATTATAGTATTTAAAGTTTATGTGAAGGGAAATTATGTGTAATTCAGTTGTTTGGCTCTTGGTAGTGATGAGGATGAATTCAAAAACCTGAATTCAAAGAAAAGCCATGTATTAAATGCTTCTTGAAGGTATTGAAGCTATTTTGTTGTTCCACATCCCAATTCTACGATAGGCTTGGGTAAACACATAAGAATTTTGTGGTATGTATGAAAATGCTATAAAAAGTAAAACAGGATTAGTTTTTCATACAAATGGTCATCTCTCTTACACATGTTGGTATTATCTACTTTATAGTATAGGTTTGTTCTCTGTTGCCCCTACCCGAGAATAGCTGAAGAATTTTGCTGGGAATGGTAGCAGGAAGGGGCATCCTTTTCAAATCTTATGTGGTAAATTTTGAACATTATCTCACTAGAAGAGCAATTATCTATGGTTTCGTGAGTTATAACGGCTTGGACGGCCTAAATACGAGGCATAACTTGCTAGTGATCCTTATTTTGATCCTTTAGAGTTGATTTTGTAAAGTAAAAATTGTTTAAAACGAGTAAAGTAAAGAGGCTGGAACATCGGGTTTGGATGTGTTGGTTGTTTAAGCGACTTGGATGGCCGATATCCTTATTGGCGACCTCTTCTTAAAAGCCGAAATAGTTTCTTATTTCAATACAAATTGTTCCATCACTAACAATATCTTTTTTTTTTGCATTTTCTACGGGGAAAATGAGCTCGAAGTTTTTCAGGAACTCCGAGCAAGTGTTTTGCCGCTGCGGACTTCCTCGCGGTGTTGCTAATATCGCACCAGCCACATAGCTATGACCAGCAATTCTACAGGTGCCGACGGTGGGCAAACGGTCCCGACAGGTGTCAATTCTTCAGGTGGGCAGACACTCCGATCTATTCCGCTTCCTATAGCGATGGGGACTTGACAATATCCCAGGCGCACAGTGTTGCTCAGAGTTCGACGGCTTCACCGAGCAGAAGCGTTGCTCCAGACATGCCTCTTCTACATTTTAAAATGAATATTATCATAATTTTGGTTGTAATTTTGTTATGCTTCTTGTTTTTTAATAGGTTTGTAGATAGTCACTATTGAGTGAGGATCATATGTTTTATTCCTCTAAACTCCTGTGTACTATTTTTTTTATATGTTTATTGACTGAGGAGTATATTAGACTCATTGTTTTTCTTGTCCTTTCTTTTTTAACTCTCGAGCACTGCTTTGCAATTGATTTATATATGTAAATACATAAGAAATGTGTGGTATTTGTTTGAACGCACTAAAGTGAAGCTTTGTAGCTAGTTTTTTAAATAATTTAAAATTAGGTGGTATGAACATAAATTTTCCTACATTTTATAGGAGCTCGTTGTACTAGTTTTCTTTAAAATAGGATTTTATATTTGAAAATAAGATTTTATGTTCTAAAATAAGATTTGAAAATAAGATTTTATATTTTAAAATAAGATTTTATTTTTTAAAATATTATTTTATAATTTAAACTAATTTTAGGAATAAAAAAGAGTGGAAACGGTTTTTTACCTGCAAACAGTTGCCAAATAGCCGTTCTTGAAATGCAAAAGCAAAACGATCTAACATGCTTATTCATTTCGAGGGCATAAATCCGGTTGTTTTCCAAAATCACAAACCAAACGAGACGAGACGACTTATCCGGATCAGTGCTGGCGATCGGCGGCTTATGCGGATCGGTTGCTTATCTGAATAAGTTGGATATACCCAGTTTGCCCAAACAGACCCTTAATGACCACCCATTGACCCAACGAGTTCGGCCTTTGACCGAAAAGTCGACTTTGGTCAAAATGAACAATTTTTGACCCGAGGGCCAACCATTGACCCAATAGATCAACTTTTGACCAAAAGACCAACTATGGTCAAAATGGTCGATTCTTGACCCAATTGCCAACTCATTGACCAAATAGGTCGATTTTTGACAAAAAGTCGATTTTGGTCAAAATGGTCGACTTCGACCCGATGGGCACCCGATTGAACGATGGATCAACTTTTGACCAAAAATTTAATTTTACTTAAAATAGTCAATTTTTAACCTAATGACCAAAATAGTCAATTTTTGAATTAATGACCAATTATTGACCCAATAAGTCAATCTCTGGCCAAAAAGTCAACTTTGGTCAAAATTGTCAATCCTTGACCCGATGAGAAACCCATTGACCCAAAAGGTAAACTCTTGACCAAAAAGTCAATTTTAGTCAAAATAGTCAATTTTAGACCTAATGACCACCCATTGACCCAATAGGTCAACTTTTGACCAAAAAGTTAACTTTGGTCAAAATAGTCAATTTTTGACCAAAAAGTCATCATGGGTCAAAATGGTCAATTCTTGACTCAATTACCAACTCTTTGACCAAATAGGTTAACTTTTGATCAAAAAGTCAACTTTGGTCAAAATGATCAATTTATGACCCGATGACCACCCATTGACTCGATGAGTCGACTTTTGACAAAAAATTTAATTTTTGTCGAAATAATTAATTTTTGACCCGATGACTGATATTGACCCGATAAGTCGATCTCTGACGAAAAATCAACTTTGGTTAAAATTGTGAATCCTTAACCCAATGACCAACCCATTGACCCAATAGGTCAACTTTCGATCAAAAAGTCAACTTTGGTCAAAATGGGCAATCTTTGACCCAATGTCCAACCCATTGACCCTGTAGGTCAACTTTTGACCAAAAAGTAAATTTTGGTCAAAATAGTCCAACTTTTGACCAAAAAGTTAATTTTAGTCAAAATAGTCATTTTTTAACTTAATAACCACTCATTGACCCAATAGGTCAACTTTTAACCAAAAAGTCAACTTTGGTCAAAATGGTCAATTTTTGACATAATGACCAACTCATTGACCCAATAAGTCAACTTTTGACTAAAAAATCATCTTTGGTCAAAATGGATAATTCTTGACCCAATTACTAACTTATTGGTCAAATAGGTCAACTTTCACCAAAAAGTCAACTTTGATCAAAATGGTCAATTTCTGACCCAATGACCACCCCATTGACCCAATGGGTTCATTTTTGACAAAAAATTCAATTTTGGTCAAAATAATCAATTTTTAACCTAATGACCGATTATTGACCCAATAAGTCGATCTCCGACCAAAAACTTCGACTTTAGTAAAGCGAGTTAATCCTTGACCCGATAGCATGACCCATTGACCCGATAAGATAATTTTTAACCAAAAAGTCGATTTTGGTCGAAATAGTCGATTTTTGAACTAAAGACCGCTGCATTGACCCAATAGGTCATCTTTTGACTAAAAAGTCGACTTTGGTCGAAAATGGTCATTTTTGACCGATGACCGACTCATTGACCAAATGAGATCGACTTTTGACCGAAAAGTCATCTTCGGTCGAAATGGTCGATTCTTGACCCGATTACCGACTCATTGACCAAATTGGTCGACTTTTGACAAAAAGTCGACTTTGATCAAAATGGACGATTTCCGACACAATGATCACTTGATGATCGATAGGTTAACTTTTGACAAAAAATTTATTTTTGGTCGAAATAATCGATTTTTGACTAATGACCGATTATTTACCCGATAAGTTAATCTCTAACCAAAAAGTCGACATTGGTCAAAATGGTTAATCCTTGACCCGATAATCGACCCATTGACCGACAAGTCGACTTTTGACGAAAATGTCGATTTTGGTCGAAATAATCGATTTTTGACCCGATGATCGACCAATTGACCCGATAGAGCGATCTCGACCGAAAAGTCAACTTTGGTCAAAATAGTTTATCCTTGACCCAATGACAAACTCATCGACCCAATAGATCGACTTTTGACCAAAAAGTCGACTTTGGTCAAATAGTTAAGCTTCTGACTGATAATGACGACCCATTAACTCGGTAGGTAAACTTTTGACCAAAAATCGACTTTGGTCGAAATGGTAAATCCTTGAACCAATGACCGACCCATTGACTCGATTGGTCGACTTTTGACCAAAAAGTCAATTTTGGTCAAAATAATCGAATTTTTGACTAATGGCTGAATGCATTGACCCGAATAGGTCGATTTTTGACCAAAAATCGACTTTGGTCGAAAATGGTTAATTTTTGACTCGATGACAACCGACGATTGACCCAATAGGTCGACTTTTGACCAAAAAGTCGACTTTGACCAAAAAGTCAACTTTGGTCGAAATGGTCGATTCTTGACCACAATGACGTTAACGCATTGACCCAAATAGAGTTAACTTTTGTCACAATAAGTCGATTTTGGTCAAAATAATCGATTTTTGATCAAATGACCAATTATTAACCTGATAAGTCAATCTCCGACCAAAAAGTCGACTTTGGTCATAATGGTCGATCCTTGACCCGATGATAAACCCATTGACCGAAAGATCGACTTTTGATCGAAAAGTCGAATTTGGTCAAAATCGTCGATTTCAAACAAACTAGATGTCAACTTTAGTGAAAAAACGTCAATCCTTGATCTAATGACCAACCCATTGACCCAATTTTTCAGCTTTTGACTAAAAAGTTAACTTTGGCCAAAATGGTTAATCTTTAACCCAATGGCCAACCCATAGACCAAATAGGTCAACTTTTGACCAAAAAGTTAATTTTACATAAAATTATCAATTTTTGACCTAATGACCACCTCATTGACCTAAATAGGTCGACTTTTGACGAAAAATACTACGTTGTTCAAAATGGTCAATCCTTGACCCATTGAACCAATAGGTCAACTTTTGACCAAAAAGTCAATTTTGGTCAAAATAGTCAACTTTTGACCTAATGACAAATTATTTGACCCGATAAGCCGATCTACGACCAAAAAGTCAACTTTAATCGAAATGGTTAATCCTTGACCTGATGACCGACCCATTGACCACGATAGGTCGAATTTTGACCAAAAAAGTCGACTTATGGTCGAAATGGTTAATCCTTTGAGCGAATGACGAACCCGTTGGCCTAATAGGTCATCTTTTGACCAAAAAGTCAACTTTGGTCAAAATTGTCAATCCTTAACCCAATGACCAACCAATTGACCAATAGGTCAACTTTTGACTAGAAAGTTAATTTTGGTCGAAATAGTCAATTCTTGCCCTAATGACCAATTATTGACCCAATAAGTCAATCTCTGACCAAAACGTTAACTTTGGTCAAAATGGTCAATCCTTGACCCAATGACCAACCCATTGACCCAATAGGTCCACATTTGACCAAAAAGATAACTTTGGTAAAAAAGATCAATCAATGACCATCCCAAATGCCTAATAGGTCAACTTTTGACCAAAAAGTTAATTTTGGTTAAAATAGTCGATTTTTGAATTAATGACGATTATTGACCCGATAAGTCGATCTCACGAACAAAAAGTCAACTTTGGTCAAAATGGTCGAACCTTGATCCAATCTCTAAACCCATTGAGCCGATAAGTCGACTTTTTGACTAAAAAGTCGATTTTAGTCAAATAGTCGATTTTTGACTGTAATGGCACCGATTGACCCGATAGGTCCTCATTTGACTAGAAAATCGACTTTGGTAGAAATAATCAATTATTAACCTAATGACCGACCCATCGACCTGTTGAGTCGACTTTTAACCAAAAAAGTTATCTTTGGTGAAAATGGACGATTCTTGACCGATTACCGACTCATTAACCAAATAGGTCGATTTTGATGAAAAAAGTTGACTTTGGTCAAAATGGTCGATTCACAATGACCTACCCAGTTTACCCCGATGTGTTAACTTTTGACCAAAAATTCGATTTTGGTCGTATTAGCGATTTTTGCCCAATGAGGCATTTATTGATCCAATAAGTCGAGTCTCGACCAAAAAGTCGACTTCGGTCGAAATGAGTCGATTCTTGACGCAATGACAGAGCCATTGACCTAATAGGTCTTATTTTGACCAAAAAATAATTTTGGTCGAAAATATTCAGTTTTTGACCTAATTGCTTGCCATTAACCCGAAAGGTCGACTTTTGACCGAAAAATCGACTTTGGTCGAAAATGATCATTTTTGACCGATGACGAGCTCGTTGACCCGAGTAGATCAACTTTTGACGAAAAAGACAACTTTTGTCGAAATCGTCGATCCTTGACCCGATGAACGATTCATTGATCGATAGGTCAACTTTTGACCAAAAGTCGATTTTGGTCGATATAGTTGAAATTTTACCTAATGACTGCCCATTAACCCATTAGGTCGACATTTGACCAAAAAGATCGACCTTGGTCAAAATGTTCATTTTTAACCCGATGGCCGACCCGTTCACCCGATAGGTCAACCTTTGACCAAAAAGTCGACTTTGGTCATAATTGTCAATTTTTGCCCTAATGACCATTTATTGACCCAATAAGTCAGTCTCTGACCAAAATGTCAACTTTGGCCGAAATGGTCAATTCTTGACCTAATGAGAAACCCATTGAGCCATTAGGTCCTATTTTGACCAAAAAGTTAATTTTGGTCAAAATAGTTAGTTTTTGACCTAATGACTACCCATTAACCCAATAGGTCAACTTTTGATCAAAAAGTCAACTTTGGTCAAAATGGTCTTTTTTGACCCAATGACTAACTCATTGACCCAATAGATCAACTTTTGACCAAAAAGACAACTTTGGTCAACATAGTCGATCCTTGACCCGATGAACGACCCTTTGTCCCAATAGCTCGACTTTAGACCGAAAAGGCGATTTTGGTCGAAAAAGTCCGATTTTTGACTGATGGCACACATTAACCTAATAGGTCGACTTTTTGACCAAAAAATCGACCACGGTCCGAAAAGGTTCATTTTTTGACCTAATGACCAACCCATTCACCTAATAGATCAATGTTTGACCAAAAAGACGACTTTGATCAAAATGATCAATCCTTGACCCAATGACCAGCCCATTGACCCAATAGGTCAACATTTGAACAAAAGTCGATTTTAGTCGAAATAGTCGACTTTTGACCTCATGACCAATTATTGACCCGATAGAGCCGATCTCTGGACCAAAAGTCGACTTTGGTGAAAATGGTCGATCCTTGACCCAATGAATAACCCATTGACCCGATAGGTAAACTTTTGACGAAAAAGTTAACTTTGGTCGAAAATGATCGATCCTTGACCCAAGGACGACCCATTGGCCTAATAGGTCGACTTATTGACTAAAAAGTCGATTTTTATAAAAATAGTCGATTTTTGAATAAATGACCGATTATTCTCCCGATAAGTCGAACTCTGACCAAAAGTCGACTTTGGTCGAAATGGTCAATCTTGATCTAATAATGAAGCCTATTGACCAATAGGTCGACATTTGACCTAAAAGTCGATTTTGGTTAAAATTGTCGATTATTGACTTAATGACTGTCCATTGACCCGATAGGTCGACTTTTAACCAAAAAGTAAACTTTGGACAAAATGGTTAATTTTTGACCAGATAACTGACCCATTGACCCAATAGGTCGACTTTTGACCAAAAAAATCATCTTTGGTCAAATTGTTCTGCCAATTATCGACTCGATTGACCAAATAGGTCGACTTTTTGACACGAAGTCAACTTTGATCGAAAATGGTCGATTTCGACCCGATGACCTTCTAGTTCACCTAATGGATTAACTTTTGACCAAAAATTCAATTTTGGTCAAAATAGTCGATTTTGCCCTTATGACCAATTTTTGACCCAATAAATCGATCTCGACGAAAAATCGACTTTGATCGAAATGGTAAATCCTTGAACCGATGACCGCTCATTGACTCGATAGGTCGACTTTTGACTGAAAAGTCGAGTTTTGGTCGAAATAGTCGATTTTGATCATAATAACCCATTAACCCGATAGAGTCGACTTTTGATAAAAAGATCAACTTTGGTCGAAAATGGTCATTTTTTGACCAATGACCGACTCATTGACTAAATAGATCGACTTTTAACCCGAAAAAGACGAATTTTCTCGAAATGGTCGATCCTTGACTAAATGACTGACCCATTGGCCCGATAGGTCGACGTTTGACCAAAAGTCGATTTCGGTTGAAATAGTCGATTTTGACCTCATGACACAACTATTTACCCATTAAGAGCTAATCTCCGACTAAAAAACTACAGCTTTGGTCGAAATGATCGATTCTTGACCCGATGAATAACCGTATTGAAATAGGTTAACTTTTGACTAAAAAGTCGACTTTGGTCGAAATGATCGATCCTTAACCTAATGATGACCTATTGGCTTAATAGGTTATCTTTTGACAAAAAGCCGATTTTGGTAAAAGTAGTAAAATTTTGAACAAATGACCGATATTAATCCGATAATTCTCTCTGCGATCAAAAAGTCGACTTTGGTCGAAATGGTTAATCCTTGACCCGATGACGAACCTATTGATACAATAGGTCGACTTTTAACAAAAAGTCGATTTTGGTCGAAATAGTCGATTTTTAACCTAATGACCATGCATTGACCAATAGGTCGACTATTGACCAAAAAGTCGACTTGAGTCAAAAGAGTCGATTTCTTACTCGATGACGACCAATTGACCCATTTGGTCGACTTTTGACTAAACGGCCATGTTTGCTCGAAATGGTCGATTCTTGACCCAATTACCGACTCATTAACCAAAATGTGTCGACTTTTGACCAAAAAGTCTACTTTAGTGAAAATAGTCGATCCTTGACCCGATGACCGACCCATTGGCCTAACGGGTTATCTTTTGACCAAAAAGTCGATTTAGAGTCGAAAATAGTCGAATTTTAAATAGATGACCGATTATTAGCCCGATAAGTCGATTTCGGCCAAAAAGTCGACTTTGGTCAAAATGGTCGATCTTTTGACCCGATGACAACCTATTGACCCGATAGGTCGAACTTTGACCTAAAAGTCAATTTGGTGAAAATAGTCGCTTTTTGACTATGACCACTCGAATTGACCCGATAGGTCGAGTTTTAACTAAAAGTCGACTTGGATCAAAATGATCGATTTTGAACCGATGGCTAACCAGATTAACACATTTGGTGACTTTTGACTAAAAAGTCATCTTTGGTCAAAATGGTCGATTCTTCGACCACTACTTACCTCATTGCCCGAAAAATCGACTCTGCAAAATGAGTTGATTTCGCTCGATGACCAACTTCCATTGGCCGATCGGTTAACTTTTGACCAAAATTTTAATTTTTGGTCGAAATAGTCGATTTTTGATATAATGACCAATTATTGACCCAATAAGTCAATCTACGACAAAAGAGTCGACCTTGGTCGAAATGGTCGATCCTTGACCCGATGACACACTAGTTGACCCGATAGGACAACTTTTGACCAAAAGTCGATTTTGGAAAGAATGATGCAATATTGACTAATGAGTAATGACCGCCCATTGACCCGATTGGTCGACTTTCGTCCAAAAAGCCAATTTTGGTCAAAATGGTCAATTTTTGACCCGATGACAAGCCAGTTGACCCGAAGGTCAACTTTTGCCCAAAAAGTCATCTTTGGTCGAAATGGTCGGTTCTTGAACCAATTACCGACTCATTGACCCAAAGAAGTTCGACTTTTGACCAAAAGTCGATTTTGGTCAAAATTGTCAATTTTTGACCTAATGACCAACCCATTGACCAAAAAAGTTCAACTTTTGACTAAAAAGTTATCTTCCGTCAAAATGGTCAATTGTTGACCCAATTAATAAATCATTGAACAAATAGGTCAACTTTTGACTAAAAAGTCGACTTTGGTTAAAATTGTCGATTTCGACTCGATGACCACCCCATTAACCTAATGGGTTAACTTTTGACCAAAAATTTAATTTTAGTCGAAAATAATCGATTTTGGACTTAACGACCGATTTTTGACCCGAAAAGTCGATCTCGGACGAGAAAAGTCGACTTTAGTCGAAATGGTCGATCATTGACCCGATGACGAACTCATTGACCAAAAATGTCAACTTTTAAATAAAAAGTCAATTTTGGTCGAAATGGATAATTTTTACCTAATGATTGCCCATTGACCCGATAAATCGAACTTTTGAACAAAAAGTTAATTTTGGTCAAAATAGTCGATTTTTGACTAATGACGATTATTGACTTAGTAAGCCAATCTCGACCAAAAGTCGACTTTGGTCGAAAATGGTCAATCCTTGACCCGATGACCAGACCCATTGACCGTGGAGTCGACTTTTGACGAAAAGTCGGCGTTAGTCAAAATTATCGATCCTTGACACGATGACCGACCGCAAATGCCTAATAGGTCGACTTTTGACCAAATGACTAAAAATGTCGACTTTTTGAATTAATGACCGATTATTAACCCGATAAGATTAATCTACGACCAGAAAATCGACTTTGGTCGAAATGGTCGATCCTTGACCCAATCAGTCGACTTCGTAAGAATGGCTAACTACATTGACCCGATAGATCAACTTTTGACCAAAAAGACAACTTTGGTCAAAATTGTCGATCCTTGACCCAATGAACAACCCATTGACCCAATAGGACAACTTTTGACCAAAAAGTAAATTTTGGTTAAAATAGTCGATTTTCGACTATTAGCTGGCCACAATAGTCGATTTAATGACAAATTATTGACCCATTAAGTTAATCTCTGACTAAAAAGGCTGACTTTGGTGAAAATGGTCGATCCTTGACCCGATAAACAAACACATTGACCTAATATGTCGACTTTTGACCAAAAGTCGATTTTGGTGAAAATAGTAAAATGTTGACCTAATGCCTTCCATTGATCCAACATGTCGACTTTTGACCAAAAAGTCGAATTTGGTCGAAATGGTTAATTTTTACCCGATGACCGAACGAGTTTGACAAATATCCTGACTTTTGACTAAATTGTCAATCTTCGGTCGAAAATGGTGCGATTCTTGACACAATTACTGACTATTTGACCAAATATGCCGACTTTTGACCAAAAAGTCGACTTTGGTCGAAATGGTCGATTTCATCAATCGATGACCACTCAGTTAACCCAATGGGTTAACTTTTGGCCAAAAATTTAATTTTGGTCGAGAAATAATCGATTTTGCGACTAAGGGCCAAATTCGAAATTTATTCGACCTCGACCAAAAAATTGACTTTGGTCGAAATGGTCGATCCTTGACCCGATGACGAGCCACATTAACCCGATAGGTTCGACTTTTGACCAAAAGTCGATTTTTATCAAAATAGTCGATTTCGACCTAATGAGCGCCCATTTCAGCGTAAGTCGACTTTTGACCAAAAGTCGACTTTGGTTAAAATGGGTAATTTTTGACCGAATAGACAAACCCATTGACCAGATGAGATCAACTTTTGACCAAAAGTCATCTTCGGTTAAAATGGTTAATTCTTGACCCGATAACTTGACTCATTGACCGAAAAGGTCGACTTTTGACAAAGAATCAGTCGACAAAAAGGTTAATTTTTGACATAATGACTAATCACTGTTGACGCTTAATGGGTTAACTTTTGACCAAAAGCTAAATTTCGAGTCGAAATAGACCAACCTTTGACCAAAAGTCATCTTTGGTCAAAATGGTCAATTTCTGACCCAATGACCTTCCGTTGACCCGATGGGTTAACTTTTGACCAAAAATTGATTTTGGTGAAATAGTCGATTTTTGACTAAGCGACCAATTATTGACTTGATAAGTCGATCTCTGGCGAAAAGAGTTGACTTTGGTCGAAATGGTCGATCTTTGACCCGATGTTAAACCCATTGACCCGATCGGTTAACTTTTGACCAAACGTCGATTTTGGTCGCAACTAGATTGATTTTGACTTAACGTGCTACATTGACATGATAGTCGATTTTAGTCAAAATAGACAATTTTTTACCTAATGACCGATTATTAACTCGAAGGCGATCTGCGACAAAAGTCGACTTTGGTCGAAATGGTCGATCCTCGACCGATGACCGGCCCGTTGACCGATAGGTAAACTTTTGACGCAAAAGTAAACTTTGGTTATAATGATCGATCCTTGACCGATAAGACCAATTCATTGGCATAATGAGGTCGAACTTTTGATCCGAAATAGTCGATTTTGGTCGAAATAGTTAATTTTTGAATTAATAACCGATTATTGACCCAATAAGTCGATCTTTGACCAAAAAGTCGACCTTGGTCGAAGTGGTCGATCCTTGACTTGATAATGAACCGGTTGACAATCCGTTGACGTAATAGGTCGACTTTTGAATAAAATGTCAATTTTGGATCGATATAGTCGACTTATGACCTAATGAACACACATTGAACCAATTGGTTAACTTTTGACCAAAAAGTCGACTTTGGTCAAAATGGTCGATTTTTAACCCGATGACCTGCCATTGACCCGAATAGGTCGACTTTTGACTGAAAAAGTCATCTTTGATCGAAATGATCGATTCTTGACCAAATTACCGACTCATTGACCACTATAGGTTCACTTTTGACCAAAAAGTCGACTTTTGTCCGAATGATCGATTTCGACCTGATTGGCCACCTTGTTGACCCGATAGGTTAACATTTGACCAAAAAATTCGATTTTGGTCGAAATAGTCGATTTTTGACACTAATGACCGATTATTGACCGATAAGTCGATCTCTGACCAAATAGGCAAGCTTTGGTCAAAATGGTTAATCCTTGACCCGATGACAAGCCCATTGTACGCAATAGGTTAACTTTTGACCAAAGTTAATTTTGTTGAAATAGTCGACTTTTAGCTTAATGACCGCTCGTTGACCGATATGTCAACTTTTTGATCAAAAAATCAACTTTGGCTTCGAAGCGGACAATTTTTGAGCCAATAGCAGCC
>CM040434.1:58713682-58957561 GCA_022702705.1 Papilionanthe hookeriana x Papilionanthe teres | reverse complement strand
AATTTAAATTTTTGTCAAAAGTTAACCCATTGGGTAAACGGGGTGGCCATTGGGTCAGAAATTGACCTTTTTGACCAAAGATAACTTTTTGGTCAAAAGTTGACCTATTTAGTCCATGTGTTGGTAATTGTGTCAAGAATTGACCGTTTTGACCAAAGATGACTTTTTGGTCAAAAGTTGACCTATTGGGGCAATGGGTTGGTCATTGGGTCAAAAATTGACCGTTTTGACCAAAGTCTATTTTTTGGTCAAAAGTTGACATATTAGATCGATAGGTGGTCATGAGGATCAAAAATTTATTATTTAGACCAAAATTGACTTTTTGGACAAAAGTTGAACCAATGGGTCAATGGGTTTGTAATTGGGTCGATGATTGACCATTTTGGCAAAAGTTGACTTTTTGGTCGAGAGATTGGATCGAAAAATTGGTCATTAATTCGAAATTGACTATTTTGGTCATTAGGTCAAAAATTGACTATTTGGTCCAAAATTAAATTTTGGGTCAAAAGTTGACCCAATGGGCCAACGGGATGGTCATTGGGTCAGAAATTGACTATTTTGACCAAAGTTGGCTTTTTGGTCAAAAGTTGACCTATTTGGTCAATGAGTTAGTAATTGGGCCAAGAATTGACCATTTTGACCAAAGATGACTTTTTGGTCAAAAGTGGATCTATTGGTTTAATGGGTTCCTCATTGGGTAAAAAATTGGCCATTTTGACCGAGATTAACTTTTGACTGTTAGATTGATAGGTGGTCATTCGAAAAAATTGACAATTTTGACCAAAATTGACTTTTTAGGTAAAAGTTGACTGTTGGTCAGAAGAGTTTGTCATTGGGTCAATGATTGACCATTTTGACCAAAGTTGACTTTTTGGTCGAAGATTGACTTATTAGATTGATAATTGTTCATTAATTGAAAAATTGACAATTTTGACGAAAATTGACTTTTTGGTTAAAAGTTGACCTATTAGGCCAATGAGTTGGTCATTGGATCAAGGATTGATCATTTTGACCAAAGTTTACTAATTGGGTCAATGGGTGGTCATTAGGTCAAAAATCGACTATTTTGACTAAAATTGCTTATTTAGTCAAAAGTTGACTTATTGGGTCAATGGGTTGGTCATTGGGTCAAGGATTAACCATTTTGACCAAAGTTGACTTTATGGTCAGAGATTGACTTACTGTCTCAATAATTGATCATTAGGTCAAAAATTGACTAATTTGACCAAAATTGATTTTTGATCTAAGAGTTAACTTGATTAGGTCAATGGGTTAGTCATTGGGTCGATGGTTGACTATTTTGAGCAATGTTGACTTTTTGGTCGAAAGTTGACTATTAGATCGATGGGTTGGTCATTGGGTCAAGGATTGACCATTTTGACCAAAGTTAACTTTTTGGTCAGAGATTGACTTATTGGGTCAATAATTGGTCATTAGATCAAAAATTGATTATTTTGACCAAAGTTGATTTTTTGGTCAAAAGTTAACCCATTAGATCAACGGTGTAGCCATTTGGTGTAGAAATTGATCATTTTTATAGAAGATGTATTTTTGGTAAAAATTTGACTATTTTGACCGAAATTGAATTTCTGATCAAAAGTTAACCCATTAGATCAACGGGGTGGCCATTAGGTCAGAATTTGACAATTTTGACCAAAGTTAACTTTTTGGTTAAAAGTTGACTGATTTAGTCAATAAGTTGGTAATTGGTTCAAGAATTGACAATTTTGACCAAAGATGACTTTTTGGTCAAAAGTTGACATATTGAGTCAATGGGTGGACATGAGGTCAAAAATTAACTTTTTTTACAAAAATTGACTTTTTGGTCAAAAGTTGACCTAATGGGTCAATGGGTTTATCATTGGGTCAATGATTGACCATTTTAACCAAAGTTGACTTTTTGGTCAGAGATTGACTTATTGGGTCAATAATTGGCCATTAATTCAAAAATTAACTATTTTGAGTCATTTGGTCGAAATTTATTATTATGACGAAATTAAATTTTGGTCAAGAGTCGACCCATTAGATTAAACGGGGTGGTCATTGGGTTAGAAATTGACCATTTTGACCAAAGTTAATTTTTGGTCAAATATTGACGTTTTTGGTCGAAAGTCGATCGGTTGGGTCAATGGGTTGGTCATTGAGTCAAAAATTTAACATTTTGACAAAGTTAACTTTTTGGTCGAAAGTTGACCGATTGGGTGAATGGGTGGTCATACGATCAAAAATTGACTATTTTGGCGAAAATTAAGCTATTTGGTCGAAAAGTTAATCTATAAGATCGATGGTTTTGTCATTGTGTCGAGGATTGGCCGTTTGACCACTGTTGACTTTTTGGTCAGAGATTGACTTATTGTGTCAATATTTGGTCATTAGGTCAAAAATTAACTATTTTGTCCAAAATTTAATTTTTGGTCAAAAGTTAAACCATTGGGTGAACGGGGTGGTAATTTGGTCAAGAATTGACCATTTCGACCAAAGATGGCTTATTGGTCCAAAAATGACCTATTAGGTCAATGGGTCAAAAATTGACCTTTTTGACCAAAGTTGACTTTTTGGTCAAAAGTTGACCTATTGGGTCAATGGGTGGCCATTAACCCCAAAATTGACTATTTTGACCAAAATTGTCTATTTAGTCAAAAGTTGACCTATTCGGTCAATGGGTTTGTCATTGGGTCAAGGATTGACCATTTTAACCAAAGTTGACTTTTTGGTCGAGAGATTGACTTATTTTTTCAATAATTAGTCATTAATTCAGAAATTCACTATTTTGACCAAAATTAACTTTTTGGTCGAAGTTTGACCTATTAGGCCAATGGGTTGGTCATCGGGTCGAAGGATTGATCATTTTGACCAAAGTTGACTTTTGGTAAAAGAGTTGGCCTATTGAGTCGATGGGTTTGTCATTAGGTCGAGGATTGACTATTTTAATTAAAGTTGACTTTTTGGTCGGAGATTGGCTTACTGGTCGATAATTGGTCATTAGGTCAAAAATTGATATTTTGACCAAAATTGTCTTTTGTTCTAAAGTTGACCTATTACGTCAGATGGGTTGGTCATTAGATTCGACGATTGATCATTTTGGCCGAAAATTACTTTTTGGTCATAAGTTGACTCTATTAGGCTTATGGTTTGGTCATTAGGTCGAGGATTGATCATTTTGACCAAAGTTGATTTTTGGTCGAAAACTTGACTCTTGGGTAAATGGGTCGAGGATTGACCACTTTGACCAAGTTGACTTCTTGGTCGGAGATTAGATTTATGGGTCAATAATTAGTCATTGGTAAAAAATTGACTATTTTGACCAAAATTAACTTTTGGTCAGAAGTTGACTTATTGGGTCGATAGGTTGTTCTTTGGGTGAAGATTGACCATGTTGACCAAAGTTTACTTTTTGGTTAGAGATTTTCTTATTGGGTCGATAATTGGATATTAAGTTAAAAATTGTTTATTTTGACCAAAATTAAATTTTTTGTCAAAAGTTGACCCATTGGGTCAACGGGGTGGTAATTGGGTCAAGAATTGACCATTTTAACGAAAGTTGACTTTTAGTCAAAAGTTGACCTATTTGTTCGAAGAGTTGGTAATTGGGTCGAGAATTGACCATTTTGATCAAAGATGACTTTTGGTCAAAATTTGATCTTCCGGTCGATGTGTTGGTCATTGGGTCGAGTTGACCATTTCGACCAAAGTTGACTTTTGGTCGAAAGTTGACCTATTGGGTTATTGAGTGATGATTAGGTCAAAAATTGACTATTTTGACCAAAATTGACTTTTTAGTTAAAAGTTGACTTATTAGGTCAATGGATTTGTCATTGGGTAAAGGATTGACCATTTTAACTAAAGTTGACTTTTGGTCAGAGAATGGCTTGCTGGGTCTACAATTGGTTATTAGGTCAAAAATTGACTATTTTGACCAAAATTGACTTTTTGGACAAAAGTTTACTATTGTGTCAATGAGTTGGCCATTGGGTCGAGGATTGACCATTTTGACCGAAGTTATCTTTTTGGTCGAAAGTTGACTTATTTATGTCGATAGAGACGGTCATTAGGTCGAAAATTAACAATTTTGAGCAAAATTAATTTTTAAATTAATTTTTTGGTCAAAAGTTGACCTATTGGGTCAATGTGTTGGTCATTGGGTCAAGGATTAACCATGTTGGCCAAAGTTGACTTTTTAGTCAAAAGTTGACAAATTGGGTCAATGGGCTGGTCATTGGATCAAGGATTGACCATTTTCACCAAAGTTGACATTTAGGTCATTGTGTCAAAAATTGACTAATTTTGACTAAATTTGACTTTTTAGTCGAAAGTTAACCTTTTGGGTCAATGAGGTGGCCGTTAAGTCGAAAATTGATAATTTTAGTCGAAATTGACTTTTGGTCGAAAAGTATCCTTTTGGGATGGTGAGTTGGTCATTAGGGTCGAAGATTGATCATTTTGACCAAAATTGACTTTTTAGTCGAAAGTTGACCTATTTGGTCAATGGGTTGACCATTGGGTCGAGGATTGGCCATTTTGACCAAAGTTGACTTTTTGTCGAAAGTTGACCTATTGGGTCGATAATTGGTCGTTAAGTCGAAATTTTACTCTTTTGACCAAAATTGACTTTTTGGTCGAAAGTTGATCTCTTGGGTCGATGGGTTGGTCATTGAGTTAAGGATTTACCATCTTGAAGAAAGTTGACTTTTTGGTCAAAAGTTGACCTATTGGGTCAATGGGTTTGTACTTGGGTCAAGGATTGACCATTATCACCAAAGTTGACTTTTTGGTCAGAGATTGACTTATTGGGTCAATAATTGGTCATTAGGTCAAAAATTGACTTTTTGTTCAAAAGTTAACTTATTGGGTCAATGTGATGGTCAATGGGTCAAGAATTGACCATTTTAATTAAAGTTAACTTTTTGGACAAAAGTTGAAGTATTTGGTCAATGGGTGGTCATTAGGTCAAAATTTGACTATTTTGACCAAAATTGACTTTTTGGTCAAAGGTTGACCTATTGGGTCAATGGGTTGGTCATGGGTCAAGGTTTGATCATTTTGACCAAAGTTGACTTTTTGGTCAAAAGTTGACCTATTGGGTCAAAGGGTTGGTCGTTGGGTCAGAAATTGACCATTTTGACCAAAGTTGATTTTTTCCTCAAAAGTTGACCTTTTGGGCCAATGGTTTTGTCATTGGGTTAAAGATCAACCATTTTGACCAAAGTTGACTTTTTGGTCAGAGATTGGCTACTGGTCAATAATTGGTCATTAGGTCAAAAATTGACTATTTTGATTAAAATTAACTTTTTGATCAAAAGTTGACCTATTGGGTCAATGGGTTGGTCATTAGGTCAAGGATAGACAATTTTGACCAAAGTTAACTTTTAGGTCAAAAGTTGACTTATTGGGTTAATGGATTGGTCATTGGGTCAAGATTGACCATTTTGACCAAAGTTGACATTTTGGTCAAAGATTGACTTATTGGGTCAAGAATTGGTCATGAGGTAAAAAATTAATTATTTTGGCCAAAATGAATTTTTTGGTCAAAAGTTGACCCATTGGGTAAACGGGGTGGTCATTGGGTTAGAAATTGACTATTTTGACCAAAGTTGACTTTTTGGTCAAAAGTTCACCTATTTGGTCAATGAGTTGGTAATTGGGTTATCAATTGTCCATTTTGACCGAAGATGACTTTTTGGTCAAAATTTGATTTATCGGGTCAATGGGTTGGTCATTGGGTAAAAAATAATCCACTTTGACCAAAATTGACTTTTTGGTCAAAAGTTGACCAGTTGGGTCAATGGGTTGGTCACTGGGTTAAGGATTGACCACTTTGACCAAAGTTGACATTTTGGTCAGAGATTGGCTTATTGGGTCAATAATTAGTCATTAGGTCAAAAATTGACTATTTTGACTAAAATTGACATTTTGGTCTAAAGTTGACCTATTGGGTCAATGGGTTGGTCATTGGGTCAAGATTGAGCATTTTGACCAAAGTTGACTTTTTGGTCAGAGATTGACTTATTGGGTCAATAATTGGTCATTAGGTCAAAAATTGTTTATTTTAACCAAAATTAAATTTTTGGTCAAAAGTTGACCCATTGGACCAAAATTAACTTTTTAGTCAAAATTTGACAATTTGGGTCAATGGGTTGGTCATTTGATCAAGTATTGACCATTTTCACCAAAGTTGACACTTAGGTCATTGTGTTAGAAATTGACCGTTTTGACCAAATTTGAGTTTTTGGTCAAAAGTTACCCTTTTGGGTGGTCATTAGGTCAAAAATTGACAAATTTGATCGAAAATGACTTTTTGGTCAAATTGTGTCCTTTTGGGCCAACGAGTTGTTCATTGGGTCAAGGAAGGATCATTTTGACCAAAGTTGACTTTTCAGTCAAAAGTTGACCAGTTTGGTCAATGGGTTGGTCATTGGGTCAAGGATTGACCATTTTGACCAAAGTTGACTTTTTGATCAAAAGTTGACCTATTGGGTCAATAATTGGTCATTGAGTCACAAATTTACTATTTTGACCAAAATTGACATTTTGGTGAAAAGTCGATACGTATGGTCGATAGAGTTGTGCCATTGGGTAAAAGTTTACCATTTTCGACCAAAGTTGACTTTTTTGTCAAAAGTTGACCTATTGGGTTAATGGGTTTGTCATTGGGTCAAGGATTGACCATTTTGACCAAAGTTGACTTTTTGGTCAGAGATTGACTTATTGGGTCAACAATTGGTCATTAGATAAAAAATTGATTATTTTGACCAAAAATAAATTTTTGGTCAAAAGTTGACCCATTGGGTCAACGGGGTAGTGATTGGGTCAGAAATTGACAATTTTGACTAAAGTTGACATTTTGGTCAAAAGTTCACATATTTGGTCAATGTGTTGGTAATTGGGTTAAGAATTGACCATTTTGACTGAAGATGACTTTTTGGTCAAAATTTGATTTATCGGGTCAATAGGTTGGTCATCGGGTCAAAAATTGACCATTTCGGCTCAAAGTCGACTTTTTGTCAAAAGTTGACCATATTGGAGGTCATTGGGTCAAGGATTGACTCATTTTGACGAAAGTTGGCTTTTTGGATAGAGATTGACTTCTTTAGATTCGATAATTAGTCATTAGGTCAAAAATTGACTATTTATACCAAAATTGACTTTTTGGTCAAAAGTTGACCTATTGGGTCAATGGGTTGGTCATTAATTCAAGATTGACCATTTTGACCAAAGTTCACTTTTTGGTGAAAGATTGACTTATTGGGTCAATAATTGGTTATTAGGTCAAAAATTGATTATTTTAACCAAAATTAAATTTTTGGTCAAAAGTTGACCTATTGGGCAAGGGGGTGGTCATTGGGTCAGAAATTGACCATTTTGACCAAAGTTGACTTTTTGGTCAAAAGTTGACCTATTTGGTCAACGAGTTGATAATTGGGTCAAGCATTGACCATTTTGACTGAAGATGACTTTTTGGTCAAAATTTGGTTAATCGGTTCAATGGGTTGGTCATTAGGTCAAAAATTGATCATTTTGACCAAAGTTAACTTTTTGGTCAAAAGTTGAGCTATTGGGTTAATGGTGGTCATTAGGTCAAAAATTTACTATTTTGACCAAAATTAACTTTTTAGTCAAAAGTTGACCTATTGGGTCAATGGGTTTGTCGTTGGGTCAATGATTGACCATTTTGACCAGAGTTGTCTTTTTGATTAAAAGTTGACCTTTTGGGTCAATAATTGGTCATTAGGTAAAAAATTGACTATTTTGAACAAAATTGACTTTTTGGTCAAAAGTTGACCTATTGGGTCAATGGGTTGGTCATTGGGTCATAGTTTGATCATTTTGACCAATGTTGACTTTTTGGTCGAAGTTGACTGTTGGGTCGATCGGGATGGTCATTGGGTCGGAGAATTGACCATTTTGACCAAAGATGGCTTTTGGTCAAAAGTCGATCTATTGAGTCGATGGGTTTGTCATTGGATCAGAATCAACCATTTTGACCAAAGTTGAATTTTTGGTCAGAGATTGGCTTATTGGGTCAATAAATGGTCATTAGGTCAAAAATTGACTATTATGACCAAAATTAAATTTTTGGTCAAAAGTTGACCCATTGGGTAAATAGGGGGGGGTCATTCGGTCAGAAATTGACCATGTTGACCAAAGTTGACTTTTTTTGTCAAAAGTTGACCTCTTTGTTTAATGAGTTGGTAATTGGGTCAACAATTGACCATTTTGACCAAAGATGACTTTTTGGTCAAAAGACGATCTATTGGGTCAAAAATTGACCTTTTTGACCAAAGTTGACTTTTTGGTCAAAAGTTGACCTATTGAGTTAATGGGTGGTCATTAGGTCAAATATTGACTATTTTGACCAAATTGACTTTTTGGTCAAATGTTGACCTATTTGGTCACTGGGTTTGTCATTGGGTCAAGGATTGACCATTTTGACCAAAGTTAACTTTTTGGTCGGAGATTGACTTATTGAATCAATAATTGGTCATTAATTCAAAAATTGATTATTTCGACCAAAATTGACTTTTTGGTCGAAAGTTGACCTATTAGGCCAACAGGTTGCTTATTGGGTGAATGATTAATCATTTTGACCAAAGTTGACTTTTTGGTCAAAAGTTGACTTATTGGGTCAATGGGTTGGTCATTGGGTCAAGGATTGACCATTTTAACTAAACTTGACTTTTTGGTTAGGGATTGGCTTATTGGGTCAATAATTGTTCAATAGGTCAAAAATGACTATTTTGACCAAAATTGACTTTTTGGTCAAAAGTTGACCTATTGGGTCAATGTGTTTGTCATTGGGTCGGGGATTGACCATTTTGACCAAAGTTGACTTTTGGGTCAAAGATTGACTTATTGGGTCAATAATTGGTCATTTGTTCAGAAATCGACTATTTTGACCAAAATTGAATTTTTGGTCAAAAGTTAACTCATTGGATCAACGGGGAGGTCATTGGGTAAAAAATTGGCCTTTTTGACCAAAGTTGACTTCTTAGTCAGAAGTTGACCTATTTGGTCAACGAGATTGAAATTGGGTAAAAAATTGACCATTTTGACCAAAGATGACTTTTTGGTCAAAAGTTGACATATTGGGTAAAAAATTAACCATTTTGACCAAAGTTGACTTTTTGGTCAATAGTTGACTTATTGGGTGAATTAGTAGTCAATTGGTCAAAAATTGACTATTTTGACCAAAATTGACTTTTTGGTCAAAAGTTGACGTATTGGGCCAATGGGTTTGTCATTGGGACAAGGATTGAACATTTTAGCCAAAGTTGACTTTTTGGTCAGAGATTGACTTATTGGGTCAATAATTGGTCATTAATTCAAAAATTGACTATTTTGATCATTAGGTAAAAAATTGACTATTTTAATAAAAATTAATTTTTTGGTCAAAAGTTTACACATAGTGTCAACGAGGTGGTCATTAGGTCAGAAATTGACCATTTTAACCAAAGTTGACTTTTTGGTCAATGAGTGATAATTGGGTCAAGAATTGACCATTTTGACTAAAGAGGACTTTTTGGTCTAAAGTTGATATATTGGGACAATGGGTTGGTCATTGGGTCAAAAATTGACCATATTGACCAAAATTCACTTTTTTGTCAAAAGTTGACCAATTGGCTCAATGGGTGGTCATCCAGTCAAAAATTGATTATTTTGACCAAAATTGACTATTTGGTCAAAAGTTGACCTATTGGGTCAATGGTTTTGTCATTGGGTTAAGGATTTATCATTTTGACCAAAGTTGAATTTTTGGTCAGAGATTGACTTATTGGGCCAATAATTGGTCATTAGGTCAAAATTGACTATTTTGACCATAGATGACTTTTTGTTCAAAAGTAGACCTATGGGGTCAATGGGTTGGTCATTGGGTAAAAAAATTGACCATTTTGACCATCGTTGACTTTTTGGTCAAAAGTGGACTTATTGGGTCAATGGGTGGTTATTAAGTCAAAAATTAACTATTTTGATGAAAATTGACTATTTGGTTAATGGTTGACCTGTTGGGCAATGGGTTAGTCATTGGGTCGAAATTGGTCATTTTGTCTAAAGTTTACTTTTTTGTTAAAAGTTGACCAATTGGGTCAATGGGTTGGTCATTAGGTCGAGGATTAACCATTTTGACCACGGTTGACTTTTTGGTCGAGACTTGGCTTTGGAGTTGATCATTGGTCATTAGGTCAAAAGTTGACTATTTTGACCAAAATTGATTTTTTGATGAAAGTTGACTATTGGGTCAATGGGTTGGTCAATGGGTCAAGGATTGACCATTTTGACGAAAGTTGACTTTTTGGTCAAAAGTTGACCTATTGGGTCAATGGGTTGGTCATTGGGTCATGGTTGACCATTTTGACCAAAATTGACTTTTTGGTCAGGGATTGACTTATTGGGTCAATATATGGTCATTAGGTCAAAAATTGACTATTTTGACCAAAGTTGAATTTTTGGTTAAAGGTTAACCCATTGGGTCAACAGGGTGGTCATTGGGTCAAAAATTGACCATTTTGACCAAAGAAGTCTTTTTGGTCTTTTTGGTCAAAAGTTGACCTATTTTGACAAAATTTAAATTTTTTTCAAAAGTTAACCCATTGGGTAAACGGGGTGGCCATTGGGTCAGAAATTGACCTTTTTGACCAAAGATAACTTTTTGGTCAAAAGTTGACTTGTTAGTCAATGTGTTAGTAATTGTGTCGAGAATTGATCGTTTTGACCAAAGATGACTTTTTGGTCAAAAGTTGACCTATTGGGGCAATGGGTTGGTCATTGGGTCAAAAATTGACCGTTTTGACCAAAGTCTATTTTTTGGTCAAAAGTTGACATATTGGGTCAATGGGTGGTCATGAGGTCAAAAATTTACTATTTAGACCAAAATTGACTTTTTGGACAAAAATTGAACCAATGGGTCAATGGGTTTGTAATTGGGTCAATGATTGACCATTTTGGCAAAAGTTGACTTTTTGGTCAGAGATTGGGTCAAAAATTGGTCATTAATTCAGAAATTGACTATTTTGGTCATTAGGTCAAAAATTGACTATTTGGTCCAAAATTAAATTTTGGGTCAAAAGTTGACCCAATGGGCCAACGGGATGGTCATTGGGTCAGAAATTGACTATTTTGACCAAAGTTGGCTTTTTGGTCAAAAGTTGACCTATTTGGTCAATGAGTTAGTAATTGGGCCAAGAATTGACCATTTTGACCAAAGATGACTTTTTGGTCAAAAGTGGATCTATTGGTTTAATGGGTTCCTCATTGGGTAAAAAATTGGCCATTTTGACCAGAGTTAACTTTTGACCTATTGGGTCAATAGGTGGTCATTCAGTAAAAAATTGACAATTTTGACCAAAATTGACTTTTTGGGTAAAAGTTGACCTATTTGGTCAAAGAGTTTGTCATTGGGTCAATGATTGACCATTTTGACCAAAGTTGACTTTTTGGTCAGAGATTGACTTATTGGGTCAATAATTGTTCATTAATTCAAAAATTGACAATTTTGACCAAAATTGACTTTTTGGTTAAAAGTTGACCTATTAGGCCAATGAGTTGGTCATTGGATCAAGGATTGATCATTTTGACCAAAGTTGACTAATTGGGTCAATGGGTGGTCATTAGGTCAAAAATCGACTATTTTGACTAAAATTGCTTATTTAGTCAAAAGTTGACTTATTGGGTCAATGGGTTGGTCATTGGGTCAAGGATTAACCATTTTGACCAAAGTTGACTTTATGGTCAGAGATTGACTTACTGTCTCAATAATTGATCATTAGGTCAAAAATTGACTAATTTGACCAAAATTGATTTTTCGGCTAAGAGTTAACCTATTGGGTCAATGGGTTAGTCATTGGGTCAATGGTTGACTATTTTGAGCAATGTTGACTTTTTGGTCAAAAGTTGACCTATTGGGTCAATGGGTTGGTCATTGGGTCAAGGATTGACCATTTTGACCAAAGTTAAGCTTTTGGTCAGAGATTGACTTATTGGGTCAATAATTGGTCATTAGGTCAAAAATTGACTATTTTGACCAAAGTTGATTTTTTGGTCAAAAGTTAACCCATTGGGTCAACGGTGTGGCCATTTGGTCAGAAATTGATCATTTTTATAGAAGATGTATTTTTGGTAAAAATTTGACCTATTTTGACCAAAATTGAATTTTTGATCAAAAGTTAACCCATTAGGTCAACGGGGTGGCCATTAGGTCAGAATTTGACAATTTTGACCAAAGTTAACTTTTTGGTTAAAAGTTGACTGATTTAGTCAATAAGTTGGTAATTGGTTCAAGAATTGACAATTTTGACCAAAGATGACTTTTTGGTCGAAAGTTGACATATTGAGTCGATAGGTGGACATGAGGTCGAAAATTAACTTTTTTACAAAAATTGACTTTTTGGTCAAAAGTTGACCTAATGGGTCAATGGGTTTATCATTGGGTCAATGATTGACCATTTTAACCAAAGTTGACTTTTTGGTCAGAGATTGACTTATTGGGTCAATAATTGGCCATTAATTCAAAAATTGACTATTTTGGTCATTTGGTCAAAATTTGACTATTATGACCAAAATTAAATTTTTGGTCAAAAGTTGACCCATTGGGTTAACGGGGTGGTCATTGGGTCAGAAATTGACCATTTTGACCAAAGTTAATTTTTTGGTCAAATGTTGACGTTTTTGGTCAAAAGTCGATCGGTTGGGTCAATGGGTTGGTCATTGAGTCAAAAATTTAACATTTTGACAAAAGTTAACTTTTTGGTCAAAAGTTGACCAATTGGGTGAATGGGTGGTCATACAATCAAAAATTGACTATTTTGGCAAAAATTAACTATTTGGTCAAAAGTTAACCTATAGGGTCAATGGTTTTGTCATTGTGTCAAGGATTGACCGTTTTGACCACAGTTGACTTTTTGGTCAGAGATTGACTTATTGTGTCAATATTTGGTCATTAGGTCAAAAATTAACTATTTTGTCCAAAATTTAATTTTTGGTCAAAAGTTAACCCATTGGATTGAACAGGGTAGTAATTTAGTCGAAGAATTGACCATTTCGACCAAAGATGGCTTATTGGTCCAAAAATGACCTATTAGGTCAATGGGTCAAAAATTGACCTTTTTGACCAAAGTTGACTTTTTAGTCAAAAGTTGACCTATTGGGTCAATGGGTGGCCATTAACCCCAAAATTGACTATTTTGACCAAAATTGTCTATTTGGTCAAAAGTTGACCTATTCGGTCAATGGGTTTGTCATTGGGTCAAGGATTGACCATTTTAACCAAAGTTGACTTTTTGGTCAGAGATTGACTTATTTTTTCAATAATTAGTCATTAATTCAAAAATTCACTATTTTGACCAAAATTAACTTTTTGGTCAAAGTTTGACCTATTAGACCAATGGGTTGGTCATCGGGTCAAGGATTGATCATTTTGACCAAAGTTGACTTTTTGGTAAAAAGTTGGCCTATTGAGTCAATGGGTTTGTCATTAGGTCAAGGATTGACCATTTTAATTAAAGTTGACTTTTTGGTCAGAGATTGGCTTACTAGGTCAATAATTGGTCATTAGGTCAAAAATTGACTATTTTGACCAAAATTGTCTTTTTGTTCTAAAGTTGACCTATTACGCCGATGGGTTGGTCATTGGGTCAACGATTGATCATTTTGGCCAAAAATTACTTTTTGGTCATAAGTTGACCTATTAGGCTTATGGTTTGGTCATTAGGTCAAGGATTGATCATTTTGACCAAAGTTGATTTTTTGGTCAAAACTTGACCTACTGGGTAAATGGGTCAAGGATTGACCACTTTGACCAAAGTTGACTTCTTGGTCAGAGATTAGATTTATGGGTCAATAATTAGTCATTGGTAAAAAATTGACTATTTTGACCAAAATTAACTTTTTGGTCAGAAGTTGACTTATTGGGTCAATGGGTTGTTCTTTGGGTCAAGATTGACCATGTTGACCAAAGTTTACTTTTTGGTTAGAGATTTACTTATTGGGTCAATAATTGGATATTAAGTTAAAAAATTGTTTATTTTGACCAAAATTAAATTTTTGGTCAAAAGTTGACCCATTGGGTCAACGGGGTGGTCATTGGGTCAGAAATTGACCATTTTGACCAAAGTTGACTTTTTGGTCAAAAGTTGACCTATTTGTTCAAAGAGTTGGTAATTGGGTCAAGAATTGACCATTTTGACCAAAGATGACTTTTTGGTCAAAATTTGATCTTTCCGGTCAATGTGTTGGTCATTGGGTCAAAGGTTGACCATTTCGACCAAAGTTGACTTTTGGTCAAAAGTTGACCTATTGGGTTATTGAGTGATGATTAGGTCAAAAATTGACTATTTTGACCAAAATTGACTTTTTAGTCAAAAGTTGACTTATTAGGTTAATGGATTTGTCATTGGGTAAAGGATTGACCATTTTAACTAAAGTTGACTTTTGGTCAGAGAATGACTTGCTGGGTCTACAATTGGTTATTAGGTCAAAAATTGACTATTTTGACCAAAATTGACTTTTTGGACAAAAGTTTACCTATTGTGTCAATGAGTTGGCCATTGGGTCAAGGATTGACCATTTTGACCAAAGTTATCTTTTTGGTCAAAAGTTGACTTATTTATGTCAATGAGGCGGTCATTAGGTCAAAAATTAACAATTTTGAGCAAAATTAATTTTTTAAATTAATTTTTTGGTCAAAAGTTGACCTATTGGGTCAATGTGTTGGTCATTGGGTCAAGGATTAACCATGTTGGCCAAAGTTGACTTTTTAGTCAAAAGTTAACAAATTGGGTCAATGGGCTGTTCATTGGATCAAGGATTGACCATTTTCACCAAAGTTGACATTTAGGTCATTGTGTCAGAAATTGACCATTTTGACTAAATTTGACTTTTTAGTCAAAAGTTAACCTTTTGGGTCAATGAGGTGGCCGTTAAGTCAAAAATTGATAATTTTGACTGAAATTGACTTTTTGGTCAAAAGCTATCCTTTTGGGATAGTGAGTTGGTCATTGGGTCAAAGATTGATCATTTTGACCAAAATTGACTTTTTAGTCAAAAGTTGACCTATTTGGTCAATGGGTTGACCATTGGGTCAATGATTGACCATTTTGACCAAAGTTGACTTTTTTTGTCAAAAGTTGACCTATTGGGTCAATAATTGGTCGTTAAGTCAAAATTTTACTCTTTTGACCAAAATTGACTTTTTGGTCAAAAGTTGATCTACTGGGTCAGTAGGTTGGTCATTGAGTTAAGGATTTACCATCTTGAAGAAAGTTGACTTTTTGGTCAAAAGTTGACCTATTGGGTCAATGGGTTTGTACTTGGGTCAAGGATTGACCATTATCACCAAAGTTGACTTTTGGTCGAGATCGACTTATCGGGTCGATAATCGGTCATTAGGTCAAAAATTGACTTTTGTTCAAAAGTTAACTTATTGAGTCGATGTGATGGTCAATGGGTCAAGAATCGACCATTTTAATTAAAGTCAACTTTTTGGACAAAAGTCAAGTATTTCGTCGATGGGTAGGTCATTAGGTCGAGATTGACTATTTTGACCAAAATCGATTTTGGTCGAAAGGTTGACCTATTGGGTCAATGGGTTGGTCATGGGTCAAGGTTTGATCATTTTGACCAAAGTTGACTTTTTGGTCAAAAGTTGACCTATTGGGTCAAAGGGTTGGTCGTTGGGTCAGAAATTGACCATTTTGACCAAAGTTGATTTTTTTCTCAAAAGTTGACCTTTTGGGCCAATGGTTTTGTCATTGGGTTAAAGATCAACCATTTTGACCAAAGTTGACTTTTTGGTCAGAGATTGGCTTACCAGGTCAATAATTGGTCATTTGGTCAAAAATTGACTATTTTGATTAAAATTAACTTTTTGATCAAAAGTTGACCTATTGGGTCAATGGGTTGGTCATTAGGTTAAGGATAGACAATTTTGACCAAAGTTAACTTTTAGGTCAAAAGTTGACTTATTGGGTTAATGGATTGGTCATTGGGTCAAGATTGACCATTTTGACCAAAGTTGACATTTTGGTCAAAGATTGACTTATTAGGTAGGAATTGGTCATGAGGTAAAAAATTAATTATTTCTGGCCAAAATGAATTTTTGGTCGAAAGTTGACCCATTGGGTAAACGGGGTGGTCATTGGAGTTAGAAATTGGTTATTTTGACCAAAGTTGACTTTTTGGTCAAAAGTTCACCTATTTGGTTAATGAGTTGGTAATTGGGTTATCAATTGTCCATTTTGACCGAAGATGACTTTTTGGTCAAAATTTGATTTATCGGGTCAATGGGTTGGTCATTGGGTAAAAAATTATCCATTTTGACCAAAATTGACTTTTTGGTCAAAAGTTGACTAGTTGGGTCAATGGGTTGGTCACTGGGTTAAGGATTGACCACTTTGACCAAAGTTGACATTTTGGTCAGAGATTGGCTTATTGGGTCGATAATTAGTCATTAGGTCAAATATTACTATTTTGACTAAAATCGACATTTTGGTCTAAAGTTGACCTGTTAGATTGATGGGTTGGTCATTGGGTCAGATTGAGCATTTTGACCAAAGTTGACTTTTTGGTCGGAGATTGACTTATTGGGTCGATAATTGGTCATTAGTCAAAAATTGTTTATTTTAACCAAAATTAAATTTTTTGGTCGAAGTTGACCGAATTGGACCGAAATTAACTTTTAGTCGAAGTTGACGATTTGGATTCGATGGGTTGGTCATTTGATCAAGTATTGACCATTTTCACCAAAGTTGACACTTAGGTCATTGTGTTAGAAATTGACCGTTTTGACAAATTTGAGTTTTTGGTCAAAAGTTACCCTTTTGGGTGGTCATTAGGTCAAAAATTGACAAATTTGATCGAAAATGACTTTTTGGTCAAATTGTGTCCTTTTGGGCCAACGAGTTGTTCATTGGGTCAAGGAAGGATCATTTTGACCAAAGTTGACTTTTCGGTCGAGGTTGACTGTTTGGTCGATAGGGTTGGTCATTAGTCAGATTGACCATTTTGACCAAAGTTGACTTTTTGATCAAAAGTTGACCTATTGGGTCAATAATTGGTCATTGAGTCACAAATTTACTATTTTGACCAAAATTGACATTTTGGTCAAAAGTCGATCTATTGGGTCAGTAGGTTGGCCATTGGGTAAAAGTTTACCATTTTGACCAAAGTTGACTTTTTTGTCAAAAGTTGACCTATTGGGTTAATGTGTTTGTCATTGGGTCAAGGATTGACCATTGTGACTAGAGTTAACTTTTTGGTCAAAAGTTGACCTATTGGGTCAATGGGTTGGTCATTCGGTCAAGATTGACCATTTTGACCAAAGTTGACTTTTTGGTCGAGAGATTGACTTATTGGGTCAACAATTGATCATTAGATAAAAAATTGATTATTTTGACCAAAAATAAATTTTTGTCGAAAGTTGATCGTCGTGCAGTTAACGGAGGTAGTGATTGGGTCAGAAATTGACAATTTTGACTAAAGTTGACATTTTGGTCAAAAGTTCACATATTTGGTCAATGTGTTGGTAATTGGGTTAAGAATTGACCATTTTGACTGAAGATGACTTTTTGGTCAAAATTTGATTTATCGGGTCAATAGGTTGGTCATCAGATTGAAATTGACCATTTTGACCAAAATTGACTTTTGTCAAAAGTTGACTATAGAGTCATTAGATCGAGGATTGACCATTTTGACCCAAAGTTAGCTTTTGGATGAATTGACATCTGCGGATTGATAATTAGTCATTAGGTCGAAAATTGACTATTTTGACCAAAATTGACTTTCTGGTCAAAAGTTGATTTATTAGGTTGATAGGTCGGTCATTAATTCAAGATTGACCATTTTGACCGAAGTTCACTTTTGGTGAAAGATTGACTTATTGGGTCGATAATTGGTTATTAGGTCAAGAATTGATTATTTTAACCAAAATTAAATTTTTAGTCAAAAGTTGACCCATTGGGCAAGGGTTGACCATTTTGACTGAAGATAACTTTTTGGTCAAAATTTAGTTAATCGGTTCAATGGGTTGGTCATTAGGTCAAAAATTGATCATTTTGACCAAAGTTAACTTTTGTCAAAGTTGAGCTATTGAGGTTAATGGTTGGTCGTTGAATTCGAACTTTACTATTTTGACGAAATTAACTTTTTAGTCGAAAAGTTGACTATTGGGTCGATGGGTTTAGTCGTTGGGTCGATGATTGACCATTTTGACCGGAAGTTGTCTTTTTGATTAAAGTTGACCTTTTGGGTCAATAATTGGTCATTAGGTCAAAAATTGACTATTTTGAACAAAATTGACTTTTTGATCAAAAGTTGACCTATTGGATCAATGGGTTGGTCATTGGGTCATAGTTTGATCATTTTGACCAATGTTGACTTTTTGGTCAAAAGTTGACCTATTGGGTCAATGGGATGGTCATTGGGTCAGAAATTGACCATTTTGACCAAAGATGGTTTTTTGGTCAAAAGTCGACCTATTGAGTCAATGGGTTTGTGATTGGGTCAAAGATCAACCATTTTGACCAAAGTTGAATTTTTGGTCAGAGATTGGCTTATTGGGTCAATAAATGGTCATTAGGTCAAAAATTGACTATTATGACCAAAATTAAATTTTTGGTCAAAAGTTGACTCCATCAGGTAAATAGGGTCATTCGGTCGAAATTGACCTTGTTGACCAAAGTTGACTTTTTTTGTCAAAAGTTGACCTCTTTGTTTAATGAGTTGGTAATTGGGTCAACAATTGACCATTTTGACCAAAGATGACTTTTTGGTCAAAAGACGATCTTTGGGACAATAGGTTGGTCATTGGGTTAAAAATTGACCATTTTGACCAGATTTAACTTTGTGGTCAAAAGTTGACCAATTGGGTCAATGGGTGGTCATTCAGTTAAAAATTGACTATTTTGGCCAAAATTTACTATTTGGTCAAACGTCGACTTGTTCAGTCGATGGGCTCGTCATTATGTCGAAGCATCAACCATTTTGACGCTAGCTTGACTTTTGATCGTAGAGATTGACTTATTGGGTCGATAATTAGTCATTAGGTCGAAAATCGATTATTTTCGACCAAAATCGAATTTTTAGTCAAAAGTTAACCCATTGGATCAACGGGGTGATCATCAGGTCGAGAAATTGACCATTTTAACCAAAGTTAACTTTTTGGTCAAAAGTTGACCATTGGGTCAATGGGGTGGTCATTGGGTAAAGGATTGATCATTTTGACCAAAGTTGACTTTTTGGTCAAAAGTTGACATATTGGGTCAATGGGTGATCATTTACTCAAAAATTGACTATTTTGACCAAAATTGACAATTTGGTAAAAAGTTGACCTATTGGGTCAATGGGTTTGTCATTGGGTCAAGAATTGACCATTTTGACCAAGGTTGTGATTTTGGTCAGAGATAAGCTTATTTTGTCAATAATTAGTCATTAGGTCAAAAATTGACTATTTTGACCAAAATTGACTTTTTGGTCAAAAGTTGACCCATTAGGCCAATGAGTTGGTCATTGGGTCAATGATTAATCATTTTGACCAAAATTTACTTTTTGGTCATAAGTTGGCCTATTAGGCTTCTGGGTTGGTCATTGGGTCAAGGATTGATCATTTTGACCAAAGTTGACTTTTTGGTCAAAAGTTGACCTATTGGGTCAATAGGTCAAGGATTGACCATTTTGACCAATGTTGACTTCTTGGTCAGAGATTGGCTTACTGGGTCAATAATTAGTCATTAGGTCAAAAATTGACTATTTTGGCCAAAATTGACTTTTTGGTCAAGAGTTGACCTATTGGTTCAATGGGTTGGTCTTTGAGTCAAGACTGACTATTTTGACCAAAGTTGAATTTTTGGTTAGAGATTGACTTATTGGTTCAATAATTCGTCATTAGGTCAAAAATTGTTTATTTTGACCAAAATTAAATTTTTGGTCGAAGTTGATTCATTAGATTGACGGAGACATTTTACGATGGTTGAAATTGACCAATTTGACCAAAGTTGACTTTTTAGGTCAGAAAGTTGACCTACGTAGTCAGCGAGTTGGTAATCGAGGTCGAAAATTGACCATTTTGACAGAAGATGACTTTTTGGTCGAAATTTGATCTATCCGATCAATGGCCAGTTATTGGGTCCAAAGTTGACCATTTTGACCAAAGTTGACTTTTTGGTCAAAAGTTGACCTATTAGGTTAATGGGTGGTCATTAGGTCAAAAATTGACTATTTTGACCAAAATTGACTTTTTAGTCAAAAGTTGACCTATTGGGTAAATGGGTTTGTCATTGGGTCAAGGATTGATCATTTTGACTAAAGCTGACTTTTTGGTCAGAGATTGGCTTGTTGGGTCTGTAATTGGTCATTAGGTCAAAAATTGACTATTTTGATAAAAATTAACTTTTCGGTCAAAAGTTGACCTATTGGGTCAATGGGTTGGTCATTGGGTCGAGGATTGACCATTTTGACCAAAGTTGTCTTTTTGGTCAAAAGTTGACCTATTTAGGTCAATGAGGTGATCATTAGGTCAAAAATTGACAATTTTGAGCAAAATTAACTTTTTGGTCAAAAGTTGACCTATTGGGTCAATGCGTTAGTCATTGGGCCAAGGATTATCCTATATGGCCAAAGTTGACTTTTTAGTCAAAAGTTGACAAATTGGGTCAATGGGTTGGTCATTGGATCAATGATTGACCATTTTCACCAAAGTTAACATTTAGGTCATTGTGTCAAAAATTTACCATTTTGATTAAATTTGACTTTTTTGTCAAAAGTTAACCTTTTAGGTCAATGACGTGGTCATTAGGTCAAAAATTGACAATTTTGACCGAAATTGACCTTTTGGTTAATAGTTATCCTTTTGGGTCAAGGATTGATCATTTTGATCAAAGTTGACTTTTTAGTCGAAGTTGACTTCTTGGGTCAATGGAGTTGGTCATTGGGTCAAGGATTGACCATTTTGACCAAAGTTGACTTTTTGGTCAAAAGTTGACCTATTGGGTCAATAATTGGCCATTAAGTTAAAAATTTAGTATTTTGACCAAAATTGACTTTTTGGTCAAAAGTTGATCTATTGGGTCAGTAGGTTGGTCATTGGGTCAAGAATTTACCATTTTGCCCAAAGTTGACTTTTCGGTCAAATGTTGACCTATTGGGTCAATAGGTTTGTAATTGCGTCAAGGATTGACCATTATGGCCAAAGTTGACTTTTTGGTCAGAGATTGACTTATTGGGTAAATAATTGGTCATTAGGTAAAAACTTGACTATTTTGACCCATATTGACTTTTCGTTCAAAAGTTAATGTGTTGGCATTGGGTCAAGAATTGACCATTTTGATCAAAGTTTACTTATTGGGTCAATCAGTTCGTCACTAGGTCAAAAATTGACCATTTTGACTAAAGTTTACTTTTTGGACAAAAGTTGACCTATTTGGTCAATGGGTGGTCATTAGGTCAAAATTTGACTATTTTGATCAAAATTGACTTTTTAGTCAAAAGTTGACCTATTGGGTCAATGGGTTGGTCATTGGGTCAATGTTTGATCATTTTGACCAAACTTGACTTTTTAGTCAAAAGTTGACTTTTTCGGTCAATGATTTTGTCATTGGGTCAATGATCAACCATTTTGACCAAAGTTGACTTTTTTCTTAGAGATTGGCTTACTGGGTCAATAATTGGTCATTAAGTCAAAAATTAACTTTTTGGTCAGAAGTTGACCTATTGGGTCAATGGGTTGGTCATTAGGTCAATGATAGACCATTTTGACCAAAGTTGACTTTTTTGTCAAAAGTTGACCTATTGGGTCAATGAGTTGGTCATTGGGTCAAGATTGACCATTTTGACCAAAGTTGACTTTTAGGTCAGAGATTGACTTATTAGGTCAACAATTGGTCATTAGTTCAAAAATTGATTATTTTGACCAACATTAAATTTTTGGTCAAAAGTCAATTCTATCGAGTCAATTGAGTCATTAGGTCAGAAATTGACCATTTTGATCAAAGTTGACTTTTGGTCAAAAGTTTACCTATTTGGTCAATGGGTTGGTAATTGGGCCAAGAATTGACCATTTTGATCGAATATGACTTTTTGGTCAAAATTTGATTTATCGGGTCAATGGGTTGGTCATTGGGTCAAAAATTGACCATTTTGACCAAAATTTTCTTTTTGGTCAAAAGTTGACCTATTTGATTAATTGAGTTGAGTATCAGGTCGAAGGATCGACCATTATGACTAAAGTTGACTTTTTGGTCGAGATCGGCTTATCTGGGTCGATAATTAGATCATTAGGTCAAAATTGATTATTTTGACCAAAATTAAATTTAGTCAAAATTGACCCATCAGACAATCGGAATTAGTCATTGGGTCAGAAATTTACTATTTTGACCAAAATTGACTTTTTGGTCAAAGGTTTACCTATTTGGTCCATGAGTTGGTAACTAGGTCAAGCATTGGCCATTTTGACTGAAGATGACTTTTTAGTCAAAATTTGATCTATCGGGTTAATGGGTGGTCGTTAGGTCAAAAATTTACTATTTTGACCAAAATAAACATTTTAGTCAAAAGTTGACATATTGGGTCATTGGGTTCTCATTGGGTCAAGGATTGACCATTTTGACCAATGTTGTCTTTTTGAAGAAAAGTTGACTTATTTGGTAAATAATTGGTCATTAGGTTAAAAATTGACTATTTTGACCAAAATTAACTTTTTGGTCAAAAGTTGACCTATTGGGTAAATGGGTTGATCATTGGGTCAAGGTTTGATCATTTTGACCTAAGATGACTTTTTGGTCAAAAGTTGACATATTGGGTCAATAGGTTGGTCATTGGGTTAGAAATTGACCATTTTGACCAAAGTTGACTTTTTGGTCAAAAGTTGACCTATTGAGTCAATGGGTTTGTCATTGGATCAAAGATCAACCATTTTGACCAAAGTAGACTTTTTGGTTAGAGATTTCCTTATTGGGTCAATAATTGGTCATTAGGTCAAAAATTGACTATTTTTAACAAAATTGACTTTTTGGTTAAAAGTTAATCTATTGGGTCAATTGGTTGGTCGTTAGGTCAATTATATACCATTTTGACCAAAGATGACTTTTTGGTCAAAAGTTGACCTACTGGGTCAATGGGTTCATTATCGTGTCAAGATCGACCATTTCGACCAAAGTCGACTTTTTAGTCGAGATCGAGCTTATCGAGTCAATAATCGGTCATTAGGTTAAAAATTGATTATTTTGACCAAAAATTAAATTTTTGGTCAAAAGTTGACCCATTGGGCAACGAGGTGGTCATTGGGCCAGAAATTGATCATTTTGACCAAAGTTGACTTTTTGGGCAAAATTTGACCTATTTGTTCAATGAGTTGGTAATTGGGTCAAGCATTGACCATTTTGATCTATCGGGTCAATGGGTTGGTTTTTGGGTAAAAATTGACCATTTTGTCCAAAGTTGACTTTTTAGTCAAAAGTTGACCTATTGGGTTAATGGGTGGTCATTAGGTCAAAAATTGACTATTTTGACCAAAATTGACTTTTGAGTCAAAAGTTGACCTGTTGGGTCAATGGGTTTATCATTGGGTCAAGTATTGACCATTTTGACCAAAGTTGACTTTTTGATCAAAAGTTGACCTATTGGGTCAATGGTATGGTCATTAGGTCAATGGGTTGGTCATTGGGTCAAGGGTTTACTATCTTGACATAAGTTGACTTTTTGGTCAAAAGTTGACCTATTGGGTTAAGGATTGACCATTGTGACCAAATTGACTTTTTGGTCAGAGATTGACCTATTGGGTCAATAATTGGTCATTTGGTCAAAAATTGACTATTTTGACCTAAATTGACTTTTTGTTCGAAAGTTAACTTATTGGGTCAATGCGTTGGTCATTGGGTCAAGAAATGACCATTTTGACCAAAGTTGATTTTTTGGTCAAAAGTTGTCTTATTGGGTCAATGGGTTGGTCATTGGGTAAAAAATAGACCATTTCGACAAAAGTTGACTTTTGGGCCAAAAGTTGACATATTTGGTCAATGAGTGGTCATTATGTAGAAATCAGATTTGACTATTTTGACCATAATTGACTTTTTGGTCAAAAGTTGACATTTTGGGTCAATGGGTTGGTCATTGGGTCAAGGTTTGATCATTTTGACCGAAGTTGACTTTTTGGTCAAAAGTTGACCTATTTAGGTTAATGCTGCAGTCATTAGGTCAAAAATTATCAATTTTGAGCAAAATTTACTTTTTTGTCAAAAGTTGACTTATTTGGTCAATGTGTTGGTCATTGTGTCAAGGATTAACGATTTTGACCAAAGTTGACTTTTTAGTCAAAAGTTGACAAATTGGATCAATGGGTTAGTCATTGGAACGAGGATTAACCATTTTCACCAAAGTTGACATTTAGGTCATTGTGTTAGAAATTGACCATTTTGACTAAATTTGAGTTTTGGTCAAAAGTTAACCTTTTGGGTCAATGAGATGGTCATTAGGTCAAAAATTGTCAATTTTGAATGAAATTGACTTTTTGGTCAAAAGTTGTCATTTTGGGTCAACGAGTTGGTCATTGGGTCAAGGATTGATCATTTTGACCAATGTTGACTTTTTAGTCAAAAGTTGACCTATTGGGTCAATGGGTTGGTCATTGGTCAATGATTGACCATTTTGACCAAAGTTGACTTTTTGTTTAAAAGTTGACTTTGGTCAATAATTGGTCATTAAGTCACAAATTTACTATTTTGACCAAAATTACTTTTTGGTCAAATGTCGATCTATTGGGTCAGTAGGTTGGTCATTGAGTCAAGGGTTTACCATTTTGAACAAAGTTAACTTTTTAGACAAAAATTGACCTATTGGGTCAATGGGTTTGTCATTGGGTCAAGGATTGACCATTATGACCAAATTTGACTTTTTTGGTCAGAGATATTCTTATTGGGTCAATAATTGGTCCTTAGGTCAAAAATTGACTATATAGATTTAATTTGACTTTTTGTTCAAAAGTTAACTTATTGGGTCCATGCGTTGGTCATTGAGTCAAGAATTGACCATTTTGACCAAAGTTAACTTTTTGGTCAAAAGTTGACTTATTGGGTTATTGGGTTGGTTATTGGGTCAAAAGTTGACCATTTTGTCCAAAGTTAACTTTTTGGTCAAAATTTGACTTATTTGGTCAATGTGTGGTCATTAAGTCAATTAAATTTGATTATTTTGACCAAAATTGACTTTTTGGTCCAAAGTTAACCTATTGGGTCAATGGGTTGGTCTTTGGGTCAAGGTTTGATCATTTTGACCAAAGTTGACTTTTTGGTCAAAAGTTGACCTATTGGGTCAATGGGTTGGTCATTTAGTCAAAATCGACCATTTTGACTAAAGTTGACTTTTTGGTTTAAAGTTGACCTATTGGGTCAATGGGTTTGTCATTGGGTCAAAGATCAACCATTTTGACCAAAGTTGACTTTTTGGTCAGAGATTGGCTTACTTGGTCAATAATTGGTCATTAGGTCAAAAATAGACTCTTTTGACCAAGATTGACCTATTGGGTCAACGGGTTGGTCATTAGGTCAAGGATAGATCATTTTAACCAAAGTTGGCTTTTTGGTCAAAAGTTGACCTATTGCGTCAATGGGTTGGTCTTTAAGTCAAGATTGACCATTTTGACCAAAGTTGAATTTTCAGTCAGAGATTGAGTTATTGGGTCAACAATTGGTCATTAGGTCAAAAATTGATTATTTTGACCAAAATTAAATTGTTGGTCAAAAGTTGACCCGTTGGTCAACGGGGCGGTCATTGGGTCAGAAATTGACCATTTTGACCAAAGTTGATTTTTTGGTCAAACGTTCACCTATTTGGTCAATGAGTTGGTAATTGGGTAGAGAATTGACCATTTTGACCGAATATAACTTTTTGGTCAAAATTTTATCTATCGGGTCAATGTGTTGGTGATTTGGTCAAAAATTGACCATTTTGACCAAGTTGATTTTTTGGTTAAAAGTTGTATTTGGTTAAAAGTTGTATTCAATTTTTGACCTAAAGACCACCCAATTATTGACCATTTTTACCAAAGTTGACTTTTTTGTCAAAAGTTGACTATTTCGACCAAAAATTAAATTTTTGGTTAAAAGTTAACCTATCGAGTAAACGGGGGGTCATTAGGTCGAAATTGACCATTTTGACCAAAGTTGACTTTTTGGTCGAAAGTTGATCTATTTAGTCAATGAGTTGAGTAATCGGGTCAAGAATTGACCATTTTGACTAAAGATGACTTTTTCGTCAAAAGTTGACATATTGGGTCAATGGGTTAGTCATTGGGTCGAAAATTGACTATTTTGACCAAAGTTGACTTTTTGGTCAAAAGTTGACATATTGGGTCAATGCATGGTGATGAGGTCAAAAATTGACTATTTTGGCCAAAATTGACTGTTTGGTCAAAAGTTGACCTATTGGGTCAATGGGTTTGTCATTGGGTCAAGGATTGGCCAATTTGACCAAAGTTAACTTTTTGGTCAGAAATTGACTTATTGGGTTAATAATTGGTCATTATGTCAAAAATTGACTATTTTGACCAAAATTGAATTTTTGGTCAAAGGTTAACCCATTGGGTCAACAGGGTGATCATTGGGTCAGAAATTGACCATTTTGACCAAAGTTCACTTTTTGGTCATAAGTTGACCTATTTGGTCATTGAGTTGGTAATTTGGTTAAGAATTGACCATTTCGACCAAAGATGACTTTTTGGTCATAGATTATCCTATTAGGTCAATGAGTTGGTCATTGGGTAAAAAATTTACTATTTTGACCAAAGTTGACCTTTTGGTTAAAAGTTGTCTTATTGGGTCAATTGGTGGTCATTAAGTAAAAAATTTACTAATTTGACAAAATTAACTATTTGGTAAAAAGTTGACTTATTGGGTCATGGGTTTCTCATTGGGTCTAGGTTTGACCATTTTGACCAAAGTTGACTTTTTGGTTAAAGATTGACTTATTGGGTCAATAATTGGACATTAATTCAAAAATTGACTATTTTGGTCATTAGGTCAAAAATTTACTATTTTGACCAAAATTAAATTTTTGGTCAAAAGTCGATAGCGTTAGGTTAACTGAAGTCGTTAGGTCGAAATTGACCATTTTGGCTAAAGTTGACTTTTTGGTCACAAGTAGACCTTTTTGGTCAATGAGTTGGTAATTGGGTCAAAAATTGACCATTTTAACCAAAGATGACTTTTTAGTCAAAAGTTGATCTATTGGGTCAATGGGTTGGTCATTGGGTAAAAAATTGACCATTTTTTACCAGAGTTAACTTTTTGGTCAAAAGTTCACCTATAGGCTCAATGGGTGGTCATTCTGTCAGAAGTTGACTATTTTAGCCAAAATTGACTATTTGGTCAAAAGTTGACCTATTGGGTCAATGGGTTTGTCACTGGGTCAAGGATTGGCCATTTTGACCAAAGTTGACTTTTTGGTCAGAGATTGACTTATTGGGTCAATAATTGGTCATTATGTCAAAAATTGACTATTTTGACCAAAATTGAATTTTTGGTCAAAGGTTAACCCATTGGGTCAACGAGGTCATCATTGGGTAAGAAATTGACCATTTTGACCAAAGTTCTCTTTTTGGTCATAAGTTGAACTATTTGGTCAATGAGTTGGTAATTTGGTCAAGAATTGACCATTTCGACCAAAGATGACTTTCTGGCCAAAAATTGTGTTATTAGGTCAAAGGGATGGTCATTGGGTCAAAAACTGACAATTTTGACCAAAGTTAACTTTTTGGTGAAAAGTTGTCCTATTGGGTCAATGGGTGGTCATTAAGTCAAAAATTAACAATTTTGACCAAAATTGGCTATTTGGTAAAAAATTGACCTATTGGGTTTGTTATTGGGTCAAGGTTTGACCATTTTGACCAAAGTTGACTTTTGGTCAGAGATTAACTTATTGGGTCGATAATTAGTCATTAATTCAAAAATTGACTATTTTGACCAAAATTAACTTTTTGGTCAAATGTTGACCTATTAGGCCAATGGGTTGGTCATTGGGTCAATGGGTTGGTCATTGGGTCAACTATTGACAATTTTGACCAAAGTTGATTTTTTGGTCAGAGATTAGCTTACTAGGTCAATAATTGGTCATTAGGTTAAAAATTGACTATTTTGACCAAAATTGACTTTTTGGTCAAAAGGTAACCTATTGGGCCAATGGGTTGGTCATTGGGTCGAGGATTGATCATTTTGGCCAAATTTTACTTTTTGGTCACAAGTTGACCTATTAGGCCTATGGGTTGGTCATTGGTTCAAGGATTGATCATTTTGACCAAAGTTGACTTTTTGGTCAAAAGTTGACCTTTTGGGTCAATGTGTTGGTCATTAGGTCAAGGATTAACCATTTTGGCCAAAGTTGACTTTTTAGTCAAAAGTTGACAAATTGGGTAAATGGGTTGGTCATTGGATCAAGTATTGACCATTTTCACAAAAGTTGACATTTTGGTCGTTGTGTCAGAAATTGACCATTTTGACCAAATTTGACTTTTTGGTCAAAAGTTAACCTTTTGGGTCAATGAGGTGGTCATTAGGTCAAAAATTGACAATTTTGACTAAAATTAACTTTTTGGTCAAAAGTTGTCCTTTTGGGTCAATGAGTTGGTCATTGGGTCAAGGATTTATCATTTTGACCAAAGTTTACTTTTTATTCAAAAGTTGACCTATTGGGTCAATGGGTTAGTCATTGGGTCGAGGATTGACTATTTTGACCAAAGTTGACTTTTTGGTCAAAAGTTGACCTATTGGGTCAATAATTAGTCTTTAAGTTAAAAAATTACTATTTGACCAAAATTGACTTTTTGGTCAAAAGTCGATCTATTGGGTCAGTGGGTTGGTCATTGGGTCAAGGATTTACCATTTTGACCAATGTTGACTTTTTGGTCGAAACTTAACCTATTGGGTCAATGGGTTTGTCATTGGGTTAAAGATTGACTATTATGACCAAAGTTGACTTTTTTGCTCAGAGATTGACTTATTGGGTCAATAATTGGTCATTGGGTCAAAAATTGACTATTTTGACCCAAATTGACATTTTGTTCAAAGTTAACTTTTTTGGTCAATGTCTTGTTCATTGGGCCAAGAATTGACCATTTTGACTAAAGTTGACTTTTTTGTCAAAAGTTGACTCTTGTCAATGGGTTGGTCATTGTGTCAAAAGTTGACAATTTTGATAAAAGTTGACTTTTTGGTCAAAAGTTGACCTATTTGGTCAATGGGTGGTCATTAAGTCAAAATTTGAGAATTTTGACCAAAGTTGACTTTTTGGTCAAAAGTTGACCTATTGGGTCAATGAGTTGGTCATCGGTCAAGGTTTCGATTATTTTGACCAAAGTGGATTTTTGGTCGAATGTCGACTGTCGAGTCAATGGGTCGGTCATCGTCGGAATTTATCGATTTTACCAAAGTTAACTTTTTGGTTAAAAGTTGACCTATTGGGTCAAAAGGTTTGTCATTGGGTCAAAGATACCCATTTTGACCAAAGTTGACATTTTGTCGGAGATTGTCTTACTGGGTCAATAATTGGTCATTAGGTAAAAAATTGACTATTTTGACCAAAATTGACTTTTTGGTCAAAAGTTGATCTATTGGGTCAAAGGTCAGTATTAAGTTAAGGATCGACCATTTTGACCAAAGTTGATTTTTCATGAGATTCGACTTATTAGTGAATACTTGGTCATTACAGTCGAAAATTGACTATTTTGATCAAAATTAAATTTTGGTCAAACGCCGACTAATCAATAATCAAGTAGTCATCGAATCGAAATTGACCATTTTGACCAAAGTTAACTTTTTGGTCAAAAGTTCACCTATTTTGTCAATGAGTTGGTAATTGGTCAAGAGTTGACCGTTTTGACCGAAGATGAATTTTTGGTCAAAAGTTGATTTATTAGGTCAATGGGTTGGTCATTGGGTCGAAAATTGACTATTTTGACCAAAGTTGACTTTTTGATCAAAAGTTGATCTATCGGGTCAATGGGTTTGTCATTGGGTCAAAGATACCCATTTTAACCAAAGTTGACTTTTTGGTCAGAAATTAGCTTATTGGGTCAATAATTGGTCATTAGGTCAAAAATTGACTATTTTAATCAAAATTGACTTTTTGGTCAAAAGTAGATCTATTGGGTCAATGGGTGGTAATTAAGTCAAAAATTGACTATTTTGACCAAAGTTGACTTTTTCATCAAAAGTTGACCTATTGGGTTAATAGGTTGGTAGTTGGGTCAATGATTGATCATTTTGACCAAACTTGACTTTTTAGTTAAAAGTTGACATATTGAGTCAATGGGTAGGTCATTGGGTCATGGATTGACCAATTTTACCAAAGTTGACTTTTTGGTCAAATATTGACCTATTTGGTCAATAAGTTGGTAATTGGGTCAAGAATTGACCATTTTTACCAAAGTTAACTTTTTGGTCAAAAGTTGACCTATTTGGTCAATGGGTGGTCATTAGATAAAAAATTGCTACTTTGACCAAAATTGACTTTTTTGTCAAAAGTTGACCTATTGGGTCAATCGGTTTGTCATTGGGTCAAGGATTGACCATTTTGACCAAAGTTGACTTTTGGGTCAGAGATTGACTTATTGGGTCCATAATTGGTCATTAATTCTAAAATTGACCTATTAGGCCAGTGGGTTGGTGATTGGGCCAAGGATTGATCATTTTGATCAAAGTTGACTTTTTAGTCAAAATTTGACCTATTGGGTCAATGGGTTGGTCATTGGGTCAAGGATTTACTATTTTAACCAAAGTTGACTTTTTTCAGAGATCGGCTTATCGGGTCAATAATTGGTCAATTAGGTAAAAAATCGATTATTTTGACCAAAATCGACTTTTCGTCAAAATTCGACCTATCGGGTCAATGGGTTAGTCTTCGGGTCGAGGATTGACCATTTTGACCAAAATCGACTTTTTGGGACGAGATCGACTTATTGGGTCAATAATTGGTCATTAGGTCAAAAATTGATTATTTTGACCAAAAATAAATTTTTTGTCAAAAGTTGACCTATGGGTCAACCGGGTGGTCATTGGGTTTGAAATTGAACTTTTTGACCAAAGTTGACTTTTTGGTCAAAAGTTGATCTATTTTGTCAAAGAGTTGGTGATTGGGTCAAGAATTGACCATTTTGACCTAAGATGACTTTTTCTTCAAAAGTTGACATATCAGATCGATGGGTCAGTTATCGGAGTCGAGAATCGACCATTTTTGACTAAAGTCGACTTTTGATCAAAAGTCGACATTTTGGATCAATGGGAGGTCATTAGGTCAAAAAATTGAAATTTATTTCGACCAAAATTGACTATTTGGTCAAAAATTGACCTATCAGGTGAATATGTTCGTCATTATGGACAAGGATCGACCATTTCGACCAAAGTCGACTTTTCAGTCGAGAGATCGACTTATTGGGTCAATAATTGGCCATTGAAGTCAAAATTGACTATTTCGACCGAAAATTGAATTTTTAGTCAAAAGTTAATCCATCGGTCAACTAGCGTAGTCATTAGGTCGAGAATTGACCATTTTGACGAAAGTCGACTTTTTAGTCAAAGTTGACCTATTTGGTCAATGAGTTAGCAATTAGGTCGAGAATCGACCTTTTGACTAAAGATGACTTTTTAGGCAAAAGATGAACTATCCGGTCAGCAGGTCTAGTTGATTGGATTCAAAAATTGACCATTTCGACCACTTTTTGGTCAAAAGTCGACTTTATGGTCAATGGGCGGTTCACTAGGTAAAATTGGCTATTTCGACCAAATCAGCTTTCTGATCAAAAGTCGACCTATTGGATCAATGGGTTCATCATCAGGTCAAGCGTTGACCATTTTAACCAAAGTTGATTTTTTAGCTAGAGATTGACTAATTGGGTCAATAATTGGTCATTAATTCAAAAATTGACTATTTTGATGAAAATTAACTTTTTAGCCAAAAGTTGACCTATTAGGCCAATGGGTTGGTCATTGGCTCAAGAATGATCTTTATGACCGAAGTTGACTTTTTGGTCAAAAGTTGTCCTATTTTGATCAAAATTGAATTTTTGGTCAAAAGTTAACCCATTGGGTGAACGGGGTAGTCATGGGGTCGAGATTGACCATTTCGACCAAAGTCGACTTTGTCAAAGAGTCGATCTATTTGGTCGATGAGTCGGTAATCGGGTCAAGAATCGACCATTTCGACCAAAGATTGACTTGTTTGTCATAAAGTCGATCTATTCGGTCAATGGGTCGATCATCGGTCAAAAATCGACCATTTCACCAAAGTCGACTTTTTATTCAAAAGTCGACCTATTGGGTCAATGGGCAGTAATGTAGTCAAAGATCGACTTTTTTGACTAAAATTGACTTTTTTGTCAAAAGTCGACCTATTCGGTCAATAAGTTCGTCATTGGGTCGAGGTCGACCATTTTAACCAAAGTTGACTTTTTGGTCGGAGATCGACTTATTAAGTTAAGAATCGTCATTAATTCAAAATCGATTATTTTCGTCATTAGGTCAAAAATCGACAATTTCGACCAAAGTCGAATTTTTGGTTAAAAGTTGACCCATCGAGTCAACGTGTTGGTCGATGAGTCAGATGTTGACCATTTTGACCAAAGCTGACCTTTTGGGTCGAATGGTAGTAGTCGTATAAGTAAAATTTGACTATTTTGTCCAAAATGACTTTTTGGTCAAAAGTTGACCTAGTAGGTCAATGGCTTTGTCATTGAGTCAAGGATTGACCATTTTAACCAAAGTTGACTTTTTGGTTAGAGATTGACTTATTGGGTCAATAATTGGTCATTAATTAAAAAAATAAGTATTTTGACTAAAATGAGTTTTTGGTGAAAAGTTGACCTGTTAGGTGAATGGGTTGTCATCAGGTCGAGGATTGATCATTTCGACCAAAGTCGACTTTTCGGTCAAAGTTGACTGATTGGGTCTATGGGTCGGTCATTGGGACAAGGATTAACCATTTTGACCAAAGTCGATTTTGGTCGAGATCGGCTTCTATCGGGTCGATAATTGGTCATTAGGTTAAAAATCAGGCTTATTTCGACCAAATTTGACTTTTGGTCGAAAGTTGATCTATTGGGTTAATGGGCTCGTCATTGGGTCAAGGATCGACCATTTTGACCAAAGTTGTCTTCTTGGTCAAAAGTTTACTATTTAGGTCAACGAGGACGGTCATTAGGTCAAGAATCGACAATTTTGACCAAAATCGACTTTTTGGTCAAAAGTCGACCTGTCGGGTCAATGGGTCGGTCATGGGTCGATGATTAACCTTTTAGACTAAGTCGACTTTTTAGTCAAAAGTCGACGAAGTCGAATACGGTTGGTCATTAGATCAAGGATCGGTCATTTTCACCAAAGTTGACATTTAAGTCATTGTGTCGTAGAATCGACCATTTTGACTAAATTCGACTTTTGGTCAAAAGTTGTCCTTTTGGGTCAATGAATCAGTCATCGGAGTCAGGATCACCAATTTGACTGAAAGTTTACTTTTTGGTCAAAAGTTGACCTATTGAGTCAATGGGTTGGTCATTGGGTCAAGGATTGACCATTTTGACCAAAGTTGACTTTCTGGTTCCAAAGATGACCTATTGGGTCAATAATTAGTCACTAAGTCAAAAATTTAATATTTTGATCAATATTGACTTTTTGGTTAAAAGTCGATCTAGTGGGTCAGTAGGTTGGTCATTGGCATAAGGATTTACCATTTTGTCCAAAGTTGACTTTTTGGTCAAAAGTTTACCTATTGGGTTAATGGGGTTGTCATTGGGTCAAGGATTGACCATTATGACTAAAGTTGACTTTTTGGTCGAGAGATCGGCTTACTTGCGTCGATTATTGGTCATTAGTGTCGAAAATCGATTATTCGACCAAAATCGAATTTTACTTCAAAAGCCGACTGTCGGATTCGATGGGTCATTATCATTGGGTTAAAGATTCACCATATTGACTAAAGTTTACTTTTTGATCAGAGATGGACTTATTGGGTCAATAATTGGTCATTAAGTCAAAAATTGACTATTTTGACCAAAATAAAATTGTGGTTAAAAGTTAACGCATCGGGTTAACGGGGTGGTCATTGGGTCAGAAATTGACCATTTTGACCAAAGTTGACTTTTTGGTCAAAAGTTGATCTATTAGGTCAATGAGTTGGTAATCGGGTCGAAGAATTGATCATTTTGACAAAAAATAATTTTTTGGTTAAAAGTCAACTTTATCGGATCAATGGGTCGATCATTGGGTCAAAAATTGACCATTTATACTAAAGTTGACTTTTTAGTCAAAAGTTGACCTATTGGGTCAATGGGTGGTCATTAGGTCAAAAATTGATTTTTTTGACCAAAATTAATTTTTTTTGTCAAAAGTTGACCTATTAGGTCAATGGGTTTGTCATTGGGTCAAGGAATGACCATTTTTTCCAAATTTGACTTTGTTGTCAGAGATTGACTTATTGGGTTAATAATTGGTCACTAATTCAAAAATTGACTATTTTGACCAAAATTGACTTTTTGGTTAAAAGTTGACCTATTAGTCAAATTGGTTGGTTATTGGGTCAATGATTGATCATTTTGACCAAAGTTGACTTTTTGGTCAAAAGTTGACCTCTTGGGTCAATGGGTTGATCATTGGGTCAAGGATTTACCATTTTGACCAAAGTTGACTTTTTGGTCAGAGATTGGCGTACTGGATGAATAATTGGTTATTATGTCAAAAATTGACTATTAAGACCAAAATTGAGCTTTTGTTCGAAAGTTGACTTATCGGATCGATAGGTGGTCATTAATTCAAAATTGATTATTTTGATCAAAATTAACTAGGTCAAAAGTCGACCTATCAGATCGATGGGTTCGTTATTGTGTCAAGGATTAACCATTTTGACCAAAGTTAATTTTTGGTACGAGATCGACTTATCGAATCGATAATTGGTCATTAAGTAAAAAATTGACTATTTTGACCAAAATTGAATTTTTGGTCTAAAGTTAATCCATTGTGTCAACTGGGTGGTCATTGGGTCAGAAATTAACTATTATGACCAAAGTTGACTTTTTGGTCAAAAGTTGACCTATTTGGTCAATGAGTTGGTAGTTGGCTCAAGAATTGACCATTTTGATCAAAGATTACTTTTTAGAAAAAAGTTGAACTACCTAGTCAATGGGTTGGTGATTGGGTAAAAAATTGACCATTTTAACCAAAGTTGACTTTTTGGGCAAAAGTTGACGTATTGGGTAATGGGTGGTCATTAGGTAAAAAATTGACTATTTTGACCAAAATTGACTTTTTGGTCAAAACTAGACCTATTATGTCAATGGGTTTTTCATTGGGTCAATGATTGACCATTTTGACCAAAGTTGATTTTTTGGTGAGAGATTGACTTATTAGTCGATAATTGGTCATTAATTCAAATCGACTATTTTGACCAAAATTAATTTTTAGCCAAAAGTTGACCTATTAGGCCAATGGGTTGGTCATTGGGTCATGGTTTGATCATTTTGACCAAATTTGACTTTTTGGTCAAAAGTTGACCTATTGGGTCAATGGGTTGGTCATTGGGTCAAGGATTGACCATTTTTACCAAAGTTGATTTTATAGTCAGAGATTGGCTTACTGGGTCAATAATTGGTCATTAGGTAAAAAATTAACTATTTTGACTAAATTGACAGTTTGGTCAAAAGTTTACTTATTGGGTCAATGGGTGGTCATTAAGTCAAAAATTGACTATTTTGACTAAAAGTGACTTTTTCGTCAAATGTTGACCTATTGGGTCAATGATTTTGTCATTCGGTCATGGATTGACTTTTTTGACCAAAGTTGACTTTTTGGTCAGAGATTGACTTATTGGGTCAAAAATAGACTATTTTGATCAAACTTGAATTTTTGGTCAAAAGTTAACCCATTCGGTGAATGGGGTGGTCATTGGGTCAGAAATTATCCATTTTGACGAAAGATGACTTTTTGGTCAAAAGTTGACCTTTTTTGACCAAAATTGAATTTTGGTCAAAAGTTAACCCATTGGGTGAACGGGGTGGTCATTGGATCAGAAATTGACCATTTTGACCAAAGTTGACTTTTTGGTCAAAAGTTGAATTATTTGGTCGTTGAGTTGGTAATTAGGTCAAGAATTGACCATTTTCACCAAAGATGACTTTTTGTTTAAAAGTTGACCTATTGGGGCAATGAGTTGGTCATTGGGTTAAAAATTGACCATTTTGACCAAAGTTGACTTTTTGGGCAAAAGTTGACTTATTGGTTCAATGGGTGGTCATGAGGTCAAAAATTGACTACTTTAACCAAAATTGACTTTTTGGTCAAAAGTTGACCTATTGGTTCAATGGATTTGTCATTGGGTCAATGATTGACCATTTTAACCAAAGTTGACTTTTTGGTCAGAGATTGACTTATTGGGTCAATAATTAGTCATTAATTTAAAAATTGACAATATTGGTCATTAGGTCAAAAATTGATTATTTTGACCAAAATTAAATTTTTGGTTAAAGTTGACCAATTGGGACAATGGGGTGGTCATTGGGTCAGAAACTGACCATTTTGACGAAAGTTAAGCTATTGTGTCAATGTGTGGTCATTAGGTAAAAAATTATTAGGTCAAAAATTGACTTTTTTGACCAAAATTGACTTTTTGGTCAAAAGTTGACCAATTGGGTCAAGGATTGACCATTTTAACCAAAGTTGACTTTTTGGTCAGATATTAGCTTACCGGGTCAATAATTGGTCATTAGGTCAAAAATTGACTATTTTGACCAAAATTGACTTTTTGGTCAAAAGGTAGACCTATTGGGTTAGTGAGTTGGTCACTGGGTCAAGGATTGACCATTTTGACCGAAATTGTCTTCCAGTTAAAGGTTGACCTATTTAGGTCAATGAGGCCAACATTAGGTTAAAAATTGACAAATTTGAGCAAAATTGACTTTTTGGTCAAAAGTTGACCTATTGGGTCAATGGGTTGCTCATTGGGTCAAGGATTAACCGTTTTAGCTAAAGTTGAGTTTTTAGTCAGAAGTTGACAAATTGGGTTAATGGCTTGGTCATTGGATCAAGGATTGACCATTTTCACCAAAGTTGACATTTAGGTCATTGTGTCAGAAATGAAAATTTTAACCAAATTTGACTTTTTGGTCAAAGTTTGACCTTTTAGGTCAATGAGGTGGTCATTAGGTCAAAATTTAACAATTTTGACCAAAATTGACTTTTTGGTCAAAAGTTGTCCTTTTGGGTCAATGAGTTGGTCATTGGGTTATGGATTGACCATTTTGACCAAAGTTGACTTTTTGGTCAAAAGTTGACCTATTGGGTCAATGGGTTGGTCATTGGGTCAAGGATTGAGCATTTTGACCAAAGTTGACTTTTTGGTCAAAAGTTGACCTATTGAGTCAATAATTGGTCATTAAGTCAAAAATTTACTATTTTGACCAAAATTGACTTTTTGGTCAAAAGTCGATATATCGGGTCAGTAGGTTAGTCATTGGGTCAAGGATTTACCATTTTGACCAAAGTTGACTTTTTGGTCAAATGTTGACCTATTAGGTCAATGTTTTGTCATTAAGTCAAAGATTGACCATTATGACCAAAGTTGACTTTTTGGTTAGAGATTGACTTATTGGGTCAATAATTGGTCATTAGGTCAAAAATTGACTATTTTGACCAAATTTTACTTTTTCTTCAAAAGCTGACCTGTTGGGTCAATGGGTTTGTCATTGGGTCAAAGATTCACCATATTGACCAAAGTTGACTTTTTGGTCAGAGATTGAGTTGTTGGGTCAATAATTGGTCATTAGGTCAAAAATTGACTATTTTGACCAAAATACAATTTTTGGTCAAAAGTTAACCCATCAGGTCAACGGGGTGGTCATTGGGTCAGAAATTGACCATTTTGAACACAAATGAATTTTTGGTAAAAAGTTGACCTATTAGGTCATTGAGTATGTAATTGGGTCAAGAATTGACCATTTTGACAAAAGATGACTTTTTGGTCAAAAGTTGTCCTATTGGGTCAATGAGATGGTCATTGGGCAAAAAATTGACCATTTTAACCAAAGTTGACTTTTTGGTCAAAAGTTGACCTTTTTCAATGGGTGGTCATTAGGTCAAAAATTGACTATTTTGACCAAATTAATTTTCTGGTCAAAATTTGACCTATTGGGTCAATGGGTTTGTCGTTGGGTCAAGGATTGACTATTTTGACCAAAGTTGACTTTTTGAACAGACATTGACTTATTGGGTCAATAATTGGTCATTAATTCAAATATTGACTATTTTGACCAAAATTGATTTTTTGGTTAAAAGTCTAATGCGTTGGTCATTGGGTCAATGATTGATCATTTTGACCAAAGTTGACTTTTTGGTCAAAAGTTGACCTATTGGGTCAATGGGTTGTTCTTTTAGTCAAGGATTGACCATTTTGACAAAAGTTGAATTTTTGGTCAGAGATTAGCTTACTGGGTCAATAATTGGTCATTAAGTTAAAAATTGACTATTTTAACCAAAATTGACTTTTTGGTCAAAAGTTGACCTACTGGGTCAATGGGTGGTCATTAAGTCAAAAATTGACTAATTTGACCAAAATTGAGTTTTTGGTCGAAAGTTGATCTATTAGGTCAATGGGTTTGTCATTGGGTCAAGGATTAACCATTTTGACCAAAGTTGACTTTTTGGTGAGAGATTGATTTATTGGGTCAATAATTGCTTATTCGGTCAAAAATTGACTATTTTGACTAAAATTGAATTTTTGGACAAAAGTTAACCCATTGGGTTAACGGGGTGGTCATTGGGTCAGAAATTGACCATTTTGACGAAAGATGACTTTTTGTTCAAAAGTTGACCTATTTTGACCAAAATGGAATTTTTTGTCAAAAGTTAACCCATTGGGTGAACGGGGTGGTGATTGGGTCAGAAATTGATAGTTTTGACGAAAGTTGACTTTTTTGTCAAAAGTTGACTTATTGGGTCAATGAGTTGGTAATTGGGTCAAGAATTGACCATTTTGACTTAAGATTACTTTTTGGTCAAAAGTTGACATTTTGGGTCAATGGGTTGGTCCATGGGTCAAAAATTGACCATTTTGACCAAAGTTGACTTTTTGGTCAAAGTTTATCTATTAGGTCAATGGTTGGTCATTAGGTTAAAAATTGACTATTTTGACCAAAATTGACTTTTTAGTCAAAAGTTGACCTATTGGGTCAATGGCTTTGTCATTGGGTCAAGGATTCACCATTTTGACCGAAGTTGTCTTTTTGGTCGGAGATTGACTTATTGGGTCGATAATGGTCGTTGTGATAAATTGACTATTTTGGGCAAAATTGAATTTTTGGCAAAAAGTTATCCCATTATGTCAACGGGGTGGTCAATGGGTCGGAAATTGACCATTTTGACTAAAGTTGACTTTTTGGTCGAAGTTGACTGTTTGGTCGATGAGTTGGTAATTGGGTCGAGAATTGACCATTTTGACAAAGATGACTTTTTAGTCAAAAGTTGACATATTGGGTCAATGGATTGGTCATTGGGTAAAAAATTGACCATTTTGACCAAGCTTGACTTTTTGGTAAAAATTTGACCTATTGGGTCAATGGGTGGTCATTAGGTCAAAATTTGACAATTTTGACCAAAATTGACTTTTTGGTCAAATGTTAACCTATTGGGTCAATGGGTTTTTCATTGGGTGATGCTCGACTTTATATTTTGCAAGAATTTATGAACTCAGGTTTATTGGTTTATAATAATTTTGTTAAGTCGAAGCATTCAACGCAAGTATACGTATCGTATCAAGTAATACTGGGCTCTAATGGAGTCCTGGATATCGATCCCACAGGAAAATATTGAAGTTTTAAGAAATCGTTACACAATATATAATAAGCCCTAAAGTTAAGGTTTACTACTTACTACTACTATGAGGAAATAGTAAGAACAACGAAATAGTAATTACTAACTAACTGCAGTTACTTCTAATAACTTTAAGAACAGAATTAACTAACAGACACACTAAACAAAGTATTTTAAAGGTTTTTGATATATGAGAAAAGTTTTTTTCCTCTCGCAATGAGAATATGATGTATGGATTGATATGGAATAATTATCTAGATTATTGTGCCAATTAGGAGCATAAATGATTCTTTACCCTTAAAAGAGTTCTCCCTCTTCTAAGTAAGAAATGAACATTGACATATTCTAAGTTTAGTCACTAACTCTAACGCAAGGCTGGGAGGATACCGGCTCTCACTTCGGAGCTCCCACTCACCCTTCACCCGAAGGTTAACCATTGATATTAGTTACTAATCTTACATCCAATTTGGAGATTTCAGCCTGTCACCCTGAAATCTCCACATTGAAGTCCATCAAAACATATATCCCTATTTATTTGCACTCAATTCATATGAACTACGCAATTCATCCATAGAATTTGAATGGATCTTTCATTATTGTTTTAGGATATTAAATCCTTTCAAACTTAATGTTCAACAACATATTTTAACATTTTAAGTGGCCAAATCGAAAGTAAATTAAGTTCTAAATGAAAAACCGTCACAATTTTATTATTACATTAAAATCACATCAAATCCACATCAATCCATCATCACATCTCTATGCAAGAAGAAAGACAAGGGAGACTACTAAGAATTGATGGAGAAGATACATTAAAATATGGATTTTATATATAAAAGAAAAGTCATACAAACTACAAAAGAAAATACAACTTATCTCTTTCTCTTTCCCAATGCAATTCCATTGAAGTTCCTTTGAATCCTCTTCTCTCTTCTTTACAACACTTGATTCTCTCTTTAGAATGGAAAGGAAGATGCAATCTCTCAATTTACCTCTTCTCCTCCCCTCCTTAGAGAAGAATCCCTCTCAAATCTTCACTCTACACTCTCTACTCCTAAACCCTAACACTTAACACTCACTAATAACTACTCTAGAAGACATAAGACACACTACTTTCATCCAAAAGCAGTTACTTAAAAGATAGGGACGAAATCCTAAGAGTTTTTATAGGCATCCCTTCAAAAAGTCGCCAAAACTCTTCAAATTTGAACTCCATCGACTTTGGGCGCCTGCGACGCCCGGTAGGGCGCAGGCAGCGTTCTATCATGCCATTTAATTGCTGTGCTTTCTGGATTTGGGCGCCGACGGCGCCAAAAGACTTTTTCAGCATTTTGCTCCATTTTGCTCCTTTTTTCTCCGGATTCGTTCCTTTTTGCTTCTTTTCACTCCAATCACCTAAAATCATCATACCTACAGCAAATCATGAAAAATACCTTTCTTTAAAGTGCAATATCACCAAAAATGAGCAAAATTAGATAGCAAAAACCGTATATATTTTTCGAGTGCATCAGAATCCCCAAACTTTAACTATTACTTGTCCTCAAGTAATCTTTTTACTACATAAAATATAACTCTAGGCAATGTACTTTTCAACTGTAAGACACTAAAATTTTTCATTCAAAATAATATATTGGTTAGATTTTCAGAAAGAAATTTAGTAACTCAGGTCAATACTACAGGTATAAGAATATTTAGCAATCAAGTCTAAGAGTTCTAGTCTTCTATTTATTTCAAGATGAACTATAATTTGTCACATTAAGAGTGCCTCAAAAGATTATGTGAGAAAGTAGTTCATGTAAACTTCATTAGAATGTAGGCCAGTACTTAAAACATAAATTCAGAAATGAAATCAAAATCTCCCTTTAAGGTGATTCAAGTGAAGCCAATTTTCAATTAGACATCTCCTCAAGCTTCTCCTCGTAAACATTTTTCTTTCTTTTTCTTTTATTTTCTTTTTCTCTTTTCTTTTAGTGATTGTTCTTCAATCCTTCTTTTCTTTTCTCTTTTTTTATTGAGGATTACTATATCTGGATAGCCTTTAATGATTTTGAACCTTACTCTCCTCTTTCTTAACTTCAAACTTGAAATATCTCCTTACTTTATAGTTAAGTATAAGCTTCATTATTCATCATAAAGTTACAATCTCTTCTTAACACATAATACTTTAAGTCCCTTAACATTTCAAAAATACAGTTTTCTTTACTTTAAATAGTTGACTATAATCAAATCCTTTCATATCAAATATCTTACTCTTATAAAATCAACCTTTATCACTAAAAATTTTCATCCTATCCATCCTTAAAATTCAATTGAAATAAAAAGTTTTAGTTATCTTATAATGAAGTTCAACTGACAGAAGTTATGCTAATAATTTTTGAAAATATAATAACTGAGAACAAATAAAAGTTAGTATTTCTCTACCCTTCCCCAAACTTAAATTTTTTAGTAAATTTGAAACAGTTCAGAGTAGAAGAAAACTAACATCTCTGTGCTGGGATCTTGAAATCTTCAATAGCTATCTGGTATTAATCAAAATTTACAACTAGCAGGCATGAAACAATTAGTAACAGTGATATAAAAATTTTAAATATTTGCATGGGTAAGGAGAAATTAACATTAAACATCTAAACATCCAACAAAACACTATAACATGAAACAAACTATCTCACTACTAACAGTATAACTAACAGTTTTAATGTTTCAATACAACATAACAGTACAACATGAAAAGTAAATAACACTACTTCACAACAGTACAACATAGGGTTACACATCACATGAAAAGTAAATATCCACTACATCACATCAGTACGACACAACAGACTAAGAACAACAGAAATAAAACAAACAATTTACCAGTCTCCATTACCAGGATCAACAGCAGGGTCATTAACAGGGTCAGGTCTATATGGTGTACAGCTGGGGCAAGTAGGAAATATCATATCAGACTCCCCCACTCAAATATAACCTGAGCATCATAATAAGCAATATCTAACTCAACTCTCCTCTGCAGATAATCTTCATTCACATCACTCCTCGCCTCAAATACATCCATTCGACCATGGAGACTATCCATACTAGCACTCTATAGTCTAATATGCTCCATAATTTCAGATAAGGTAGGCGGCTCAGAAGTAGATGGAACATCATAACTAGTAGTAGGAATATCAGTACTCCTACGCTCAGTTCTGGCTTCCACATGAGACTCATAAGTACAAATAATATTCTTTGTAATAGGTCTTAATGGTATAGCCACTTCTTCAGAACTACTGAACTCTACTCCAAACTGAACACAGAGGGCATGAACTAAAGCAGGATGTCCTAATCCTCCAGTGGTCTTGCCTCTAACAATCGTCTAAATATTCTTGTAAATAATAGCTCTAATATCAATCTTTTTCATCTTCTGAATACAGTAGTTCAGAATCACTCTATCTCTAGAAATTTCGCTGTAGTGATAAGATGGTAATAGTCTCATAGAAATGAAAAATGCCAAACTTTTGAAGCAACATTCAAAGTGGAGGCAGGGAAATTTATCAACTGTTTTTTATTTACTTTCCATTCTCTTTGCCCATCAGTCAGAAAAGCAATAACTTCTCTCATATTCTCCCTCCCAGTGTCAAAGTTTTCGTATTCACACACGAATGGTTCCCGAGTCTAATAGAAAGCATTGATACGCTGAGGAGTAAACTCAACCATCTTCCCTCTAACAAGCACATACTCAGTCTCAGTCCAGGGTATGTTAGAATAGAATTCTCTAACAACTCCCATTACAGCATTTGCAGTGAAATAAAAAAATCACTCCCAGTTTCGCTCTACAATTAATTGTTCTACAGATCCGTCAGGACTATCAAAAGCTTAATCCTGGATACACTTCTTGTTGTGAAGGATAGAGTTATAGCGAAATTGGGCATTGATGTTAACAAACCTCTCCTCATCAAAATCCAATTTCCTCTTCCCTCTTGGAGCCATGTGAATTTCTAAAATTTGCAAGAAAATTCCAATAAATCTCAAATTCACAATGGAACAAACTCCAAACACTATTCTAAACAAGTAAGAGCAAATTTCATCATAGAAATCTCAAAATCTCTTTAGAACTCCAAAAGTTTCCACCATAGGCAATTTGAAAGATTTCCGTGGTGAAAATCTAAAAATTTCAAATTAAAGTGAAGCTCTTACCAAGAGAAGGGCAAATTCGATGTTGAAAAGCCTTGAAATATCCTTAAATCTGAGATCTAGCAAGCCCTAGATCTTCAAGATCACGAAAATGGAGGAGGAAGATGAAGGAAATGGAAAAATTTGCTGGTCTAGGGCAAAAATTGTGAAATCGAGGGTTTTAGGCCTTTTTCTGGGTTCGGGCGCCGGCGGCGCTTGATAGGGTGCCAGCGGCGCTCTATTTAAACAATTTGGCCAACTCTCTGGATTTGGGCGCTGGCGGCGCCAGTCCAAAATATTTTCTGGGTCCAAAATTTTTTTTGTAATTTTGATCTTTTTGACGTTCACAATGATGTTTAACACTTTAATAGGCATTTACATCATCCCATAAGCAATAATTAACACAATTTTTCACACAAAAAATACACAATCTTATATATATAAAATCCAAGTTACATCATAGACATTAAATATGTTCATTCAAATCAACTATTCTTAGATGTTTAGTGCAGCAAGTACTCTACGATAGGCAAGCACAAAAACCTAAGCACACAATGAAAGTAAACACATCCAAATTCAAGTTTAAATCTCAAAGTAAATACTATACAAACCAAACATAACTAAGCAAAGAAAACTAAACACGCAACAAACATATGTAGAATCCATAAATTACTCCACATCAATTTCAGAACTATCCTCTCCTCTAATGTCTCCAATTGATTGCGGATGCATAAAAAAGTTATAGAATGGACGAAATGGAAACTCCTCAGATGATTCTTTAGTAATCACCGAGTTCTTCTTCATAGGATTGATCAAGCCCATCTCAATTCGACCAGTGTGATTGAATTGCTCTTTCATTCTCCAATCTATATGATCGAATAAATCAGAAATGTTATTGATCGCATTCATAAGGTTCCGTACCTCTTTCTCCAATTGTTTGATCCTCTTCAATATCATTTTGAAACCTTCAGGAAAATAGGGCTGATTCGGCTGTAAAGTCTATGTTGGTTGATCAGCAAGCAAATTCATGTCATCTTCATCTCCAACTGTCTGGTAGTCGTAGGGATTAGTTGGATCAATAGGCCTCCATGGAAGAAGAACCTTTTCCCAACATTTATAAGGAACCTGTGACTGACTACATAATAGAAATATGGTGGACGGGTGTCCAAGCCCATATTTAGAGCCATGCACAATTAATCCAAGTACTGATTTCACAATAATATTACCAATGTCAACCGGCCTCCCAGTTTGAATACAGAAATTCAAAATGGTGCTTTCCTTGGTTACATTGCTAATCTGCAATGTCGGAAATAACTTTGCCGAAATAAATTAATGCCACTGCTTCGATACTGGATTGAGAGATGCAGATGGGAAACTCATGTATCCATTCTCTCTAACTTCCCATTCTTCATTTTCATCCATCAGATATCGATATACATCAATCATATTATCCCTCGTGGCATTGAAATTAGAATAATGATAAATAGATACGTTCTCGATCATAAAGAGATCGTTGATTCATGCAGGAGTTAATTAAACAAATCTACTACGCACAAATATGAACCCTTGGTTGATCCCGTGAAGATTTGCATAAAACTCTTTCACGATGGGAACAACAACGGCAGCGGTAGTGTAATAAAGCACTTCCCAATGTCTCTCTTTAATAATTTCTTCAATTCTAGTAGTAGGATTATTCATACCTCGATTTATGAAGCATCTTTCCTTGATAATCCTTCTTTTCATCATCACTTCATTGAACAAATCCTACGCTTCAAAAATTATGAACTCCCTTCGGTTGAAAACACGAAATCACGGGGTTTCAATGGGAAAGGAATCCATAGGATATGAATTGGGATAGATGGTTTTCATTTTTCTGGAGTTAAGAAATCAAAAATGGAGTTTAGGGAGTTTTAAGGACGAAGATTCCGCCAAAAACTACCAAAACTCGCATTTTGAAACTTAAAAAACCATCAAGCAAATTTTGGGCGCCGGCAGCGCTCGATAAGGCCCCGACGGCACTCAAACAATCAAGTTAAGTGCAGGAAAAATGATAGGGCACCCGCGGCGCCCATTCTGGCGCCGGCGGTAAAAAATTTTCACCGAACTTCGTTTGGTCCAAAATATTCCAATATCTCGATTCGATCCATCATTTATAAATTTTTAAAGTATTTAGGAGTAATTAGGATTAAAAAATAACTATATAAAAAGCACAGCTACAACAAACAAGCAAACACACCATAAAGATACATATCGCTTGGTTTAACGTCGTCAACATGACAAACCATTCAGTTAATCGAGATGACTCAACATTAAAACCTCTTTGAAGTAAGGTTTAAACCCGTCAAAGTAAGGCTTTAATTGATGCCCATTAACTTTGAAAATGTTTCCAGTATCAGGATCTTTAATATCAACAACTCCAAAAGAATGAACTTTAACAACTGTAAAAGGTCCTAACCATCTAGACTTGAGCTTTCCAAGAAATAACTTCAATCTTGCGTTGTATAATAAAACTTTTTGTCCATTTTCCAAGTTTTTTTTAATATCTTCCGATCATGCCATAATTTCCTTTTCACTTTATAGATCCTATCATTGTGAAAAAATGCATTTCTAATCTTTTCCAATTCATTCAATTGCATAAATCTTTTCTCTCCAACATTTTTCAAATTAAAATTTAACTCTGTTACCACCCAATATGCTTTATGCTCCAATTCAACTAGTAAATGGCAAGTCTTACCAAACACTAGTCTAAAAGGAGACATTCCAATAGGAGTTTTAAAAGCAGTTCTATAAGCCCATAAAGCGGTATCTAATCGAGTAGACCAATTTAATTTATGATTATCCACCGTTTTCTCCAAAATTCTTTTAATTTCACGATTAGACACTTCTGCTAAAAACTAGTCTGGGGATGATAAGCAGTAGAGATTCTATGAATGATATTATATTTCTCAATTAATCTCTTAATTCGATTATTCCTTAAATGGGATCCACCATCAGTTATGATTACTCTCGGCATTCCATATCTTGTAAATATATTTTCTTTAAAAATTTTGAAACACTCCGAGCATCACATCTGGGTAAAGCAACAGCTTCAATCCATTTCAAGACATAATCAACAGCAACCAAAATATATAGATTTCCAAATGAAGGATTAAATGGTCCAATAAAATCTAATCCCCATACATCAAAAATTTCAACTTTCAAATTATAATTTAGAGGCATTTCATTTCTTCTAGAGATATTACCTACTCTCTAACACCGATCACATGATTTAATATATCTATAAACATCTCTTAAAAGAGTAGGCCAATAAAATCCAGATTGTAAAATCTTAAAAGCAGTTGTATCAACACCAAAATGACCTCCAAATTTAGAATCGTGACATCGTTGAATAATCAAATTTGTTTCTTCTTGTGGCACACATTTCCTAATAATCAGATCCTTACACTGTTTATATAGATAGGGCTCATCCTAAAAATAGAATTTTGCATCAAATTTAAACTTCTTTTGTTGTTTCCTTGTTAAATCAGGTGGTACAATATCACTTATAATATAATTCACAATATCAGCATACGAAGGCAAATTATTTCCCATAATAGTATAGAGTTGCTTATCAAAGAAAATTTCAGTAATTTATTTTTCAAATTCAGATAATCTATCATAGTCTATTCTGGATAGATGATCAGCTATTTGATTATCAGCTCCCTTCCTATCAACTATCATAAAATCAAATTCTTGCAGAAGAAGTATCCATCTAATGAGTCTAGGTTTCACATCATTCTTTTGCATTAGATATTTAATAGCCGAATGCTTTATATGCACAATACTTTTGGCTCCAATTAAATAAGTTCTAAATTTTTCAAAAGCAAACACTATAGCTAATAATTCTCTTTCTGTTGTGGTATAATTAATTTGAGCCTCATTAAGAGTTTTACTAGCAGAGTAAATGACTTTGAATATTTTATCATGTCTTTGCCCCAATGCTACTCCGATTGCATAATCACTAACATCACACATAAGTTCAAATGGTTTCTCCCAATCGGGTGAAACAATTATAGGTGCAGTGATTAATTTTTCTTTTAATAATTTGAAAGCTCTTAAGCATTCATCATTAAAATCAAACTTTTTATCATTTTCTAAAAGTCGGCACAAAGGTTTGGTAATTTTAGAAAAATATTTAATATATTGCCTGTGAAATCCAGCGTGACCTAAGAAACTCGTCACCTCTCTCACAGTAGTGGGTGGCGGTAATCTCTCAATCACTCTAATTTTAGCAGGGTCGACCTCCATACCATGTTCAGAAATTTCATGCCCAAGCACAATTCCTCCTGCAACCATAAATTGACATTTCTCCCAATTCGTAACTAGATTTGTTTTCTCACAAAGCTCTAAAACTTTTGCTAAGTTTTCCAGAAAATTTCAAATGAAGTCCCGAATACGTAGAAATCATCCATAAAAATTCTATTCCATTATCTATCATACTACCGAAGATAGACAACATACATCTCGTAAATGTTGCAGGTGCATTACACAGTCCAAAAGACATTCTTCAAAAAGCAAAGGTTCCATAAGGGCTAGTAAATGTTGTCTTTTCTTGATCCTCAGGAGCAATCGGTATTTGATGTAACCATTATATCCATCCAGAAAATAGTAATACTTGTGTTCGGCAAGTCTATCTAACATTTGATCGAGAAAAGGAAGAGGAAAGTGATCTTTTCTTGTGGCGGCATTTAATTTCATATAGTCAATACAAATTCACCATCCATTAATTTATCTCGTAGGTATAATTTCATTACATTCATTCACTTCAACAGTCACTCCTCTCTTTTTCGGTATACAATGTATTGGACTTACCCAAGCACTATCCGAAATAGAATAAATAATGCCAGCATCCAGCCATTTTAAAATCTCTTTCTTAACTACTTCTTTCATTATAGGATTCAGTCTCCTTTGCGGATCAACTCTCGGTTTATGTTCTTCATCTAATAAAATTCTGTGCAAACAAATCGAAGGTCTGACTCCTTTAATATCTGCTAAAGTCTATCCAAAAGCTTTCTTGTATCTTTTTAAAGTTTCCAACAACTTCTATTCTTGGTATTCGTTTAGCTCTGAAGATACAATAATAGGCAAAGTAGATGATTCTCCTAAAAACATATACTTTAAATGATTAGGGAGAATTTTCATTTCAAGTTCAGGAGGTTTTATGATAGATGGAATTAAGCTTTTATCTCCACCTTCCATAGTGTCTAATATTTCGAATCTCTCCTGAACATACTCCAAATCTTTATTCTTCTCATTATCTAAATTTTCTTCATCTTCACTTTCTTTTTCAAACATATTTTTATATTCTTCTTCTTTTTCAAATATATTTTCAAAATGATCATTTCTCAAGTAATCACAGACCTCCATTCTAAAACAGTCATTATCTTTTTCCATTGAGGGATACTTCATAGATTTTAAAATATTAAAGGTCACCTCTTGATCATTAACTCTCATAGTTAATTCTCCTTTTTGAACATCAATTACCGCTTTTCCAGGAGTAAGGAATGGTCTTCCCAAAATGATTGGAATTTCTTTATCTTCCTCCATATCAAGTACAATAAAATCCACAGGAAAGGTAAATTTATCCACTTTCACTAACACATCTTCCACCACTCCTTTAGGATAAGTAACAGAACGAACGACCAACTGAAGAGTCACAGATGTAGGAGAAATTTCTCGTATTCCCAACCTTTTGAAAGTTGATAAAGGCATAAGATTAATACTCACTCCCAGATCACATAAACCTTTTCCAAAAAAAATTTCACCTATAGCACACGGAATAGTGAAACTACCAGGATCTTTAAGTTTTTCCGGAAGCTTCTTCTGAATAATTGCACTACACTGTCCGCTAAGTGCAATAGTTTCATGATCTGTAAACTTTCTTTTCTTTCTCAGAATATCCTTCATAAATTTAGCATTATTAGGCATCTGTTCTAATGCTTCAACAAAAGGAATGTTAATCGTTAATTTCTTAAGGATCTCCAAAAAAAAAATTAAATTTGTTATCCCTGTTTTGTTTCTTTAATCTTTGAGGAAATGGAGGTGGTGGCTTTTCAACAATTATCTTCATTGGTTCAAGAGGATAATCCAAGTCTGGATAAATCTTGTTTGAATTTTTTTCAATTTCCACCTTGTACTTTTCTATTTTAACTTCTTTTTGCACTCTAGTTTCCAATTCTTTTCCACTCCTTAATTGAATAGCCTTATGATGTTCCTTGTTTTGATCTTTTGGATTGATCTCCACATTACTTGGAAGTGTTCCTGAAGGTCTATTATTAAGTGCAGTGAAAATATGTCCTAATTGATTTTCAATATTCTTCATAGCAACACCTTGAGCTTGTAATTGATTTCCCATATTCCAAATCATTTCTTCAGTAGACAACTTCTTATCCTTAAATTGTGGGTTACTATTAAATCTAGGGGGATAAGATGGTCTAAAATTAGAATTTCCTTGATTGTTCAAATTTCCAATTGGATTCATAGAATTGTTAGCCCAATGCGGGTTAACATTAGCATTTTTATTTTTCCAATAAAAGTTTGGTGATTCTTCCAACCAGGGTTATAATAATTCAAATAAGGATTGTTAGATCTATTAATAGCATTTAAGGTCTCGTAAGGTGTTTGAGATTCTGTTATCTATCCAAATGATGTTTCCTCTAACACTGAAGGTGGTTGAGAATAATTCATTCCATATTGATCTATTTTCTTTGAAAGGGATGCAATTAGAGAAACTACCATAGTCATCATATCTGAATCATTAACAATAGCTACTTTCTTAGGATTTAACTGTTCGGAGGGCCATTGAAAATTTATAGCAGCCATTTCTTCAATTAATGTGTTTGCTTCATCAAAAGGTTTTGACATTAATGATCAACCACCAGCAACATCTATAATTGATCTTAATGATCCCACTAATCCATTATAAAATGTTTGAATTATTAACCAATCTGGTAAAACATGATGTGGGCACTTCCTAAGAAGATCTTTAAATCTCTCCCAAGCTTCATATATTGACTCTCCTTCAAACTGACAAAAAGATGTAATATCATTTTTTTAGTATAGCAGCTTTTGATGGAGGGAAATATTTTGATAGAAACTTCTGAGATAATTCTCCCCAAGTTCTAATAGATTCACGTGCTAACGATTTTAACCACGCCTTAGCCTTATCTCTTAATGAAAAAGGAAAAAGTCTAAGTCTGACAGCGTCATTAAACACTCCATCATATTTAAAAGTAACACACGATTCTAAAAAACTAGCGAGATGTAAATTTGTATCCTCATTAGGTGTTCCAGCAAATTGATTGTTTTGTACCATTTGGATAATAGCAGGTTTAAGTTTAAATGAATTAGCAGCAACATCAGGATTTTGAATAGTTATATGAATTTCATCTACTGTTGGGTTAGCATAATCTCTTAAAAGTCTTAGCAAATTTTCAATTTCATGTCTCTGATTATCTTGAATATTTGCCATTTTGCAAGGATTTTCAGTTTATTTTTATTGTTTTCTAATTTTTCTAACAGTACGCTCTAACTCTGAATCGTAAGGCACTAAACTTATAGATCTGCTACAACGCATATACAAACAAAAATACTTTTATAAAGGTAAACACACACAATTACACACAAAAAAATAAACTTACTTCATTACCTAACTTTTGCTTTCTTAAATCTGTTACTTATTTAACTTCATTAATTATCTCCGCGGCAACGGTGCCAAAAAACTTGAAGCTCAACTTTATATTTTGCAAGAATTTATGAACTCAGATTTATAGATTTATAATAATTTTGTTAAGTCCAAGCATTCAACTCAAGTTTACGTATCGTATCAAGTAATACAGGGCTCTAATAGAGTCCTGAATATCGATCCCACAGGGAAATATTGAAGTTTTAAGAAATCGTTACACAATGTGTAATAAGCACAAAAGTTAAGGTTTACTACTTACTACTACTATGCATGAAATAGTAAGAACAACAAAACAGTAACAATTAACTAACTATAATTACTTCTAATAACTTTAAGAACAGGATTAACTAACAGACACACTAAGCTAAGTATTTGAAAGGTTTTTGATATATGAGAAAAGTATATTTCCTCTGGCAATGAGAATATGATGTGTGGATTGACATGAAATAATTATCTATATTATTGTGCCAAATAGGAGCATAGATGATTCTTTACCCTTAAAAGAGTACCCCTCTTTTAAGTAAGAAAAGAACATTGACATATTCTAAGTTTAGTCACTAACTCTAAGGCTAGGCTGGGAGGATACCGGCTCTCACTTCGAAGCTCCCACTCACCCTTCACCCGAAGGCTAACCTTTGATATTAGTTACTAATGTTAGAACCAATTTGGGGATTTCAGCCTGTTACTCTAAAATCTCCACATTGAAGTCCATCAAAACATATTTCCCTATTTATTTGCACTCAATTCCCATAAACTACGTAATTCATCCATAGAAATTGAACGGATCTTTCATTATTATTGTAGGACATCAAATCCTTTCAAACTTAATGTTCAACAACATATTTTAAAACTTTAATTGGCTAAATCGAAAGTAAATTATGTTCTAAATGAAAAACTGTCACAATTTCTTTATTACATTAAATGCACATCAAATCCTTATAAATCCATCATCATATCTCTATGCAAGAAGAAAGATAAGGGAGACTGCTCATAATTCATGGAGAAGATTCAATAAAACATGGATTTTATATATAAAAGAAAAGTCATACAAACCACAAAAGAAAATACAACTTATCTCTTTCTCTTCCCCAATGCAATTCCCTTTAAGTTCCTTTGAATCCTCTTCTCTCTTCTTTACAACACTTGATTCTCTCTTTAGAATGGAATGGAAGAAGCAATCTCTCACTTTACCTTTTCTCCTCCTCTACTTAGAGAAGAATCCCTCTTAAATCTTTACTCTACACTCTCTACGTCTAAACCTAACACTTAACACTCACTAAAAACTACTCTAGAAGACACAAGACACACTACTGTTCATCCAAAAGCAGTTACTTATAAGATATGGACGAAATCCTAAGAGTTTCCATAGGCATCCCTTCAAAAGTTGCTAAAACTCCTCAAATTTGAACTCCACCGACTTCGACCGCCGGCAGCTCTCTATCGTGCCATTTAATTGTTGTGCTTTCTGGATTTGGGAGCCGGCGGCGCCCATTCTGGCGCCGGCGGTGCCAGAACACTTTTTCAAAATTTTGCTCCTTTTTGCTCCTTTTTGCTCCGGTTTCATTCCTTTTTGCTTCTTTTAACTTCAATCACCTAAAATCATCATACCTGTAGCAAATCATGAAAAATACCTTTCTTTAAAGTGCAATATCACCAAAAATAGGTAAAATTAGATAGCAAAAACCATATATATTTTCAGTGCATCATTGGGTCAAGGATTGACCATTTTGGCTAAAGTTGACTTTTTGGTTAGAGATTGACTTATTAGTTCAATAATTGGTCATTAATTCAAAAATTGACTATTTTGACCAAAATTAAGTTTTCGGTCAAAAGTTGAACTATTAGGCCAATGGGCTGGTCATTGGGTCAAGGATTGATCATTTTGATAAAAGTTAACTTTTTGGTCAAAAGTTGACCTATTGGGTCAATTACTTTGTCATTAGGTCAAAGATTGACCATTTTGACCAAAGTTGACTTTTTGGTCAGAGATTGACTTACTAGGTTAATAATTGGTCATTAGGTCAAAAATTGACAATTTTGACCAAAATTAACTTTTTGGTCAAAAGTTGACCTACTGGGTTAATGGGTGGTCAATTAGTTAAAAATGGACTATTTTGGCCAAAATTGACTTTTTGGTCAAAAGTTGACCTATTAAGTCGATGGGTTTGTCATTGGGTCAAAGATTGACCATTTTGACCGAAGTTGACACTTTGGTGAGAGATTGACTTATTGTGTCAATAATTGGTCATTAATTCAAAAATTGACTATTTTGACCAAAATTGACTTTTTGGTCAAAAGTCGACCTATTAGGCTAATGGGTTGGTCATCGGGTCAAGGAATGATCATTTTGACCTAAGTTGAATTTTTGGTCAAAAGTTGACCTATTGGGTCAACGGGTTGGTCATTGGGTCGAGGATTGACCATTTGACCAGAGTTGACCTTTTTCTCAGATATTGGCTTACTAGGTCAATAATTAGTCATTAGGTCAAAAATTGATTATTTTGACCAAAATTGACTTTTTGTTCAAAAGTTGACCTATTGGGTCAATGGGTGGTCATTAAGTAAAAAATTGACTATTTTGACCAAAATTGATTTTTTGGTCAAAATTTGACCTATTGGGTCAATGGGTTTATCATTGGGTGAAGGATTGATCATTTTGACCAAAGTTGACTTTTTGGTCAAAGATTGACATATTGGGTGAATAATTGGCCATTAGGTCAAAAATTGACTATTTTGACCAAAATTGAATTTTTGGTCAGAAGTTTACCCTTTGGGTGAACGGGGGGATTTTCGGATCAGAAATAGACCATTCGGACCAAAGATGACTTTTTGGTCAAATTTTGACTTATTTTGACCAAAATTGAATTTTTAGTCAAAAGTTAACCCATTGGGTCAACAGGGTAGTCATTGGGTCAGAAATTGTCCATTTTGATGAAAGATGACTTTTTGGTCAACGGTTGACTTATTTGGTCAATGAGTTGGTAATTGGGTCAAGAATTGACCGTTTTGACCGAAGATGACTTTTCGGTCAAAAGTTGATCTATTGGGTCAATGGGTGGTCAATAGGTCAAAAATCGATTATTTTGACCAAAATTGTCTTTTTGGATAAAAGTTGACTTATTGGGTCAATAGGTTTGTCATTGGGTCAATGATTGGCCATTTTGAGTTGACATTTCAGTCAGAGATTGATTTATTGGGTCAACAATTAGTCATTAGGTCAAAAATTGACTATTTTGACCAAAATTGAATTTTTGTTCAAAATTTAGCTCATTGGGTCAAGGGGGTTGTCATTGGGTTTGAAATTGACCATTTTGACCAAAGTTAACTTTTTGGTCAAAAGTTAACCTATGTAGTCAATGAGTTGGTAATTGGTTCAAGAATTGATCATTTTGACCAAAGATGACTTTTTAGTCAAAATTTGACCTATTGGATCAATGCATTGGACTTTGGGTAAAAAATTGATCTTTTTGACCAAAGTTTATTTTTTGGTCAAAAGTGGACCTATTGGGTCAATCAGTGGTCATTAGTTCAAGATTTGACCATTTTGATCGAAAATGACTTTTTGGTCAAAGGTTGATCTATTGGATCAATGTGTTGGTCATTGGGTCAAAAAATGACCATTTTGGCCAAAGTTGACTTTTTGGTCAAAAGTTGACCTTTTGGGTCAATGGGTGATCTTTAGGTTAAAAATTGACTATTTTGACCAAAATTGACTTTTTGGTCAAAAGTTGACCGTTTAGGCCAATGGGTTGGTCATTGGGTTAAGGATTGATCATTTTGAGCAAAGTTATCCTTTTGGTCAAAAGTTGACCGATAGGGTCAATGGGTTGGTCATTGGGTCAAGGATAAACCATTTTGACCAAAGTTGACTTTTTGGTCAGAGATTGGATTACTGGGTCAATAATTGGTCATTAGGTCAAAAATTGAATTTTTTTGACAAAATTTAACTTTTTGGTCAAAAGTTAACCTATTGGGTCAATGGGTTGGTCATTAGGTCAAGAATTGACCATTTTGACCAAAGTTGACTTTTTAGTTAAAAGTTGACCTATTGGGTCAATGGGTTGGTCATTAGGTCAATGATTGACCATTTTAACCAAAGTTGACTTTTTGGTTAGAAATTGACTTATTGGGTCAATAATTGGTCATTAGGTCAAAAACTGATTATTTTGACCAAAATTAAATTTTTGCTCAAATGTTAACCCATTGGGTCAACGGAGTGGTCCTTGGGTCAGAAATTGATCATTTTGACAAAAGTTGACCTTTTGGTCAAAAGTTGATATATTTGGTCAATGAGTTGGTAATTGGGCCAAGAATTGACCATTTTGACCGAAGATGACTTTTTATTCAAAATTTAATCTATTGGGTCAAGGAAAAAAATGACCATTTTGACCAAAGTTGACTTTTTTGTCAAAAGTTGACCCATTGGGTTAATGGGTGGTCATTAGGTCAAAAATTGACTATTTTGAATAAAATTGACTATTTTGAATAAAATTGACTATTTTGAATAAAATTGACTTTTTGGTCAAAAGTTGACCTATTGGGTCATTGGGTTTGTCAATGAGTCAAGGATTGACTATTTTTAACAAAGTTGACTTTTTGGTTAGAGATTGTCTTATTAGATCAATAATTGGTTAGTAGGTAAAAAATTGACTATTTTGACAAAAATTGAATTTTTGGTCAAAAGTTAACCCATTGGGTTAACGGGGAGGTTATTGGGTAAGAAATTGACCTTTTTGACCAAAGTTGACTTTTTGGTCAAAATTTGACATATTTGGTCATTGAGTTGTTAATTGGGTCAAGAATTTGACCATTTTGACCAAAGATGATTTTTTTGGTCAAAATTTGACCTATTGGGTCAATGGGTTGGTCATTGGGTCAAAAATTGATCATTTTGACCAAAGTTGACTTTTTGGTCAAAAGTTGACATATTGGGTCAATGGGTGGTCATTAGGTCAAAGATAGATTATTTTGACCAAAATTAACTTTTTGGTCAAAAGTTGACCTATTGGGTCAATGGGTTTGTCATTTGGTCAAGGATTAACCATATTGACCAAAGTTAACTTTCTGATCAGAGATTGACTATTTTGACCAAAGTAGACTTTTTGGTCAGAGATTGTCTTACTAGGTCAATAATTGGTCATTAGGTCAAAAACTGACTATTTCAAACAAAATTGACTTTTTAGTTAATAGTTGACCTATTGGTTCAATGGGTTGGTCAGTGGGTCAAGGATTGACCATTTTGACCAAAGTTGACTTTTTGTTTAAAAGTTGACCTATTGGGTCAATGGGTTGGTCGTTGGGTTAAGGAATGACCATTTTAACCTAAGTTGACTTTTTGGTCAATGATTAAATTATTGGGTCAAAAATTGGTCATTAGGTCAAAAATTAATTATTTTGTCCAAAATTAAGTTTTTGGTTAAAAGTTGTCTCATTGGGTCAACGGGGTGGTCATTGGGTCAGAAAATTGACCATTTTGACTAATTTGACTTTCTGGTCAAAAGTTGACCTATTTGGTCAATGAGTTGGTAATTGGGTCAATAATTGAACATTTTGACCGAAAATGACTATTGGTTCAACAGTTGATCTTTTGGGTCAATGGGTAGGTCATTGGGTCAAAAAACGACAATTTTGACCAAAATTGACTTTTTTGACTAAAATTGAATTTTTGGTCAAAAGTTAAACCAATGGGTCAACGAGGTGGTCATTGGGTCAGAAATTGACTATTTTGACCAAAGTTGACTTTTTGGTCAAAAGTTGACCTATTTACTCAATGAATTGGTAATTGGGTTAAGAATTGACCATTTTGACTGAAGATGACTTTTTGGTCAAAATATGATCTATTGGGTAAACAAGTTGGTCATTGGGTCAAAAAATGACCATTTAAACCAAAATTGACTTAATGGTCAAAAGTTGACCTATTGGGTCAATGGGTGGTCATTAGGTCAAAAATTGACTATTTTGACCAAAATTGACTTTTTGGTCAAAAGTTGACCTATTGGGTCAATGGGTTTATCATTGGGTTAAGGATCGACCATTTTGACCAAAGTCGACTTTTTGGTCAAAGTAGAACTCGTTAGGTCAATCGGTCAGTCATCAGGTCAAGTATTGACCATTTTGACCAAAGTTGACTATTTGGTCAGAGATTGGCTTTCTGGGTCTATAATTGGTCACTAAATTAAAGATTGATTATTTTGACCAAAATTGACTCTTTGGTCAAAAGTTGAACTATTGGGTCAATGGGTTGGTCATTGAGTCAAGGATTCACCATTTTGACCAAAGTTAACTTTTTGGTCAAAAGTTGACCTATTGGGTCAATGGGTTGGTCATTGGGTCAAGGATTGAGCATTTTGACCAAAGTTGACTTTTTTGTTAGAGATTTACTTATTGGGTCAATAATTGGTCATTAGGTCAAAAATTGATTATTTTGACCAAAATTGATTTTTTGGTCAAAAGTTGACCTATTGGGTCAATGGTTTTGTCTTTGGGTGAAGGATTGACCATTTTGACCAAAGTTGACTTTGTCAAAGATTAAAAAATTGGCAATTAGTTCAAAAATTGACTATTTTGACCAAAATTGAATTTTTGTTCAAAAGTTAACCCATTGGGTGAACGGGGTGGTCATTCGGTCAGAAACTGTCCATTTTGACCAAAGTTGACTTTTCTGTCAAAAGTTAACCTATTTGGTCAATGAGTTGGTAGTTGGGTCAAGAATTGACCATTTTGACCGAAGATGACTTTTTGGTCAAAAGTTGATCTATTTGTTCAATGGGTTGGCCATTGGGTCAAAAATTGACCATTTTGGTCAAAGTTGACTTTTTGGACAAAAGTTGAACTATTGGGTCTATGGGGGGTCATTAGGTCAAAACTTGACTATTTTGGTTCAATTTTTTATCATTGGATCAAGGATTGATTATTTTACTAAAGTTGACTTTTTGGTCAGAGATTGACTTATTGGGTCAATAATTGGTCATTAGGTCAAAATTTGACTTTTTCGACCAAAACTGAGATTTTAGTCAAAAGTTAACCCAATGGGTCAACGAGATGGTCATTGGGTCAGAAATTTACCATTTTGACCAAAGTTGACTTTTTGGTCAAAAGTTGACCTATTTAGTTAATGAGTTGGTAATTGGGTCAACAAATGACCATTTTGACCTAAATTGACTTTTTGGTCAAAAGTTGATCTATTGGGTCAAAAATTGACTATCATGGTTGACTTTTTCGTCAAAAGTGTACCTATTGGGTCAAAGGGTGCTCATCAAGTTAAAAAATGACTATTTTGACCAAAATTTACTTTTTGGTCAAAAGTTTACCTATTGGGTCAATGGGTTTGTTATTTGTTCAAGGATTGACCATTTTGACCAAAGTTAACTTTTAGGTCAGAGATTGACTTATTGGGTTAATAATTGGTCATTATGTCAAAAATTGACTTTTTGCCTAAAATTGAATTTTTTGTCAAAAGTTAACCGAATGGGTCAACGGTGTTGTCATTGGGTCAAGGATTGAACATTTTGACCAAAGTTGACATTTTGGTCAGAGATTGGCTTACTGGGTCAATAATTGGTCATTAGGTTAAAAATTGACTATTTTTGACCAAAACTAACTTTTTGGTCAAAAGTTGACCTATTGGGTCAATGGGTGGTCATTAAATCAAAAATTGACTATTTTGACCAAAATTGACATTTTGGTCAAAAGTTGACATATTGGCTCAATGGGTTTGTCATTGGGTCAAGGATTGATCATTTTGACCAAAGTTAACTTTTTGGTCCGAGATTGACTAATTGGGTCAATAATTAGTCATTAGGTCAAAAATTGAGTATTTTGGCAAAAATTGAATTTGCGGTCAAAAGTTAGTCATTTGGTCAGAAATTAACCATTTTGACCAAAGATGACTTTTTGGACCAAATTTGACCTATTTTAACCAAAATTAAATTCTTCGTCAAATGTTAACCAATTGGGTCAATGGGGTGGTCATTCGGGCAGAAATTGTCATTTTTGACCAAAGTTATCTTTTTGGTCAAAAGTTGACCTATTTGTTCAATGAGTTGGTAGTTGGGTCAAGATTTGACCATTTTGACCAAAGATAACTTTTTGGTCAAAAATTGATCTGTTGGTTCAATGGGTTGGTCATTGGGTCAACAATTGACCATTTTGACCAATGTTGACTTTTTGGTCAAAAGTTGAACTATTGGGTCAATGGGTGGTTATTAGGTTAAAAATTGACTATTTTGACAGAAATTGACTTTTTGGTCAAAAATTGACCTTTTGGGTTAATGGGTTTGTCATTGGTTCAAGGATTGACCATTTCGATCAAAGTTAACTTTTTGGTCAGAGATTGACTTATGGGGTCAATAATTGGTCATTAGGTCAAATTTGACTTTTTTTGACCAAAACTAAATTTTTAGTCAAAAGTTAACCAAATGGGTCGACGGGGTGATCATTGGGTCAGAAATTGACCATTTTGACCAAAGTTAACTTTTTGGTCAAAGGTTGACCTATTTGGCCAATGAGTTGGTAATTAGGTCAAGAATTGACCATTTTGACCAAAGATGACTTTTTAGTCAAAAGTTGACCTATTGGGTCAATGTGTTGGTCATTGGGTAAAAAAATGACCATTTCGACCAAAGTTGGCGTTTTGGTCAAAGTTGACCTATTGGGTCAATGGGTGGTCGTTAGGTCAAAAATTGTCTACTTTGACCAAAATTGACTTTTTGGTCAAAAGTTGACCTATTGGGTCAGTGAGTTTGTAATTGTGTTAAAGATTGACCATTTTGACAAAAGTTGACTTTGTGGTCAGAGATTGACTTATTGGGTCAATAATTGGTCATTAATTCAAAATTTGACTATTTTGACCAAATTGACTTTTTGGTAAAAATTTGACTTATTAGGTCATTGGGTTGGTCATTGGGTCAAGGGTTGATCTTTTTTACTAAAGTTGACTTTTTGGTCAAAAGTTGACTTATTGGGTCAATGAGTTTGTCATTGGGTCAAGTATTAAATATTATGACCAAAGTTTACTTTTTGGTCAGAGATCGCATTATCTTGAATCAATAATTGGTCATTAGGTTAAAAATTGACTACTTTGACCAAAATTGACTTTTTGGTCAAAAGTAAACCCATTGGGTGAACGGGAGGTCATTGGGTCAGAAATTAACCATTTTGACCAAAGATGACTTTTTGTTCAAAAGTTGACCCATTTTGAGCAAAATTGAATTTTTGGTGAAAAGTTAACCCATTGGGTCAAAGGGGTGGAAGTTGGGTCAGAAATTGTCCATTTTGACCAAAGTTGACTTTTTGGTCAAAAGTTGACCTATTTGGTCAATGAGTTGGAAGTTGGGTCAAGAATTGACTGTTTTGACTAAAGATGACTTTTTGGTCAAAAGTTGATCTATTGGTTGAATGTGTTGGTCATTGGGTCAAAAATTGACCATTTCGACCAAATTTGACTTTTTGGTCAAAAGTTGAACTATTGGGTCAATGGGTGGTCCTTAGGTCAAAAATTGACTATTTTGATTAAAATTATCATTTTGGTAAAAAATTGACTTATTGGGTCAATGGGTTCGTCATTGGGTCAAGGATTGCCATTTTGGCCAAAGTTGACTTTTTGGTCAGAGATTGACTTATTTGGTCAATAATTGGTCATTAGGCCATAATTTGACTTTTTGACCAAAACTGAATTTTTAGTCAAAAGATAACCCGATGGGTCAACGGGATGGTCATTGGGTCAAAAATTAACAATTTTAACCGAAGTTGACTTTTTGGTCAAAAGTTGACATATTTGGTCATCGAGTTGGTGATTGGGTCAAGAATTGACTATTTTGACAGAATAAGACTTTTTGGTCAAAAGTTGATCTATTGGGTCAGGGGGTTGGTCATTGGGTCAAAAATTGACCATTTTGACCAAAGTTGAGTTTTTGGTCAAAAGTTGACCTCTATGGGTTAATGGGTACTCATTAGGTCAAAAATCGATTATTTTGACCAAAATCGACTTTTTTGTCAAAAGTCAATTTATCAGTCAACTGGGTTCGTCATTGGGTCAAAGATTGATTATTTTGACCAAAGTTAACTTTTTGGTCAGAGATTGACTTATTGGGTCAACAATTGGTCATTAGATCAAAAATTAACTTTCTGAACAAAATTGATTTTTTGGTCAAAAGTTAACCCAATGGGTCAACAGGGTGGTCGTTGGGTCAGAAATTGACCTTTTTGACCAAAGTTAACTTTTTCGGCAAAAGTTAACCTATTTGGCCAATGAGTTGGTAATTGGTTCAAGAATTGATCATTTTGACCAAAGATGAGTTTTTAGTCAAAATTTGACCTATTTGGTCAATGGGTTAGATTTTGACTAAAAAATTGAACATTTTGGCCAAAGTTTATTTTTTGGTGAAAAGTTAACTTATTGGGTTAATCAATGGTCATTAGGTCAAAAATTGACTATTTTGAACAAAATTGGCTTTTTGGTCGAATGTTGACCTATTAGGTTAATGGGTTTCTCATTGGGTTAAGGATTGACCATTTTGACCAAAATTCAATTTTTTGTCAAAAATTGACTTATTGGGTCAATAATTGGTCATTAATTCAAAAATTGACTATTTTAACCAAAATTGACTTTTTGGTCAAAAGTTGACCATTTAGGCCAATGGGTTGGTCATTGGGCTAAGGAATAATCATTTTGACCAAAGTTAACCTTTTGGTCAAAACTTGATCGATTGGATCAATGAGTTGGTCATTGGGTCAAAGATAAACCATTTTGACCAAAGTTAACTTTTTTATCAGAGATTGGCTTACTGGGTCTATAATTGGTCATTAGGTTAAAAATTGACTTTTTTGACCAAAATTGATTTTTTGGTCAAAAGTTAACTCTATTGGTCGATTGGTTGGTCATTAGGTCAAGAATTGACCATTTTGACGAAGTTGACTTTTTGAGTCAAAGTTGACTTTTTGGTTCGATGGGTTGGTCATTGGATTGATATGTCGACCATTTTTACCTAAGTTGACTTTTTTGTTAGAGATTGACTTATTGGATCGATAAAAGCGATCATTAGGTCGAAAATTGATTATTTTGACCAAAATTAAGAGTTTGGTCGAAGGTTTACTCATTGAGGTCAATCGGGGTCATTGGGTCAGAAATTGACCATTTTGACAAAAGTTGAACTTTTGGTCAAAAGTTGACCTATTTGGTCAATGAGTTGGTAAGTGGGTCAAGAATTGACCATTTTGACCGAAGATGACTTTTTGGTCAAAATTTGATCTATTGGGTCAACAGGTTGGTCATTGGGTCAAAAATGACCATTTTGACCAAAGTTGGCTTTTTGTTCAAAAGTTGACCCATTGGGTTAATGGGAGGTCATTAGGTCAAAAATTGACTAATTTGACTAAAATTGACTATTCGATGAAAAGTTGACTATTAGGTCAATGAGTTTGTCATTAGATCGAAGGATTGACTAGTTTTAACAAAGTTAACTTTTTGGTCGAAGTCAGCTAATTAGGTCGATAATTAGTAAGTAGGTCAAAAATCGATTATTTTGATAAAAATTTAATTTTTGGTCAAAAGTTAACCCATTAGGTCAACGGCGAGGTCATTGGGTAAGAAATTCACCTTTTTAACTAAAATTGACTTTTTGGTCTAAAGTTGAGATATTGGGTCAATGGGTTTGTCATTGGGTCAAGGATGGATCATTTTGACCAAAGTTAACTTTTTCTTCAGAGATTGACTTATAGGGTCAATAATTGGTCATTTGGTCAAAAATTGACTATTTTGGCCAAAATTGAATTTTTGGTCGAAAGTTAACCCATTGAGTTAATGGGAGGGTCATTGGGTCGAAGTTAACCATTTTGACTAAAGATGACTTTTTGGTCGAAAGTTGACTATTTCGATCAAAATCGAATTTTTGGTCAAAAGTTAACTCATTGAGTCAACGGGGTTGTCATTGGGTCCGAAATTGTCCATTTTGACCAAAATTGAGTTTTTGGTTAAAAGTTGACTATTTGCTCGATGAGTTGGTAGTTAGGTCGAAGAATTGACCATTTTGACCGAAGATGACTTTTTGGTCGAAAGATGATCTGATCGGTTCGATGAGTTGGTCATTGCGTCGACAATTGACAATTTTGACCAAAGTTGACTTTTTGGTTGAAAGTTGAACTATTGGGTCAATGGGTGGTCATTAGGTCAAAAATTGACTATTTTGACCAAAATTGTCTTTTTTTGTCAAAAGTTGACCTATTGGCCAATGGGTTTGTCATTGGGTCAAAGATTGACAATTTTGACCAATGTTAACTTTTTGGTCAGAGATTGACTTATTGGGTCAACAATTGGTCATTAGATCAAAAATTAACTTTCTGAATAAAATTGATTTTTTGGTCAAAAGTTAACCCAATGGGTCAACAGGGTGGTCATTGGGTTAGAAATTGACCTTTTTGACCAAAGTTAACTTTTTCGGCAAAAGTTAACCAATTTGGCCAATGAGTTGGTAATTGGTTCAAGAATTGATCATTTTGACCAAAGATGAGTTTTTAGTCAAAATTTGCCCTATTTGGTCAATGGGTTAGATTTTGAGTAAAAATTTGAACATTTTGGCCAAAGTTTATTTTTTGGTGAAAAGTTAACTTATTGGGTCAATCAATGGTCATTAGGTCAAAAATTGACTATTTTGAACAAAATTGGCTTTTTGGTCGAATGTTGACCTACTAGGTTAATGGGTTTCTCATTGGGTTAAGGATTGACCATTTTGACCAAAATTCAATTTTTTGTCAAAAATTGACTTATTGGGTCAATAATTGGTCATTAAATCAAAAATTGACTATTTTAACCAAAATTGACTTTTTGGTCAAAAGTTGATCTTTTAGGCCAATGGGTTGCTCATTGGGCTAAGGAATAATCATTTTGACCAAAGTTAACCTTTTGGTCAAAACTTGACGATCGGATCAATGAGTTGGTCATTGGGTCAAAGATAAACCATTTTGACCAAAGTTAACTTTTTGGTCAGAGATTGGCTTACTGGGTCTATAATTGGTCATTAGGTTAAAAATTGACTTTTTTGACCAAAATTGATTTTTTGGTCAAAAGTTAACCTATTGGGTCAATTGGTTGGTCATTAGGTCAAGAATTGACCATTTTGACCAAAGTTGATTTTTTAGTCAAAAGTTGACTTTTTGGGTCAATAGGTTGGTCATTGGGTCAATGATTGACCATTTTTACCTAAGTTGACTTTTTTGTTAGAGATTGACTTATTTGGTCAATAAACGATCATTAGGTCAAAAATTGATTATTTTGACCAAAATTAAGAGTTTGGTCAAAGGTTTACCCATTGGGTCAACGGGGGGTAATTGGGTCAGAAATTGACCATTTTGACAAAAGTTGACCTTTTAGTCAAAAGTTGACCTATTTGGTCAATGAGTTGGTAAGTGGGTCAAGAATTGACCATTTTGACCGAAGATGACTTTTTGGTCAAAATTTGATCTATTGGGTCAACAGGTTGGTCATTGGGTCAAAAAATGACCATTTTGACCAAAGTTGGCTTTTTGGTCAAAAGTTGACCCATAGGGTTAATGGGAGGTCATTAGGTCAAAAATTGACTAATTTGACTAAAATTGACAATTCGGTGAAAAGTTGACCTATTAGGTCAATGAATTTGTCATTGGGTCAAGGAATGACTATTTTTAACAAAGTTGACTTTTTGGTCAAAGATTGACTAATTGGGTTGATAATTAGTAAGTAGGTCAAAAATTGACTATTTTGATAAAAATTTAATTTTTGGTCAAAAGTTAACCTATTGGGTCAACGACGAGGTCATTGGGTAAGAAATTCACCTTTTTAACCAAAATTGACTTTTTGGTCAAAAGTTGAGATATTGGGTCAATGGGTTTGTCATTGGGTTAAGGATGAACCATTTTGACCAAAGTTAACTTTTTCGTCGGAGATTGACTTATAGGGTCGATAATTGGTCATTTGGTAAAAATTGATTATTTTGGCCAAAATTGAATTTTTGGTCGAAAGTTAACCGATCGAGTTATTGGGAGGGTCATTGGGTCGAAGTTAACCATTTTGACCAAAGATGACTTTTGGTCAAAGTTGGCTCATTTTGACCAAAATTGAATTTTGGTCAAAAGTTAACTCATTGAGTCAACGGGGTTGTCATTAGGTGCGAAATTGTCCATTTTGACCAAAATTGAGTTTTTGGTTAAAAGTTGACATATTTGCTCGATGAGTTGGTAGTTGGATCAAGAATTGATCCATTTTGACCGAAGATGACTTTTTGGTCGAAAGATGATCTATTGGTTCAATGAGTTGGTCATTCGCGTCAACAATTGACCATGTTGACGAAAGTTGACTTTTTGGTTGAAAGTTGGACTATTGGGTCGATGGGTGGTCATTAGGTCGAAAATTAACTATTTTGACCAAAATTGACTTTTTGGCCGAAAATTGACCTATTAGGTTAATTGGTTTGTCATTAGGTCGAGGATTGAGCATTTTGACCAAAGTTGACTTTTTGGTCAGTGATTGACTTATTGGGTCAATAATTGGTCATTAGGTCAAAATTTGACTTTTTTTGACCAAAACTGATTTCTTTGTCAAAAGTTAACCCAATGAGTTAACGGGGTGGACATTGGGTCAGAAATTGATCATTTTGACCAAAGTTGACTTTTTGGTCAAAGGTTGACCTATTTGGCCAATGAGTTGGTAATTGGGTCAAGTATTGACCATTTTGACCAAAGATGACATTTTCGTCAAAAGTTGACTTATTGGGTCAATGAGTTGTTCATTGGGTAAAAAATTAACCCTTCGGACTAAAGTTGACTTTTTGGTCGAAAAGTTGACTTATTGAATTGATGGGTGGTCATTAGGTCGAAATTAACTATTTCGACCAAAATCGACATTTTGGTCGAAAGTCGACTCATTGGGTCATTGAGTTGTAATTGTGTCAAGGATCGACCATTTTGACCAAAGTTAACTTTTTGGTCGAGATTGACTTATTGGGTCGATAAATGGTCATTAATTAAAAAATTGACCATTTTGACCAAGATCGACTTTTTGGTCGAAAGTTGACCTAATAGTGCCAATGGGTTGGTTTTGGGTCGAGGATCGAACTTTTCGACCAAAGTTGACATTTTGGTCAAAAGTTGACCTATTGGGTCAATGGGTTGGTCATTGGGTCAAGATTGACCTTTTTGACCAAAGTTGACTTTTTAGTCAGAGATTGACTTACTGGGTCAATAATTGGTCATTAGGTTAAAAATTAATTATTTTGACCAAAATTGACTTTTTGGTCAAAAGTTGACCTATTGGCTCAATTGGTAGTCATTATGTTAAAATTGACTATTTTGACCAATATTGACTTTTTGGTCAGAAGTTGACATATTGGGTCAATGGGTTTTTCATTGGGTCAAGGATTGACCATTTTGACCAAAGTTGGCTTTTTGGTCAGAGATTGACTTATTGGGTCAACAATTGGTCATTAGGTCAAAAATGACTATATTGGCCAAAATTGAATTTTTGGTCAAAAGTTAACTGATGGAGTGCAGCGGAGGGTCATGAGGTAATAAATTAACTATTTCGACTAATAATGAATTTTTGGTCAAAGTTGACGTATTTTCGAACAAAATCGAATTTTTGGTCGAAAGTTAACTCATTAGGTTAATGAGGGTAGTCATTGGATTAGAAATTGTCCATTTTGACCAAAATTGACTCTTTGGTCGAATGTTTACCTATTTGGTCGATAAGTTGGTACTTAGGTCAAGAATCGACCATTTCGACAAAAGATGACTTTTTGGTCGAAAAGATGATCTATTGGTTCATTGGGTCGGTCATTAGTCGATAATTGGCCATTTTGACCAAAGTTGACTTTTTGGTCAAAAGTTGACAAATTGGTTCAATGAGTGGTCATTAGGTCAAAAATTGACTATTTTGACCAAAAATGACTTTTTGGTCAAAATTGACCTATTGGGTCAATGGGTTTGTCATTGGGTTAAGGATTTACCATTTTGACCAAAGATGACTTTTTGGTCAAAAGTTCACCCATTGAGTCGATGGGTGATCATTAGTATAGAAATTATTGTTTTGACCAAAAATGACTTTTTGGCCGAAAGTTGACCTATTGGGTCAATGAGTATGTCATTGGTTCAAGGGTTAACCATTTTGTCTAAAGTTGACTTTTTGGTCAAAAGTTGACATATTGGGTCAATTGGTTGGTCATTGGGTCAAGGATTGACCATTTTGACCAAAGTTGACATTTTGGTCAAAAGGTGACTTATTGGCTCAATGGGTTTGTCATTGGGTCAAGGATTGACAATTTTTACCAAAGTTGACTTTTTGGTCAAAAGTTAATCTATTGGATGAATGGGTAGGTCATTGGGTGAAAAATTGATCATTTTGACCAAAGTTGACTATTGGTCAAAAGTTGACTATTGGTCAAAAGTTGACCTTTTGGGTCGATGGGGTGGCCATTTGGTAAAAAATTGGGTTTTTTGACCGAAATTGACTTTTTGGTCAAAATTTGACCAATTGGGTCATTGAGTCATGGATTGATCATTTTGACCCAAGTTGACTTTTGGTCAAAAGTTTACCTATTTGGTCAAACGGTAGGTCATTGAGTCAAGGATTGACCATTTTGACCAAAGTTGACTTTTTGGTGAGAGATTGACTTATTGGGTCAATAATTGGTCAATAGGTCAAAATTTGATTATGTTGACCAAAATTGAATTTTTGGGCGAAAGTTGACCTATTAGATTGATGGGGTGGTCATTGTGTGGAAATTGACCATTTTGACGAAAGTTGACTTTTTATCAAAGTTGACACGTTTGGTCAGTGGGTTTGGTCATTTAGATTGGAATCGTCCATTTTGACCAAACTAGACTTTTTGGTCAAAAGTTGTCTTATTGGGTCATTAGGTTAGTGATTAGGTGAATGATTAACCATTTTGAACAAAGTTGACTTTTTGGCCGAAGATTGACTTATTGGGTCGATAATTGGTCATTAGATCTAAATTTGACTATTTTGTCGAAAAGTTAATTTTTGGTCGACGGTTGATCTGTTAGGTCAACGGGGTGCTCATTGAGTCGGATATTGACCATTTTGACCAAAGTTGACTTTTTGGTCAAAAGTTAACCTATTGGGTCGATGAGATGATTATTAGGTCAAAATCAACTATTTCGACCAAACCGACATTTTGTTCAAAACTTGTCTTCTTAGGCCGATGAGTTGGTCATTGGGTCCATGATTGACCATTTTGACCAAATTTCACTTTTTGGTCGAAAAGTCGACCTGTTGGTCGAAGGGTTAGTCATTGGGTTAAGGATTGATAATTTTGACCAAAGTTGACTTTTTGATAAGTGATTGACTTATTCGATTAATAATTGGTCATTAGATCGAAAATTGATATTTTGACCGAAATTGACTTTTTGGTCAAATATTGACCTATTAGATTCGATGAGTTGGTCATTGGGTCGAGGATTGACCAATTTGATCAAAGTTGACATATTAGGTCAATTTGTTGGTCATTGGGTCAAAATTTACCATTTTGATCAAAGTCGACTTTTTTGTCGAAGTTTGAGCTGTTAGATCGATGGGTTTCTCATTGGGTCGAGATTTACCATTTTGACCAAAGTTGACTTTTTGGTAAGAGATTGATCTGATCGAGCGATAATTGGTCATTAGGTCAAATTGTTATTTTGACAAAAATTGACTTTTTGGTCGAAAATTGACTATTAGATCGATGGGTTGGTCATTGGATCGATGATTGATCATTTTGACCAAAGTTGACTTCTTGGTTAATCATTGGGTCGAAATTAACCATTTTAACCGAAGTTGTCTTTTTGGTCGAAAGTTGACTCCATTAGGCCGATAGGTGGTCATTAGGTTAAAAATAGACTTTTTCGACCAAAATTAAATTTTTGGTTAAAAGTTGAACCATTGGATCAATGGGTATGTCCGTGGTTCAAGGATGGACCATTTTGACGAAAGTTGACAAATTGGGACAATTGGTTGGTCATTGGGTCTAGGATTAACCATTTTGACCAAGGTTGACTTTTTGGTCAAAAGTTGACCTATCGGGTCAGTGGATTGACTATTTTTACCAAAGTTGACTTTTTGGTCAAAAGTTGACCTATTATGTCGATGGATTTGTCATTTGAGTCAAGGATTGACCATTATGACCAAAGTCGACTCTTTGGTCAGAGATTGACTTATTGGGTAAATTTTTGGTCATTAGGTCAAAAATTTACTATTTTGACCAAAATTGATTTCTTGTTCAAAAGTTGACCGATTGGGTCAATGAGTTGGCCATTGGGTCGAGAATTGACTCTTTTTGGCCAAAGTTCACTTTTTGGTCAAAAGTTAACCTATTTGATTAATAGGATTGTCATTGGGTCAGAAATTGAACATTTTGACAAATGTTAATTTTTTGTTCAGAAGTTGACCAAAATTGACTTTTTGTTCAAAAGTTGACCTATTAGATCAATGGGTTGGTCATTGGGTCAAGGATTGAGCATTTTGACCAAAGTTGACTTTTTTGTCAGTAATTGACTTATTGGGTCGATAATTGGTCATTCGGATCAAAATTTAACTTTTTGACTAAAATTGAATTTTTAGTCAAAAATTAACTCGATAGGTCAACGAGGTGGTCATTGAGTCGAAATTGACATTTTGACCAAAGTTGACTTTTGGGTCAAAGGTTGAACTTTTTTGCCTATGAGTTGGTAATTGGGTCAAAAATTGACCATTTTGACCAAAGATGACTTTTTAGTCAAAAGTTGACCTATTGGGTCAATGGGTTGGTCATTGGGTAAAAAATTGACTATTTCGACAAAAATTGACTTTTTGGTCAAAAGTTGACATATTCAGTCAATGGGTTTTTCATTGGGTCAAGAATTGACCATTTTAATTAAAGTTGACTTTTTGGTCGAGAGATTGACTTATTGGGTCGATAATTGGTCATTAGGTTAAAAATTGACTATTTTGACCAAAATTGAATTTTTGGTCAAAAGTTAAACCATTGGGTTAACGGGGGGTCATTGGGTCAGAAATTAACCATTTTGACCAAATATGACATTTTATTCAAAAGTTGACCTATTTTGAGCAAAATTAAATTTTTGGTCAAAAGTTAACCCATTGGGTCAGAAACTTTCCATTTTGACCAAAGTTGACTTTTTGGTCAAAAGTTAACTTATTTGGTCAATGAGTTGGTAGTATGGGTTAAGAATTGGCCATTTCGACCGATGATTTAAACTGCGGTCAAAAGTTGATCAAATGGTTCGATGGGTTGGTCATTGGGTAAAGAATTGATCCATTTTGACCAAAGTTGACTTTTTGGTCAAAAGTCGAACTATTGAGATCGATGGGAGGTCATTAGGTCAAAAATTGACTATTTTCACCAAAACTGACTTTTTGGTCAAAAATTGACATATTGGGTCAATGGGTTTGTCATTGTGTCAAGGATTGAGCACTTTAAACCAAATTTGACTTTTTGGTCGGAGATTGACTTATTGGGTCAACAATTGGTCATTAGGTCAAAATTCGGCTTTTCGACCAAAACCGAATTTTTAGTCGAAAGTTAACCTGATAGATCGACGGTATAGTCATTGGGTCAGAAATCGACAAGTTGACCAAAGTTGTCTTTTGGTGAAAAGTTGACTATTTGGTCGATGAGTTGGTAAGTGGGTCAAGAATCGACCATTTCGACCGAAGATGACTTTTTGGTCAAAATTTGATCTATCGGGTCAACGGAGTTGGTCATTGGGTCGAAAAATGACCATTTCGACCAAAGTTGGCTTTTTGGTCAAAAGTCGACTCCATTGGGTTAATGGGAGGTCATTAGGTCAAAATCGACTAATTTGACTAAAATCGACTATTCGGTGAAAAGTTGACCTATTAGGTCAATGAGTTTGTCATCGGTCGAGGATCGATTATTTTTAACAAAGTCGACTTTTTGGTCAAAGATTGACTAATTGGGTCAATAATTAGTAAGTAGGTCAAAAATTGACTATTTTGATAAAAATTTAATTTTTGGTCAAAAGTTAACCCATTGGGTGAACGACGACGTCATTGGGTAAGAAATTCACCTTTTTAACCAAAATTGACTTTTTGGTCAAAAGTTGAGATATTGGGTCAATGGGTTTGTCATTGGGTCAAGGATGGACCATTTTGACCAAAGTTAACTTTTTCGTCAGAGATTGACTTATAGGGTCAATAATTGGTCATATGGTCAAAAATTGACTATTTTGGCCAAAATTAAATTTTTGGTCAAAAGTTAACCCATTGGGTTAATGGGAGGGTCATTGGGTCAGAAGTTAACCATTTTCGACTAAAGATGACTTTTTGGTCAAAAGTCGACCTATTTCGACCAAAATTGAATTTTTGGTCAAAAGTTAACTCATTGAGTCAACGGGGTTATCATTGGATCCGAAATCGTCCATTTTGACCAAAATTGAAGTTTTTGGTTAAAAGTTGATTTATTTGCTCAATGAGTTGGTAGTTGGATCAAGAATCGACCATTTTGACCGAAGATGACTTTTTGGTCAAAAGATGATCTATTGGTTCAAAGAGTCAGTCATTAGATCAACAATTGACCATTTTGACCAAAGTTGACTTTTTGGTCGAAAGTCGAACTATTGGATCAATGGGTGGTCATTAGGTAAAAAATCGACTATTTTGACCAAAATCGACTTTTGGCCAAAAATTGACTCTATTGGGTTAATGGGTTTGTCATTGGGTCGGGATTGAGCATTTTGATCAAATTTGACTTTTTAGTCAGTGATTGACTTATTAGGTCAATAATTGGTCATTAGGTCAAAATCTGACTTTTTGAGTAAAACTGAATTTTTAGTCAAAAGTTAAACCAATGGGTTAATGAGGTGGTCATTTGGTCAGAAATTGTCCATTTTGACCAAAGTTGACTTTTTGGTCAATGGTTGACCTATTTGGCCATTGACTTCAGTAATCGGGCCAAGAATTGACCATTTTGACCAAAGATGACTTTTTAGTGAAAATTTGACCTATTGGGTCAATGGGTTGGTCATTGGGTAAAAAATTGACCATTTAAACCAAAGTTGACTTTTTGGTCAAAAGTTGACCTATTAGGTCAATGGGTAGTCATTAAGTTGACCTATTAGGTCAATGGGTAGTCATTAAGTTAAAAATTGACTATTTTGACCAAAATTGACTTTTTGGTCAGAAGTTGACATATTGGATCAATGGGTTTCTCATTGGGTCAAGGATGGATCATTTTGACCAAAGTTGACTTTTTGGTCAGAGATTGACTTATGGGGTCAATAATTGGTCATTAGGTCAAAAATTGACTATTTTGGCCAAAATTGAATTTTTGGTTAAAAGTTAACCCATTTGGTTAATGAGAGGGTCATTAGGTCAGAAGTTAACCATTTTGACCAACGATGACTTTTTGGTCAAACGTTGACCTATTTTGACCAATATTGAATTTTTAGTCAAAAGTTAACTCATTGAGTAAACAGGTTGGTCATTGGGTCCGAAATTGTCTATTTTGACCAAAGTTGACACATTTTCTCAATGATTTGGTTGTTGGGTCAAGAATTGACCATTTTGACCGAAGTTGACTTTTTGGTCAAAAGATGATCTACTGGTCCAATGAGTTGGTCATTGGGTCAACGATCGACCATTTCGACTAAAGTTGACTTTTTGGTCAAAAGTTGAACTATTTGGTCAATGGGTGGTTATTTCGTCAAAAATGGACTACTTTAACCAAAATTGACTTTTTGGTCAAAAATTGACGTATTGGGTTAATGGGTTTGTCATTGGGTCAAGGATTGAGCATTTCGACCAAAGTCGACCTTTTGGTCGATGATCGACTTATTGGGTAAATAATTTGTCATTAGGTCAAAATTTGCCTTTCTTGAGCAAAACTGAATATTTAGTCAAAAGTTAACCCAATGGGTTAACGGGGTGGTCATTGGGTCAAAAATTCTCCATTTTGACCAAAGTTGACTTTTTGGTCAAAGGTTGACCCATTTGGCCAATGACTTGGTAATTGGGTCAATAATTGACCATTTTGACCAAAGATGACTTTTTAGTCAAAACCTATTGGGTCAATGGGTTGGTCATTGGGTAAAAAATTGACCATTTAGACCAAAATTGACTTTTTGGTCAAAAGTTGACCTATTGGGTCAATGGGTGGTCACTAGGTCAAAAATTGACTATTTTGACCAAAATTGACTTTTTGGTCAAAAGTTGACATATTGGGTCAATGGGTTTGTCATTGGGTCAAGGATTGACCATTTTGACCAAAGTTGACTTTTTGGTCGGAGATTGACTAATTGGATCAATAATTAGTCATTAGGTTGAAAATCGACTATTTTGGCCAAAATTGAATTTTGGTTAAAAGTTATCGCATCGGGTCAATGGAAGAGTCAATGGGTCGAAGATTAACCATTTCGACCAAAGATGACGTTTGGTCAAAAGTTGATCTAATTTCGACCAAAATTGAATTTTGGGTCCAAAAGATTAACTCATTGGATCAGCGAAGGTGGTCATTGGGTCGAAATGCTCCATTTCGACCAAAATTGAGTTTTTGGTCAAAAGTTGATCTATTTGCTCAATGAGTTGGTAGTTGGGTCAGAATTGACCATTTTAGCCGAAGATGACTTTTCGTCAAAAGATGATATATTGGTTCGATGAGTTGGTCATCAGGTCAGCTATTGACCATTTTGACGAAAGTTGACTTTTTGGTCAAAAGTTGAACTATTGAGTCAATGGGTGGTCATTAGGTCAAAAATTGCCTATTTTGACCAAAATTGACTTTTTGGTCAAAAATTGACCTATTGGGTTAATGGGTTTGTCATTAGGTCAAGGATTGAGCATTTTGACCAAAGTTGACTTTTTGGTCAGTGATTGACTTATTGGGTCAATAATTGGTCATTAGGTCAAAATTTGACTTTTTTGACCAAAACTGAATTTTTTGTCAAAAGTTAACCCAATGGGTTAACGGGGTGGTCATTGGGTCAGAAATTGACCATTTTGACCAAAGTTGACTTTTTGGTCAAAGGTTGACCTATTTGGCCAATGAGTTGGTAATTGGGTCAAGAATTGACCATTTTGACCAAAGATGACATTTTAGTCAAGAGTTGACCTATTGGGTCAATGGGCTGTTCATTGGGTAAAAAATTAAGCTTTAGACTAAAGTTGACTTTTTGGTCAAAAGTTGACTTATTGGGTCAATGGGTGGTCATTAGGTCAGAAATTAACTATTTTGACCAAAATTGACATTTTGGTCAAAAGTTGACCTATTGGGTCATTGAGTTGTAATTGTGTCAAGGATTGACCATTTTGACTAAAGTTAACTTTTTGGTCGGAGATTGACTTATTGGGTCAATAAATGGTCATTAATTAAAAATTGACCATTTTGACCAAGATCGACTTTTGGTCAAAAGTTGACCTAATAGGCCAATGGGTTGGTTTTGGGTCAAGGATTGAACTTTTTGACCAAAGTTGACTTTTTGGTCAAAAGTTGACCTATTGGGTCAATGGGTTGGTCATTGGGTCAAGATTGACCTTTTTGACCAAGGTTGACTTTTTAGTCAGAGATTGACTTACTGGGTCAATAATTGGTAATTAGGTTAAAAATTGACTATTTTGACCAAAATTGACTTTTTGGTCAAAAGTTAACTAATTGGGTCAACGGGAGGGTCATTGGGTAATAAATTAATTATTTTGACCAATAATGAATTTTTGGTTAAAAGTTGACGTATTTTGAACAAAATCGAATTTTTGTCAAAAGTTAACCTATTGGATTAACGGGGCGGTCATTGGGTTAGAAATTGTCCATTTTGACCAAAATTGACTTTTTGGTCAAATGTTGACCTATTTGGTCAATAAGTTGGTAATTGGGTCAAGAATTGACCATTTTGACAAAAGATGACTTTTCGGTCAAAAGATGATCTATTGGTTCATTGGGTTGGTCATTAGGTCAATAATTGGCCATTTTGACCAAAGTTGACTTTTTGGTCAAAAGTCGAAAAATTGGAGTCAATAGGTGGTCATTAGGTAAAAAATTGACTAGTTTGACCAAAATTGACTTTTTGGTCAAAAATTGACCTATCGGGTCAAATGGGTTTGTCATCAGGTTAAGGATTTACCATTTTGACCAAAGATGACTTTTTTGGTCGAAAGTTCACCGATCGGTCACTGGGTGATCATTAGTATAGAAATTATTGCTTGATCAAAAATGACTTTTTGGTCGAAAGTTGATCTATTGGGTCAATGAGTATGTCATTGGTTCAAGGGTTAACCATTTTGTCTAAAGTCAATTCTATCGCTATAGTAGGTTCGTCATTGGTCAAAGATCGACAATTTTTACCAAAGTCGACTTTTTGGTCAAAAGATAATCTATCGGATCAATGGGTCGTCATCGGGTCAGAAATTGATCATTTTGACCAAAGTTGACTTTTTGGTCAAAAGTTGACCTTTTTGGGTCAATGGGGTGTCCACTAGGTCGAAAATTGGGTTTTTGACCGAATTGATTTTGGTCAAATGTTGACCAATCGAGACATCGAGTAAAGGATTGATCAATTTGACACAAGTTGACTTTTGGTCAAAAGTTTACCTATTTGGTCAAACGATAGGTCATTGGGTCAAGGATTGACCATTTTGATCGAAGTTGACTTTTTGGTGAATGATTGACTTATTGGGTCAATAATTGGTCAATAGGTCAAAATTTGATTATGTTGACCAAAATTGAATTTTTGGGCAAAAGTTGACCTATTGGGTCAATGGGGTGGTCATTGTGTCAGAAATTGACTATTTTGACCAAAGTTGACTTCTTATCAAAAGTTGACCTATTAGGTCAGGGGTTTGGTCATTTGGGTCAGAAACTGTCCATTTTGACCAAACTTGACTTTTTGGTCAAAAGTTGTCCCATTGGGTCATTAGGTTAGTGATTAGGTGAATGATTAACCATTTTGAACAAAGTTGACTTTTTGGCCAAAGATTGACTTATTGGGTCAATAATTGGTCATTAGGTCTAAATTTGACTATTTTGTCAAAAATTTAATTTTTGGTCAACAGTTGTCCTATTGGGTCAACGGGGTGCTCATTGAGTCAGATATTGAAAATTTCGACCAAAGTTGACTTTTTGGTCAAAAGTTAACCTATTGGGTCAATGAGATGATTATTAGGTCAAAAATTGACTATTTTGACCAAAACTGACATTTTGTTCAAAACTTGTCTTCTTAGGCCGATGAGTCGGTCATCGGGTCCAAGATCGACCATTTCGACCAAATTTCACTTTTTGGTCAAAAGTTGACCTATTTGGTCAAAGGGTTAGTCATTGGGTCAAGGATTGATAATTTTGACCAAAGTTGACTTTTTGATAAGTGATTGACTTATTCGGTCAATAATTGGTCATTAGGTCAAAAATTGACTATTTTGACCGAAATTGAATTTTTGGTCAAATATTGACCTATTGGGTCGATGAGTTGGTCATTGGGTCAAGGATTGACCAATTTGACCAAAGTTGACATATTGGGTCAATTTGTTGGTCATTGGGTCAAAATTTACCATTTTGATCAAAGTTGACTTTTTGGTCAAAGTTTGAGCTGTTGGGTTAATGGGTTTCTCATTGGGTCAAAGATTCCCAATTTTGACCAAAGTTGACTTTTTGGTAAGAGATTGACCTAGTGAGCAATAATTGGTCATTAGGTCAAAATCGACTATTTTGACAAAAAATGACTTTTTGGTTAAAAATTGACCTATTGGGTCAATGGGTTGGTCATTGGGTCAATGATTGATCATTTTGACCAAAGTTGACTTCTTGGTTAATCATTGGGTCAGAAATTAACCACTTTAACCGAAGTTGTCTTTTTGGTCAAAAGTTGACCTATTGGGCCAATAGGTGGTCATTAGGTTAAAAATAGACTTTTTTTACCAAAATTAAATTTTTGGTTAAAAGTTGAACCAATGGATCAATGGGTATGTCCGTGGTTCAAGGATGGACCATTTTGACGAAAGTTGACTTTTAGGTCAAAAGTTGACAAATCGGGACAATTGGTTGGTCATCGGGTTCAGGATTAACCATTTTGACCAAGGTTGACTTTTTGGTCAAAAGTTGACCTATTGGGTCATGGATTGACTATTTTTACCAAAGTTGACTTTTTGGTCAAAAGTTGACCTATTATGTCAATGGATTTGTCATTTGGTCAAGGACTGACCATTATGACCAAAGTCGACTCTTTGGTCAGAGATTGACTTATTGGGTAAATTTTAGGTCATTAGGTCAAAAATTTACTATTTTGACCAAAATTGATTTTTTGTTCAAAAGTTGACCGATTGGGTCAATGAGTTGGTCATTGGGTCGAGAATTGACCTTTTTGGCCAAAGTTCACTTTTTAGTCAAAAGTTAACCTATTAGATTAATAGGATTGTCATTGGGTCAGAAATTGAACATTTTGACAAATGTTGATTTTTTGTTCAGAAGTTGACCAAAATTGACTTTTTGTTCAAAAGTTGACTCTATTAGGTCAATGGGTTAGTCATTAGATCAAGGATCGAGCATTTTGACCAAAGTTGACTTTTTGTCAAGCAATCGACTTATCAGGTCAATAATTGGTCATTAGGTCAAAATATAACTTTTTGACCAAAATTAAATTTTTAGTCAAAAATTAACCCAATGGGTCAACGAGGTGGTCATTGAGTCAGAAATTGACATTTTGACCAAAGTTGACTTTTGGGTCAAAGGTTGAACTTTTTGGCCTATGAGTTGGTAATTTGGTCAAAAATTGACCATTTTGACCAAAGATGACTTTTTAGTCAAAAGTTGACCTATTGGGTCAATGGGTTAGTCATTGGGTAAAAAATTGACCATTTCGACCAAAGTTGACTTTTTGGTCAAAAGTTGACCTATTGGGTCGTTGGGTGGTCATTAGGTTAAAATCGACTATTTTCGACCAAAATTGACTTTTCGGTCAAAAGTTGACCTATTGGGTCATTGAGTTTGTAATTGGGTCAAGGATTGACCATTATGACCAAAGTTAACTTTTTGGTCAGAGATTGACTTATTGAGTCAAAAATTGGTCATTATGTCAAAAATTGACTTTTTTGACCAAATTTGACTTTTTGGTCAAAAGTTGACCTATTAGGCTAATGGGTTGGTCATTGGGTTAAGGATTGATCTTTTGACCAAAGTTGTCTTTTTGGTCAAAAGTTGTCTATCGGGTCGATGGGTTGGTCATTGGGTCGAGGATTGACCATTTTAACCAAAGTCGACTTTTTGGTTAGAGATTGCGTATCGGGTCAATAATTGGTCATTAGGTTAAAAATTGACTATTTTGAACAAAATTGACTTTTTGTTCAAAAGCTGACCTACTGGGTCAATGGGTGGTCATTAAGTCAAAAATTGACTATTTTGACCAAAATTGACTTTTTGGTCAAAAGTTGACATATTAGGTCAATGGGTTTTTCATTGGGTCAAGAATTGACCATTTTAATTAAAGTTGACTTTTTGGTCAGAGATTGACTTATTGGGTCAATAATTGGTCATTAGGTTAAAAATTGACTATTTTGGCCAAAATTGAATTTTTGGTCAAAAGTTAAACCATTTGGTTAACGGGGGGTCATTGGGTCAGAAATTAACCATTTTGATCAAAGATGACATTTTATTCAAAAGTTGACCTATTTTGAGCAAAATTAAATTTTTGGCCAAAAGTAAACTCATTGGGTCAGAAACTTTCCATTTTGACCAAAGTTGACTTTTTGGTCAAAAGGTAACTTATTTGGTCAATGAGTTGGTAGTTGGGTTAAGAATTGGCCATTTTGACCGATGATGGCTTTCTGGTCAAAAGTTGATCAAATGGTTCGATGGGTTGGTCATTAGGTAGACATTAACCATTTTTACCAAAATTGACTTTTTGGTCAAAAGTTAACCTATTGGGTCAATTGGGTGTCATTAGGTCAAAAATTGACTATTTTCACCAAAACTGACTTTTTGGTCAAAAATTGACATATTGGGTCAATGGGTTTGTCATTCTGTCAAGGATTGAGCACTTTAAACAAAATTTAACTTTTTGGTCAGAGATTGACTTATTGGGTCAACAATTGGTCATTTGGTCAAAATTTGGCTTTTTGACCAAAACTGAATTTTTAGTCAAAAGTTAACCCAATGGATCAACGGTATGGTCATTAGGTCGAAACTAACAAGTTGACCAAAGTTCACTTTTTGGTCAAAAGTTGATCTATTTGGTCAATGAGTTTGTAATTGGGTTAAGAATTGAGCATTTTGACCGAAGATGACTTTTTGGTCAAAAGTTGATCTATTGGGTCAGTGGGTTGGTAATTGGGTCAAAAATTGACCATTTTGACCAAAGTTGAGTTGTTGGTCAAAAGTTGACCCATTGGGTTAATGGGAGGTCATTACGTCAAAAATTGACTAATTTGACTAAAATTGACTATTCGGTGAAAAGTTGACCTATTAGGTCAATGAGTTTGTCATTGGGTCAAGGATTGACTATTTTTAACAAAGTTGACTTTTTGGTCAAAGATTGACTAATTGGGTCAATAATTAGTAAGTAGGTCAAAAATTGACTATTTTGATAAAAATTTAATTTTTGGTCAAAAGTTAACCCATTGGGTCAGCGGCGAGGTCATTGGGTAAGAAATTCACCTTTTTAAGCAAAATTGACTTTTTGGTCAAAAGTTGAGATATTGGGTCAATGGGTTTGTCATTGGGTCAAGGATGGACCATTTTGACCAAAGTTAACTTTTTCGTCAGAGATTGACTTATAGGGTCAATAATTGGTCATTTGGTCAAAAATTGACTATTTTGGCCAACATTGAATTTTTGGTCAAAAGTTAACCCATTGGGTTAATGGGAGGGTCATTGGGTCAGAAGTTAACCATTTTGACCAAAGATGTCTTTTTGGTCAAAAGTTGACCTATTTTGACCAAAATTGATTTTTTGGTCAAAAGTTAACTCATTGAGTCAACGGGGTTGTCATTGGGTCTGAAATTGTCCATTTTGACCAAAATTGAGTTTTTGGTTAAAAGTTGACCTATTTGCTCAATGAGTTGGTAGTTGGGTCAAGAATTGACCATTTTGACCGAAGATGACTTTTTGGTCAAAAGATGATCTATTGGTTCAATGAGTTGGTCATTGCGTCAACAATTGACCATTTTGACCAAAGTTGACTTTTTGGTTGAAAGTTGAACTATTGTGTCAATGGGTGGTCATTAGGTCAAAAATTGACTATTTTGACCAAAATTGACTTTTTGGCCAAAAATTGACCTATTGGGTTAATGGTTTGTCATTGGGTCTGGGATTGAGCATTTTGATCAAATTTGACTTTTTAGTCAGTGATTCTTATTGGGTCAATAATTGATCATTAGGTCAAAATTTGACTTTTTTGAGTAAAACTGAATTTTTAGTCAAAAGTTAAACCAATGAGTTAATGAGGTGGTCATTTGGTCAGAAATTGTCCATTTTGACCAAAGTTGACTTTTTGGTCAATGGTTGACCTATTTGGCCATTGACTTGGTAATTGGGTCAAGAATTGACCATTTTGACCAAAGATGACTTTTTAGTCAAAATTTGACCTATTGGGTCAATGGGTTGGTCATTGGGTAAAAAATTGACCATTTAAAACAAAGTTGACTTTCTAGTCAAAAGTTGACCTATTAGGTCAATGGGTAGTCATTAAGTTGACCTATTAGGTCAAGGGGTAGTCATTAAGTTAAAAATTGACTATTTCGACCAAAATTGACTTTTTGGTCAGAAGTTGACATATTGGGTCAATGGGTTTCTCATTGGGTCAAGGATGGACCATTTTGACCAAAGTTGACTTTTTGGTCAGAGATTGACTTATGGGGTCAATAATTGATCATTAGGTCAAAAATTGACTATTTTGGCCAAAATTGAATTTATGGTCAAAAGTTAACCCATTTGGTTAATGGGAGGGTCATTGGGTCAGAAGTTAACCATTTTGACCAACGATGACTTTTTGGTCAAACGTTGACCTATTTTGACCAATATTGAATTTTTAGTCAAAAGTTAACTCATTGAGTAAACGGGGTGGTCATTGGGTCCGAAATTGTCTATTTTGACCAAAGTTGACATATTTTCTCAATGATTTGGTTGTTGGGTCAAGAATTGACCATTTTGACCGAAGTTGACTTTTTGGTCAAAAGATGATCTACTGGATCAATGAGTTGGTCATTGGGTCAACAATTGACCATTTTGACTAAAGTTGACTTTTTGGTCAAAAGTTGAACTATTGGGTCAATGGGTGGTTATTTGGTCAAAAATGGACTACTTTAACCAAAATTGACTTTTTGGTCAAAAATTGACGTATTGGGTTAATGGGTTTGTCATTGGGTCAAGGATTGAGCATTTTGACCAAAGTTGACTTTTTGGTCAGTGATTGACTTATTGGGTAAATAATTTGTCATTAGGTCAAAATTTGCCTTTCTTGAGTAAAACTGAATTTTTAGTCAAAAGTTAACCCAATGGGTTAACGGGGTGGTCATTGGGTCAAAAATTGTCCATTTTGACCAAAGTTGACTTTTTAGTCAAAGGTTGACCCATTTGGCCAATGACTTGGTAATTGGGTCAATAATTGACCATTTTGACCAAAGATGACTTTTTAGTCAAAACCTATTGGGTCAATGGGTTGGTCATTGGGTTAAAAATTGACCATTTAGACCAAAGTTGACTTTTTGGTCAAAAGTTGACCTATTGGGTCAATGGGTGGTCATTAGGTCAGAAATTGACTATTTTGACCAAAATTGACTTTTTGGTCAGAAGTTGACATATTGGGTCAATGGGTTTGTCATTGGGTCAAGGATGGACCATTTTGACCAAAGTTGACTTTTTTGGTCAGAGATTGACTAATTGGATCAATAATTAGTCATTAGGTCAAAAATTGACTATTTTGGCCAAAATTGAATTTTTGGTTAAAAGTTAGCCCACTGGGTCAATGGAAGAGTCAATGGGTCAGAAGTTAACCATTTCGACCAAAGATGACGTTTGGTCAAAAGTTGACCTATTTTGACCAAAATTGAATTTTTTGTCAAAAGTTAACTCATTGGGTCAACGGGGTGGTCATTCGGTCAGAAATTCTCCATTTTGACCAAAATTGAGTTTTTGGTCAAAAGTTGACCTATTTGCTCAATGTGTTGGTAGTTGGGTCAAGAATTGACCATTTAGACCGAAGATGAATTTTTGGTCAAAAGATGATATATTGGTTCAATGAGTTGGTCATTGGGTCAACTATTGACCATTTTGACCAAAGTTGACTTTTTGGTCAAAAGTTGAACTATTGAGTCAATGGGTGGTCATTAGGTCAAAAATTGCCTATTTTGACCAAAATTGTTTTTTGGTAAAAAATTGACCTATTGGGTTAATTGGTTTGTCATTAGGTTAAGGATTGAGCATTTTGACCAAAGTTGACTTTTTGGTCAGTGATTGACTTATTGGGTCAATAATTGGTCATTAGGTCAAAATTTGACTTTTTTTGACCAAAACTGATTTTTTTGTCAAAATTAACCCAATGAGTTAACGGGGTGGACATTGGGTCAGAAATTGACCATTTTGACCAAAGTTGACTTTTTGGTCAAAGGTTGACCTATTTGGCCAATGAGCTGGTAATTGGGTCAAGAATTGACCATTTTGACCAAAGATGACGTTTTCGTCAAAAGTTGACTTATTGGGTCAATGGGCTGTTCATTGGGTAAAAAATTAACCCTTCAGACTAAAGTTGACTTTTTGGTCAAAAGTTGACTTATTGGGTCAATGGGTGGTCATTAGGTCAGAAATTAACTATTTTGACCAAAATTGACATTTTGGTCAAAAGTTGACCTATTGGGTCATTGAGTTGTAATTGTGTCAAGGATTGACCATTTTGACCAAAGTTAACTTTTTGGTCAGAGATTGACTTATTGGGTCAATAAATGGTCATTAATTAAAAAATTGACCATTTTGACCAAGATTGACTTTTTGGTCAAAAGTTGACCTAATAGGCCAATGGGTTGGTTTTCGGTCAAGGATTGAACTTTTTGACCAAAGTTGACTTTTTGGTCAAAAGTTGACCTATTAGGTCAATGGGTTGGTCATTGGGTCAAGATTGACCTTTTTGACCAAGGTTGACTTTTTAGTCAGAGATTGACTTACTAGGTCAATAATTGGTCATTAGGTTAAAAATTGACTATTTTGACCAAAATTGACTTTTTGGTCAAAAGTTGACCTATTGGCTCAATTGGTAGTCATTATGTTAAAATTGACTATTTTGACCAATATTGACTTTTTGGTCATAAGTTGACATATTGGGTCAATGGGTTTTTCATTGGGTCAAGGATTGACCATTTTGACCAAAGTTGGCTTTTTGGTCAGAGATTGACTTATTGGGTCAACAATTGGTCATTAGGTCAAAAATGACTATTTTGGCCAAAATTGAATTTTTGGTCAAAAGTTAACTTATTGGGTCAACGGGAGGGTCATTGGGTCATAAATTAACTATTTTGACCAATAATGAATTTTTGGTCAAAAGTTGACGTATTTTGAACAAAATCAAATTTTTGGTCAAAAGTTAACCCATTGGGTTAACGGGGTGGTCATTGGGTTAGAAATTGTCCATTTTGACCAAAATTGACTTTTTGGTCAAATGTTGACCTATTTGGTCAATAAGTTGGTACTTGGGTCAAGAATTGACCATTTTGACAAAAGATGACTTTTTGGTCAAAAGATGATCTATTGGTTCATTGGGTTGGTCATTAGGTCAATAATTGGCCATTTTGACCAAAGTTGACTTTTTGGTCAAAAGCTGAAAAATTGGGTCAATGGGTGGTCATTAGGTCAAAAATTGACTATTTTGACCAAAAATGACTTTTTGGTCAAAAATTGACCTATTGGGTCAATGGGTTTGTCATTGGGTTAAGGATTTACCATTTTGACCAAAGATGACTTTTTGGTCAAAAGTTCACCCATTGGGTCAATGGGTGATCATTAGTATAGAAATTATTGTTTGACCAAAAATGACTTTTTGGTCGAAAGTTGACCTATTGGGTCAATGAGTATGTCATTGGTTCAAGGGTTAACCATTTTGTCTAAAGTTGACCTATTGGCTAAATGGGTTGGTCATTGGGTCAAGGATTGACAATTTTTACCAAAGTTGACTTTTTGGTCAAAAGTTAATCTATTGGATCAATGGGTTGGTCATTGGGTCAGAAATTGATCATTTTGACCAAAGTTGACTTTTGGTCAAAAGTTGACCTTTTGGGTCAATGGGGTGTCCACTAGGTCAAAAATTGGGTTTTTTGACCGAAATTGACTTTTTGGTCAAATGTTGACCAATTGAGACATTGAGTAAAGGATTGATCATTTTGGCACAAGTTGACTTTTGGTCAAAAGTTTACTTTGGTCAAACGATAGGTCATTGGGTCAAGGATTGACCATTTTGATCGAAGTTGACTTTTTGGTGAGAGATTGACTTATTGTGTCAATAGGTCAAAATTTGATTATGTTGACCAAAATTGAATTTTTGGGCAAAAGTTGACCTATTGGGTCAATGGGGTGGTCATTGTGTCAGAAATTGATCATTTTGACCAAAGTTGACTTTTTTTATCAAAAGTTGACCTGTTACGTCAGGGGTTTGGTCATTTGGGTCAGAAACTGTCCATTTTGACCAAACTTGACTTTTTGGTCAAAAGTAGTCCCATTGGGTCATTAGGTTTGTGATTAGGTGAATGATTAACCATTTTGAACAAAGTTGACTTTTTGGCCAAAGATTGACTTATTGGGTCAATAATTGGTCATTAGGTCTAAATTTGACTATTTTGTCAAAAATTTAATTTTTGGTCAACAGTTGTCCTATTGGGTCAACGGGGTGCTCATTGAGTCAGATATTGACCATTTCGACCAAAGTTGACTTTTTGGTCAAAAGTTAACCTATTGGGTCAATGAGATGATTATTAGGTCAAAAATTGACTATTTTGACCAAAACTGACATTTTGTTCAAAACTTGTCTTCTTAGGCCGATGAGTTGGTCATTGGGTCCATGATTGACCATTTTGACCAAATTTCACTTTTTGGTCAAAAGTTGACCTATTTGGTCAATGGGTTAGTCATTGGGTCAAGGATTGATAATTTTGACCAAAGTTGACTTTTTGATAAGTGATTGACTTATTGGGTCAATAATTGGTCATTAGGTCAAAAATTGACTATTTTGACCGAATTTGACTTTTTGGTCAAATATTGACCTATTGGGTCGATGAGTTGGTCATTGGGTCAAGAATTGACCAATTTGACCAAAGTTGACATATTGGGTCAATTTGTTGGTCATTGGGTCAAAATTTACCATTTTGATCAAAGTTGACTTTTTGGTCAAAGTTGGAGCTGTTGGGTAAATGGGTTTCTCATTGGGTCAAAGATTCACCATTTTGACCAAAGTTGACTTTTTGGTAAGAGATTGACCTATTGAGCAATAATTGGTCATTAGGTCAAAAATTGACTATTTTGACAAAAATTGACTTTTTGGTCAAAAATTGACCTATTGGGTCAATGGGTTGGTCATTGGGTCAATGATTGATCATTTTGACCAAAGTTAACTTCTTGGTTAATCATTGGGTCAGAAATTAACCAATTTAACCGAAGTTGTCTTTTTGGTCAAAAGTTGAGCTATTGGGCCAACAGGTGGTCATTAGGTTAAAAATAGACTTTTTTGACCAAAATTAAATTTTTGGTTAAAAGTTGAACCATTGGATCAATGGGTATGTCCGTGGTTCAAGGATGGACCATTTTGACGAAAGTTGACTTTTAGGTCAAAAGTTGACAAATTGGGACAATTGGTTGGTCATTGGGTCTAGGATTAACCATTTTGACCAAGGTTGAATTTTTGGTCAAAAGTTGACCTATTGGGTCATGGATTGACCATTTTTACCAAAGTTGACTTTTTGGTCAAAAGTTCACCTATTATGTCAATGGATTTGTCATTTGGTCAAGGACTGACCATTATGACCAAAGTCGACTCTTTGGTCAGAGATTGACTTATTGGGTAAATTTTAGGTCATTAGGTCAAAAATTTACTATTTTGACCAAAATTGATTTTTTGTTCAAAAGTTGACCGATTGGGTCAATGAGTTGGTCATTGGGTCGAGAATTGACCTTTTTGGCCAAAGTTCACTTTTTAGTCAAAAGTTAACCTATTAGATTAATAGGATTGTCATTGGGTCAGAAATTGAACATTTTGACAAATGTTGATTTTTTGTTCAGAAGTTGACCAAAATTGACTTTTTGTTCAAAAGTTGACCTATTAGGTCAATGGGTTGGTCATTGGGTCAAGGATTGAGCATTTTGACCAAAGTTGACTTTTTTGTCAGTAATTGACTTATTGGGTCAATAATTGGTCATTAGGTCAAAATATAACTTTTTGACCAAAATTGAATTTTTAGTCAAAAATTAACCCAATGGGTCAACGAGGTGGTCATTGAGTCAGAAATTGACATTTTGACCAAAGTTGACTTTTGGGTCAAAGGTTGAACTTTTTGGCCTATGAGTTGGTAATTGGGTCAAAAATTGACCATTTTGACCAAAGATGACTTTTTAGTCAAAAGTTGACCTATTGGGTCAATGGGTTAGTCATTGGGTAAAAAATTGACCATTTCGACCAAAGTTGACTTTTTGGTCAAAAGTTGACCTGTTGGGTCAATGGGTGGTCATTAGGTTAAAAATTGACTATTTTGACCAAAATTGACTTTTCGGTCAAAAGTTAACCTATTGGGTCATTGAGTTTGTAATTGGGTCAAGGATTGACCATTATGACCAAAGTTAACTTTTTGGTTAGAGATTGACTTATTGAGTCAATAATTGGTCATTATGTCAAAAATTGACTTTTTTGACCAAATTTGACTTTTTGGTCAAAAGTTTACGTATTAGGCTAATAGTTTGGTTATTGGGTTAAGGATTGATCTTTTTGACCAAAGTTGTCTTTTTAGTCAAAAGTTGACCTATTGGGTCAATGGGTTGGTCATTGGGTCAAGGATTGACCATTTTAAGCAAAGTTGACTTTTTGGTTAGAGATTGGCTGACTGGGTCAATAATTGGTCATTAGGTTAAAAATTGACTATTTTGACCAAAATTGACTTTTTGTTCAAAAGCTGACCTATTGGGTCAATGGGTGGTCATTAAGTCAAAAATTGACTATTTTGACCAAAATTGACTTTTGGTCAAAAGTTGACATATTCGGTCAATGGGTTTTTCATTGGGTCAAGAATTGACCATTTTAATTAAAGTTGACTTTTTGGTCAGAGATTGACTTATTTGGTCAATAATTGGTCATTAGGTTAAAAATTGACTATTTTGGCCAAAATTGAATTTTTGGTCAAAAGTTAAACCATTGGGTTAACGGGGAGTCATTGGGTCAGAAATTAACCATTTTGACCAAAGATGACATTTTATTCAAAAGTTGACCTATTTTGAGCAAAATTAAATTTTTGCTCAAAAGTTAACCCATTGGGTCAGAAACTTTCCATTTTGACCAAAGTTGACTTTTTGGTCAAAAGTTAACTTATTTGGTCAATGAGTTGGTAGTTGGGTTAAGAATTGGTCATTTTGACCGATGATGGCTTTCTGGTCAAAAGTTGATCAAATGGTTCAATGGGTTGGTCATTGGGTAAAAAATTGATCATTTTGACCAAAGTTGACTTTTGGTCAAAAGTTGAACTATTGGGTCAATGGGAGGTCATTAGGTCAAAAATTGACTATTTTCACCAAAACTGACTTTTTGGTCAAAAATTGACATATTGGGTTAATGGGTTTGTCATTGTGTCAAGGATTGAGCACTTTAAACCAAATTTGACTTTTTGGTCGGAGATTGACTTATTGGGTCAATAATTGGTCATTAGGTCAAAATTTGGCTTTTTGACCAAAACTGAATTTTTAGTTAAAAGTTAACCCAATGGGTCAACGGTATAGTCATTGGGTCAGAAACTGACAAGTTGACCAAAGTTGACTTTTTGCTCAAAAGTTGACCTATTTGGTCAATGAGTTGGTAAGTGGGTCAAGAATTGACCATTTTGACCGAAGATGACTTTTTGGTCAAAATTGGATCTATTGGGTCAACAGGTTGGTCATTGGGTCAAAAAATGACCATTTTGACCAAAGTTAGCTTTTTGGTCAAAAGTTGACCCATTGGGTTAATGGGAGGTCATTAGGTCAAAAATTGACTAATTTGACTAAAATTGACTATTCGGTGAAAAGATGACCTATTAGGTCAATGCGTTTGTCATTGGGTCAAGGATTGACTATTTCTAACAAAGTTGACTTTTTGGTCAAAGATTGACTAATTGGGTCAATAATTAGTAAGTAGTTCAAAAATTGGCTATTTTGATAAAAATTTAATTTTTGGTCAAAATTTAACCCATTGGGTGAACGGCGAGGTCATTGGGTAAGAAATTCACCTTTTTAACCAAAATTGACTTTTTGGTCAAAAGTTGAGATATTGGGTCAATGGGTTTTTCATTGGGTCAAGGATGGACCATTTTGACCAAAGTTAACTTTTTCGTCAGAGATTGACTTATAGGGTCAATAATTGGTCATTTGGTAAAAAATTGACTATTTTGGCCAAAATTGAATTTTTGGTCAAAAGTTAACCCATTTGGTTAATGGGAGGGTCATTGGGTCAGAAGTTAACCATTTTGACCAAAGATGACTTTTTGGTCAAAAGTTGACCTATTTTGACCAAAATTGAATTTTTGGTCAAAAGTTAACTCATTGAGTCAACGGGGTTGTCATTGGGTCTGAAATTGTCCATTTTGACCAAAATTGAGTTTTTGGTTAAAAGTTGACCTATTTGCTCAATGAGTTGGTAGTTGGGTCAAGAATTGACCATTTTGACCGAAGATGACTTTTTGGTCAAAAGATGATCTATTGGTTCAATGAGTTGGTCATTGGGTCAACAATTGACCATTTTGACCGAAGTTGACTTTTTGGTTGAAAGTTGAACTATTGGGTCAATGGGTGGTCATTAGGTCAAAAATTGACTATTTTGACCAAAATTGACTTTTTGGCCAAAAATTGACCTATTGGGTTAATGGGTTTATCATTGGGTCTGGGATTGAGCATTTTGATCAAATTTGACTTTTTAGTCACTGATTGACTTATTGGGTCAATAATTGGTCATTAGGTCAAAATTTGACTTTTTTGAGTAAAACTGAATTTTTAGTTAAAAGTTAAACCAATGGGTTAATGAGGTGGTCATTTGGTCAGAAATTGTCCATTTTGACCAAAGTTGACTTTTTGGTCAATGGTTGACCTATTTGGTCATTGACTTGGTAATTGGGCCAAGAATTGACCATTTTGACAAAAGATGACTTTTTAGTCGAAATTTGACCTATTAGGTCGATGGGTAAAAAATTGACCATTTAAACCAAAGATGACTTTTTTGTCAAAAGTTGATCTATTAGGTCGATGGGTAGTCATTAAGTTGACTTATTAGGTCAATGGGTAGTCATTAAGTTAAAAATTGACTATTTTGACCAAAATTGACTTTTGGTCAGAAGTTGACATATTGGGTCAATGGGTTTCTCATTGGGTCAAGGATGGACCATTTTGACCAAAGTTGACTTTTTGGTCAGAGATTGACTTATGGGGTCAATAATTGGTCATTAGGTCAAAAATTGACTATTTTGGCCAAAATTAAATTTTTGGTCAAAAGTTAACCCATTTGGTTAATTGGAGGGTCTTTGGGTCAGAAGTTAACCATTTTGACCAACGATGACTTTTTGGTCAAACGTTGACCTATTTTGACCAATATTGAATTTTTAGTCAAAAGTTAACTCATTGAGTAAACGGGGTGGTCATTGGGTCCGAAATTGTCTACATTTTGACCAAAGTTGACATATTTTCTCAATGATTTGGTTGTTGGGTCAAGAATTGACCATTTTGACCGAAGTTGACTTTTTGGTCAAAAGATGATCTACTGGTTCAATGAGTTGGTCATTGGGTCAACAATTGACCATTTTGACAAAAGTTGACTTTTTGGTCAAAAGTTGAACTATTTGGTCAATGGGTGGTTATTTGGTCGAAAATGGACTACTTTAACCAAAATTAACTTTTTGGTCAAAAATTGACGTATTGGGTTAATGGGTTTGTCATTGGGTCAAGGATTAAGCATTTTGACCAAAGTTGACTTTTTGGTCAGTGATTGACTTATTGGGTAAATAATTTGTCATTAGGTCAAAATTTGCCTTTCTTGAGCAAAACTGAATTTTTAGTCAAAAGTTAACCCAATGGGTTAACGGGGTGGTCATTGGGTCAAAAATTGTCCATTTTGACCAAAGTTGACTTTTTAGTCAAAGGTTGACCCATTTGGCCAATGACTTGGTAATTAGGTCAATAATTGACCATTTTGACCAAAAATGACATTTTAGTCAAAACCATTAGATTCAATGGGTTGGTCATTGGGTAAAAAATTGACCATTTAGACCAAAATTGACTTTTTGGTCAAAAGTTGACCTATTGGGTCAATGGGTGGTCATTAGGTCAAAAATTGACTATTTTGACCAAAATTGACTTTTTGGTCAGAAGTTGACATATTGGGTCAATGGGTTTGTCATGGGTCAAGGATGGGCCATTTTGACCAAAGTTTACTTTTTTGGTCAGAGATTGACTAATTGGGTCAATAATTAGTCATTAGGTCAAAAATTGACTATTTTGGCCAAAATTGAATTTTTGGTTAAAAGTTAGCCCACTGGGTCAATGGAAGAGTCAATGGGTAGGAAGTTAACCATTTTGACCGAAGATGATGTTTGGTCAAATGTTGACCTATTTTGACCAAAATTGAATTTTTGGTCAAAAGTGAACTCATTGGGTCAACGGGGTGGTCATTGGGTCAGAAATTCTCCATTTTGACCAAAATTGAGTTTTTGGTCAAAAGTTGACCTATTTGCTCAATGAGTTGGTAGTTGGGTCAATAATTGACCATTTTGACCGAAGATGACTTTTTGGTCAAAAGATGATATATTGGTTCAATGAGTTGGTCATTGGGTAAACTATTGACCATTTTGACCAAAGTTGACTTTTTGTTCAAAAGTTGAACTATTGGGTCAATGCGTGGTCATTAGGTCAAAAATTGCCTATTTTGACAAAATTGATTTTTTGGTAAAAAATTGACCTATTGGGTTAATTGGTTTGTCATTAGGTCAAAGGATTGAGCATTTTGACCAAAGTTGACTTTTTGGTTAGTGATTGACTTATTGGGTCGATAATTGGTCATTAGGTCGAAATTTGACTTTTTTGACTGAAAGCGATTTTTTGTCAAAAGTTAACCCAATGAGTTAGCGAGGTGGACATTAGATCAGAATTGATCATTTTGACCAAAGTTGACTTTTTGGTCGAAGGTTGACTAGTTGGCGATGAGTTGGTAATTAGATTGAGTATTGACCATTTTGACCAAAGATGACATTTTCGTCAAAAGTTGACTTATTGGGTCAATGGGCTGTTCATTGGGTAAAAAATTAACCCTTTAGACTAAAGTTGACTTTTTGGTCAAAAGTTGACTTATTGGGTCAATGGGTGGTCATTAGGTCAGAAATTATCTATTTTGACCAAAATTGACATTTTGGTCAAAAGTTGACCTATTGGGTCATTGAGTTGTAATTGTGTCAAGGATTGACCATTTTGACCAAAGTTTACGTTTTGGTCAGAGATTGACTTATTGGGTCAATAAATGATCATTAAGTAAAAAATTGACCATTTTGACCAAGATTGACTTTTTGGTCAAAAGTTGACCTAATAGGCCAATGGGTTGGTTTTGGCTCGAGTTGCCCATTTTGACCAAAGTTGACTTTTTGGTCAAAAGTTGACTTTATTGGGTCAATGGGTTGGTCATTGGGTCGAGATTGACCTTTTTGACCAAGATTGACTTTTTAGTCGAGAGATTGACTTCTTGGGTCGATAATTGGTCATTAGATTAAAAATTGATTATTTTGACCAAAATTGACTTTTTGGTCGAAAGTTGATCTATTAGCTCGATTGGTAGTCATTATGTTAAAATTGATTATTTTGACCGATATTGACTTTTTGGTCATAAGTTGACATATTGGGTCGATGGGTTTTTCATTGGGTCAAGGATTGATCATTTTGACCAAAGTTGGCTTTTTGGTCGGAGATTGACTTATTGGATCGACAATTGGTCATTAGGTCAAAAATGGTTATTTTGGCCGAAATTGAATTTTTGGTCAAAGTTAACTAATTAGGTCAGCGGGAGGTCATTGGGTCATAAATTAACTATTTTGACCGATAATGAATTTTTCTCGAAAGTTGGCGTATTTTGAACAAAATCGAATTTTTGGTCGAAAAGTTAACCCATTGGGTTAGCGAGGTGGTCATTGGGTTAGAAATTGTCCATTTTGACTAAAATTGACTTTTTGGTTAAATGTTGACCTATTTGGTCGATAAGTTGAGTACTTAGATCAAGAATTGACCATTTTGACAAAAGATGACTTTTTGGTGAAAAGATGATCTATTAGTTCATTGGGTTGGTCATTAGGTCGATAATTGGCCATTTTGACCGAAGTTGACTTTTTGGTGAAAGTGAAAAATTAGGTCGATGGGTGGTCATTATGTCAAAAATTGATTATTTTGACCAAAATTGATTTTTTGGTCAAAAATTGACTTATTAGATTGATGGGTTTGTCATTGGGTTAAGGATTTACCATTTTGACCAAAGATAACTTTTTGGTCGAAAGTTAGCTCATTGGGTCGATGGGTGATCATTAGTATAGAAATTATTGTTTTGACGAAAATGACTTTTTAGTAGAAAGTTGACTTGATTGGATCAATGAGTATGTCATTGGTTCAAGGGTTAACCATTTTGTCTAAAGTTGACTTTTTGGTCAAAAGTTGACATATTGGGTCAATTGGTTGGTCATTGGGTCAAGGATTGACCATTTTGACCAAAGTTGACATTTTGGTCAAAAGGTGACCTATTGGCTCAATGGGTTTGTCATTGGGTCAAGGATTGACAATTTTTACCAAAGTTGACTTTTTGGTCAAAAGTTAATCTATTGGATGAATGGGTAGGTCATTGGGTCAAAAATTGATCATTTTGACCAAAGTTGACTATTGGTCAAAAGTTGACCATTGGTCAAAAGTTGACCTTTTGGGTCGATGGGGTGGCTATTTGGTAAAAAATTGGGTTTTTTGTCCGAAATTGACTTTTTGGTCAAAAGTTGACCAATTGAGTCATTGAGTCAAGGATTGATCATTTTGACCCAAGTTGACTTTTGGTCAAAAGTTTACCTATTTGGTCAAACGGTAGGTCATTGGGTCAAGGATTGACCATTTTGACCAAAGTTGACTTTTTGGTCAGAGATTGACTTATTGGGTCAATAATTGGTCATTAGGTCAAAATTTGATTATGTTGACCAAAATTGAAATTTTGGGCAAAAGTTGACTTATTGGGTCAATGGGGTGGTCATTGTGTAAGAAATTAACCATTTTGACCAAAGTTGACTTTTTTATCAAAAGTTGACTTGTTAGGTCAGGGGTTTGGTCATTGGGTCAGAAACTGTCCATTTTGACCAAACTTGACTTTTTGGTCAAAAGTTGTCCCATTGGGTCATTAGGTTAGTGATTAGGTCAATGATTAACCATTTTGAACAAAGTTGACTTTTTGGCCAAAGATTGACTTATTGGGTCAATAATTCGTCATTATGTCTAAAATTGACTATTTTGTCAAATTTAATTTTTGGTCAACAGTTGACCTATAGGGTCAACGGGTGATCATTGGGTCAGAAATTGATCATTTCGACCAAAGTTGACTATTTGGTCAAAAGTTAACCTATTGGGTCAATGGGATGATCATTAGGTCAAAAATTGACTATTTTGACCAAAACTGACTTTTTGTTCAAAACTTGACTTCTTAGGCCGATGAGTTGGTCATTGGGTTCAGGATTGACCATTTTGACCAAATTTCACTTTTTGGTCAATAGTTGACCTATTTGGTCAATGGTTGTTCATTGGGTTAATGATTTATAATTTTGACCAAAGTTGACTTTTTGATAAGAGATTGACTTATTCAGTCAATAATTGGTCATTAGGTCAAAAATTGATTATTTTGACCGAAATTAACTTTTTGGTCGAATATTGACCTATTGGGTCAATGAGTTGGTCATTGGGTCAAGGATTGACCAATTTGACCAAAGTTGACATATTGGGTCAATTTATTGGTCATTGGATCAAAATTTACCATTTTGATCAAAGTTGACTTTTTGGTCAAAGTTTGAGTTATTGGGTCAATGGGTTTCTCATTGGGTCAAAGATTCACCATTTTGACCAAAGTTGACTTTTTGGTAAGAGATTTACCTATTGAGCAATAATTGGTCATTAGGTCAAAAATTGATTATTTTGACAAAAATTGACTTTTTGGTCGAAAGTTGACTTATTAGATTGATGGGATGGTCATTGTGTCAATGATTGATCATTTTGACCAAAGTTGACTTCTTGGTTAAATGTTGACCATTGGTCAATGGGTTGGTCATTGGGTCAGAAATTAACCATTTTAACCGAAGTTGTCTTTTTCGTCAAAAGTTGACCTATTGGGCCAATAGGTGGTCATTAGGTTAAAAATAGACTATTTTGACCAAAATTAAATTTTTGTATCAATGGGTATGTCAGTGGTTCAAGGATTTACCATTTTGACGAAAGTTGGCTTTTAGGTCAAAAGTTAACAAATTGGGACAATTGGTTGGTCATTGGGTCAATGATTGACCATTTTTACCAAGGTTGACGTTTTGGTCAAAAGTTGACCTATTGGGTCAATGTGTTCGTCATTGGGTCAAGGATTGACTTTTTTTACCAAAGTTGGCTTTTTGGTCAAAAGTTGACCTATTAGGTCAATGGGTTCGTCATTTGGTCAAGGACTGACCATTATGACTAAAGTTTACTCTTTGGTCAGAGATTGACTTATTGGGTAAATTATTGGTCATTAGGTCAAAAATTTATTATTTTGATCAATGGGTATGTCAGTGGTTCAAGGATTGACCATTTTAACGAAAGTTGACTTTTAGGTCAAAAGTTGACAAATTCGGTCAATGAGTTGGTCATTGGGTCAAGAATTAACCTTTTTGGCCAAAGTTCACTTTTTGGTCAAAAGTTAACCTATTGGATTAATGGGATTGTCATTGGGTCAAAAATTGAACATTTTGACCAATGTTAATTTTTTGTTCAAAAGTTGACCAAAATTGACGTTTTGTTCAAAAGTTGACCTACTAGGTCAATTGGTTGGTCATTGGGTCAAGGATTGAGCATTTTGACCAAAGTTGACTTTTTTGTCAGTGATTGATTTATTGAGTCAATAATTGGTCATTAGGTCAAAAATTGACTTTTTTAACGAATATTGATTTTTTGGTTAGAAGTTAACCCGATGGGTTGACGGGGGAGGTTATTGGGTCGAAATTGATCATTTTGACCAAAGTTGACTTTTGGTCGAACGTTGACCTATTTGGTCGATGAGTTGGTAATTGAGTCGAAATTGACCATTTTGAAAAAGATGACTTTTTGGTGAAATTTGATCTATTAGGTCAACGGAGTTGGTCATTAGATTGAAAAATGACCATTTTGACCAAAGTTGACTTTATAGGCGAAAGTTGACTTATTGGGTCGATGGAGTGCTTCGATTAGGTCAAAAATTATTTATTTTGACCAAAATTGACTTTTTGGTCAAAAGTTGACCTATTGGGTCAATGGATTTGTCATTGGGTCATGGATTGACCATTTTGACCAAAGTTGACTTATTTGCCAAACATTGACTTATTGGGTCAATAATTGGTCATTAGGTTAAAAATTGACTTTTTTGACTAAAAGTGAATTTTTAGTCAAAAGTTTACCCAATGGGTTAACGGGGTGGGTCTTTAGGTCAGAAATTGACTATTTCTACCAAAGTTGACTTTTTGGTCAAAGGTTGACTTTGACTAATGAGTTGGTAATTAGGCAAGAATTGACCATTTTGACCAAAGATGACTTTTTACTCTAAAGTTGACCTTTTGGGTCAATGGGTTGGTCATTGGGTCAAAAATTGACCATTTTGACCAAAGTTGACTTTTTGGTCAAAAGTTGACCTATTGGGTCAATGAGTGGTCATTAGGTCAAAAATTGACTATTTTGACCAAAATTGACTTTTTGGTCAAAAGTTAACCATTAGGTCAATGAGTTTGTCATTGGGTTACGGATTGATCATTTTGACTAAAGTTGACATTTTAGTCAAAAGTTGACCTACTGGGTCAATGATTGACCATTTTGATCAAACTTTACTTTTTGGTCAGAGTTGACCTATTAGGTTAATAATTAGTCATTCGGTCAAAAATTGATTTAAGTTGACAAAATTTGAATTTTTGGTCAAAAGTTGACCCATTGGGTCAATGGGGTGGTCTTTGTATTAGAAATTGACCATTTTGACCAAAGTTGACTTTTTGGTCAAAAAATGACCTATTGGGTTGATGGGTTGGTCTTTGGGTCAGAAATTGATCATTTTAATCACACTTGACTTTTTGGTCAAAAGTTGACATATTGGGTTAATGGGTTGGTCATTGGATCAAGGATTGATCATTTTGAACAAAGTTGACTTTTTCGTCAAAAGTTGACCATTAGGTTAATGAGTTGGTCATTAGGTCAGAAATTGACAATTTTAACCAAAGATGACTTTTTGGTCAAAAGTTAACCCATTAGATCAATGGGTGATCATTAGGATAAAAATTACTATTTTGACCAAAAATGACTTTTTGGTCAAAAGTTGACTTATTGGGTCAATGGGTATGTCATTGGTTCAAGGATTAACCATTTTGACTAAAGTTGACTTTTTGGTCTAAAGTTGACATATTGGGTCAATTAGTTGGTCATTGGGTTAAGGATTGACCATTTTGACCAAAGTTGACCTTTTGGTCAAATGTTGACCTATTGGCTAAATGGGTTGGTCATTGGGTCAAGGATTGACAATTTTTACCAAAGTTGACTTTTTGTTCAAAAGTTAATCTATTGGATCAATGGGTTGGTCATTGGGTCAGAAATTGATCATTTTGACCAAAGTTGACTTTTGGTCAAAAGTTGACCTTTTGGGTCAATGGGGTGTCCACTAGGTCAAAAATTGGGTTTTTTGACCGAAATTGACTTTTTGGTCAAATGTTGACCAATTGAGACATTGAGTAAAGGATTGATCATTTTGACACAAGTTGACTTTTGGTCAAAAGTTTACCTATTTGGTCAAACGATAGGTCATTGGGTCAAGGATTGACCATTTTGATCGAAGTTGACTTTTTGGTGAGAGATTGACTTATTGGGTCAATAATTGGTCAATAGGTCGAAATTTGATTATGTTGACCTAAATTGAATTTTGGGCAAAAGTTGACTGTTAGATTCGATGGGGTGAGTCATTGTGTCAGAAATTGACTATTTTGACCAAAGTTGACTTCTTATCAAAAGTTGACCTGTTAGGTCAGGGGTTTGGTCATTTGGGTCAGAAACTGTCCATTTTGACCAAACTTGACTTTTTGGTCAAAAGTTGTCCCATTGGGTCATTAGGTTAGTGATTAGGTGAATGATTAACCATTTTGAACAAAGTTGACTTTTTGGCCAAAGATTGACTTATTGGGTCAATAATTGGTCATTAGGTCTAAATTTGACTTATTTTGTCAAAAATTTAATTTTTGGTCAAGCAGTTGTCCTATTAGATCAACGGGGTGCTCATTAGTCGGATATCGACCATTTCGACGAAAGTTGACTTTTGGTCGAAAGTTAACTGTTGGATCAATGAGATGATTATTAGGTCAAAATTGACTATTTTGACCAAAACTAACATTTTGTTCAAAGCTTGTCTTCTTAGGTAGATGAGTTGGTCATTGTGTCGAGGATTGACCATTTTGACCAAATTTCACTTTTTGGTCGAAAGTTGACTTATTTGGTCGATGGGTTAGTCATTGGGTCGAAGGATTGATAATTTTGACCAAAGTTGACTTTTTGATAAGTGATTGACTTTTTGGTCGATAATTGGTCATTAGGTCGAAAATTGACTATTTTGACGAAATTGAATTTTTGGTCAAATATTGACCTATTGGGACAATTGGTCAGTCATTGGGTCAAGGATTGACTAACTTGACCAAAGTTGACATATTGGATCAATTGGTTGGTCATTAGGTCAGAATTGACCTTTTTGACCGAAGTTGACTTTTTGGTCGAAGTTTGATTTGTTAGATCGATGGGTTTCTCATTGGGTCAAAGATTCCCAATTTTGACCAAAGTTGACTTTTTGGTAAGAGATTGACCTAGTGAGCAATAATTGGTCATTAGGTCAAAAATTGACTATTTTGACAAAAAATGACTTTTTGGTCAAAAATTGACCTTTTGGGTCAATGGGTTGGTCATTGGGTCAATGATTGATCATTTTGACCAAAGTTGACTTCTTGGTTAATCATTGGGTCAGAAATTAACCATTTTAACCGAAGTTGTCTTTTTGGTCAAAAGTTGACTTATTAGACTGATAGGTGGTCATTAGGTTAAAAATAGACTTTTTTGACCAAAATTAAATTTTTGGTTAAAAGTTGAACCATTGGATCAATGGGTATGTCCGTGGTTCAAGGATGGACTATTTTGACGAAAGTTGACTTTTAGGTCAAAAGTTGACAAATTGGGACAATTGGTTGGTCATTGGGCCTAGGATTAACCATTTTGACCGAGGTTGACTTTTTGGTCGAAAGTTGACTGTTGGGTCAATGGATTGACCATTTTTACCAAAGTTGACTTTTTGGTGAAAGTTGACCTATTATGTCAATGAATTTGTCATTTGGTCGAAGTGACCATTATGACCAAAGTCGACTCTTTGGTCAGAGATTGACTTATTGGGTAAATTTTTGGTCATTAGGTCAAAAATTTACTATTTTGACCAAAATTGGTTTTTTGTTCAAAAGTTGACCGATTGGGTCAATGAGTTGGTCATTGGGTCGAGAATTGACCTTTTTGGCCAAAGTTCACTTTTTGGTCAAAAGTTAACCTATTAGATTAATAGGATTGTCATTGGGTCAGAAATTGAACATTTTGACAAATGTTGATTTTTTGTTCAGAAGTTGACCAAAATTGACTTTTTGTTCAAAAGTTGACCTATTAGGTCAATGGGTTGGTCATTGGGTCAAGGATTGAGCATTTTGACCAAAGTTGACTTTTGTCGGAAATTGACTTATTGGTTGATAATTGGTCATTAGGTCAAATTTAACTTTTTGACAAAATTGAATTTTAGTCGAAAATTAACCCGATAGATTGACGAGGTGGTCATTGAGTCAGAAATTGACCATTTTGACCAAAGTTGACTTTTGGGTCAAAGGTTGAACTTTTTGGCCTATGAGTTGGTAATTGGGTCAAAAATTGACCATTTTGACCAAAGATGACTTTTTAGTCAAAAGTTGACATATTGGGTCAATAGGTAAAAAATTGACCATTTCGACCAAAGTTGACTTTTTGGTCAAAAGTTGACCTGTTGGGTCAATGGGTGGTCATTAGGTTAAAAATTGACTATTTTGACCAAAATTGACTTTTCGGTCAAAAGTTGACCTATTGGGTCATTAAGTTTGTAATTGGATCAAGGATTGACCATAATGACCAAAGTTAACTTTTTGGTCAGAGATTGACTTATTGAGTCAATAATTGGTCATTATGTCAAAAATTGACTTTTTTGACCAAATTTGACTTTTTTGTCAAAAGTTGACCTATTAGGCGAATGGGTTGGTCATTGGGTTAAGGATTGATCTTTTTGACCAAAGTTGTCTTTTTGGTCAAAAGTTGACCTATTGGGTCAATGGGTTGGTCATTGGGTCAAGGATTGACCATTTTAACCAAAGTTGACTTTTTGGTTAGAGATTTGCTAACTGGGTCAATAATTGGTCATTAGGTTAAAAATTGACTATTTTGAACAAAATTGACTTTTTGTTCAAAAGCTGACCTCTTGGGTCGATTGGTGGTCGTTAAGTCGAAATTAACTATTTTGACCAAAATTGACTTTTTGGTCAAAAGTTGACATATTCGGTCAATGGGTTTTTCATTGGGTCAAGAATTGACCATTTTAATTAAAGTTGACTTTTCGGTCAGAGATTGACTTATTGGGTCAATAATTGGTCATTAGGTTAAAATTTGACTATTTTGGCCAAAATTGAATTTTTGGTCAAAAGTTAAACCATTTGGTTAACGGGGGGTCATTGGGTCAGAAATTAACCATTTTGATCAAAGATGACATTTTATTCAAAAGTTGACCTATTTTGAGCAAAATTAAATTTTTGGTCAAGAGTTAACCGCATTAGATCGAACTTTCCATTTTGACCAAAGTTGACTTTTTGGTCAAAAGTTAACTTATTTGGTCAATGAGTTGGTAGTTGGGTTAAGAATTGGCCATTTTGACCGATGATGGCTTTCTGGTCAAAAGTTGATCAAATGGTTCAATGGGTTGGTCATTGGGTAAAAAATTGACCATTTTGACCAAAGTTGACTTTTTGGTCAAAAGTTGAACTATTGGGTCAATGGGAGGTCATTAGGTCAAAAATTGACTATTTTCACCAAAACTGACTTTTTGGTCAAAAATTGACATATTGGGTCAATGGGTTTGTCATTATGTCAAGGATTGAGCACTTTAAACCAAATTTGACTTTTTGGTCAGAGATTGACTTATTGGGTCAACAATTGGTCATTAGGTCAAAATTTGGCTTTTTGACCAAAACTGAATTTTTAGTCAAAAGTTAACCCAATGGATCAACGGTATGGTCATTGGGTCAAAAACTAACAAGTTGACCAAAGTTGACTTTTTGGTCAAAAGTTGATCTATTTGGTCAATGAGTTTGTAATTGGGTCAAGAATTGACCATTTTGACCGAAGATGACTTTTTGGTCAAAAGTTGATCTATTGGGTCAGTGGGTTGGTAATTGGGTCAAAAATTGACCATTTTGACCAAAGTTGAGTTGTTGGTCAAAAGTTAACCTATTGGGTCAATGAGTGTTCATTAGGTCAAAATTTGACTATTTTGACCAAAATTGACTTTTTTTTGTCCAAAGTTGATGTATTGGTCTAATGGGTTTGTCATTGAGTCAAGGATTGACCATTTTGACCAAAGTTGACTTTTTGGTCAGAGATTGACTTATTGGGTCAATGAGTTTGTCATTGGGTCAAGGATTGACCATTTTGACCAAAGTTGACGTTTTGGTCAAAGATTGGCTTACTGGGTCAATAATTGGTCATTAGATTAAAAAATGACTATTTTGACCAAAATTGACTTTTTGGTCAAAAGTTAACCCATTGGGTTAACATGGGGTCATTGGGTCAGAAATTAACCACTTTGACCAAAGTTGACTTTTTGTTCAAAAGTTGACCCATTTTGAGCAAAATTGAATTTTTGGTCAAAAGTTAACACATTGGGTCAAAGGGGTGGTCATTGGGTCAGAAATTGTCCATTTTGACCAAAGTTGAATTTTTGGTCAAAAGTTAACCTATTTGGTCAAAGTGTTGGTAGTTGGGTCAAGAATTGACCATTTTGACTTCAGATGAATTTTTGTCAAAAGTTGATCTATTGATTTAATGGGTTGGTCATTGCGTCAAAAATTGACCATATTGACCAAAGTTGACTTTTTTGGTCAAAAGTTGAACTATTGGGTCAATGGGTGGTCATTAGATAGAAAATTGACTATTTTGACTAAAATTGTCTTTTTGGTCAAAAATTGACTTATTGGACCAATAGGTTTGTCATTGGGTCAAGGATGGACCATTTTGACCAAAGTTGACTTTTTGTTCAGAGATTGACTTATTGGGTCAATAATTGGTCGTTAGGTCAAAATTTGACTTTTTGACCAAAACTGAATTTTTAGACCAAAGTTAACCCAATGGGTCAAAGGGATGGTCTATGGGTTAAAAATTGATAATTTTGACCGAAGTTGACTTTTTTGTTAAAAGTTGACCTATTTGGTCAATGAGTTGGTAATTGGGTCAAAAATTGACCATTTTGACCGAAGATGACTTTTTGGTCAAAATTTGATCTATTAGGTCAGTGGGTTGGTCATTGGGTCAAAAATTGACCATTTCGACCAAAGTTGACATTTTGGTAAAAAGTTGACATATTGGGTCAATGGGTGGTCATTAGGTCAAAAATTGACTATTTTGACCAAAATTGAGTTTTTGGTCAGAAGTTGACCTACTGGTCATTGAGTTGGTAATTGGGTCAAGGATTGACAATTCTGACCAAAGTTGACTTTTTGGTCAGAGATTGACTTATTGAGTCAATAATTGTTCATTAAGTCAAAAATTGACTATTTTAACCAAATTTGACTTTTTGGACAAACGTTGACCTATTAGGCTAATGGGTTGGTCATTGGGTCAAGGATTGATCTTTTTGACCAAAGTTATTTTTTTGGTCAAAAGTTGACCTATTGGGTCAATGGGTTGGTCATTGGGTCAAGGATTGACCATTTTAATCAAAGTTGACTTTTTGGTCCGAGATTAAGTGATTGGGTCAATAATTGGTCATTAGGTTAAAAATTGACTTTATTGACCAAAATTGACTTTTTGGTCAAAAGCTGACCTATTGGGTCAATGAGTGGTCATTAAGTCAAAAATTGACAATTTTGACCAAAGTTGACTTTTTGGTCAGAGATTGACTTATTGGGTCAATAGTTAGTCATTCGGTCAAAAATTGACTATTTTGGCCAAAATCGAATTTTTGGTCAAGGGTTAACCCATTGGGTAAACTGGAGGGTCATTGGGTCAGAAATTAAATATTTCACCAAAGGTGAATTTTTGGTCAAAAGTTGACCTATTTTGACCAAAATTAAATTTTTGGTCAAAAGTTAACCCATTGGGTTAACGGGGTGGTCATTGGGTTAGAAATTGTCCATTTCGATCAAAATTGACTTTTTGGTCAAATGTTGACCTATTTGGTTAATGAGTTGGTAGTTGGGTTAAGAATTGACCATTTTAACTGAAGATGACTTTTTGGTCAAAAGATGATCTATTGGTTCAATGGGTTGGTCATTAGGTCAACAATTCGCCATTTTGACCAAAGTTTACTTTTTGGTCAAAAGTTGAAATATTGGGTCAATGGGTGGTCATTAGGTCAAAAATTGACTATTTTGACAAAAATTGACTTTTTGGTAAAAAATTGACCTATTGGGTTAATGTGTTTGACATTGGGTCAAGGATTGAGCATTTTGACCAAAGTTGACTTTTTGTCACTGATTGACTTATTTGGTCATTAGGTCAAAATTTAACTTTTTGACCAAAACTGACTTTTAGTCAAAAGTTAACCCAATGGGTCAACGAGGAAATCATTGGGTCAGAAATTGACCATTTTGACCAGACTTTTTGGTCAAAGATTGACCTATTTGGCCAACGAGTTGACCTATTGGGTCATTAGGCTAATTGACTATTTTGACTAAAATTAACTTTTTGATCAAAAGTTGACCTATTGGGTCATTGAGTTGGTAATTGGGTCAAGGATTGACCATTCTGACCAAAGTTAAGTTTTTGGTCAGAAATTGACATATTGAGTCAATAATTTGTCATTGAGTCAAAAAGTGACTATTTTGACCAAAATTAACTTTTTGTCAAAAGTTGACCTATTAGGTTAATGGGTTGGTCATTGGGTTAAGGATTGATCTTTTTGACCGAAGTTAACTTTTTGGTCAAAAGTTGACTATTAGATTGATGGGTTGGTCATTAGGTCGAAGATTGACCATTTTAACCAAAGTTGATTTTTGATCAGAGATTGTTTGACTGGGTCAATAATTGGTCATTAGGCTAAAAATTAACTATTTTGACCAAAATTAACTTTTTGGTCAAAAGATGACCTATTGGGTAAATGGGTGGTCATTAAGTCAAAAATTGATTATTTTAACCAAAATTGACTTTTTGGTCAAAAGTTGATGTATTGGGTCAATGGGTTTTTCATTGGGTCGAGGATTAACCATTTTGACCAAAGTTGACTTTTTGGTCAGAGATTGACTTATTGGGTCAATAATTGGTCATTAGGTCAAAAATTGACTATTTTGGCCAAAATTAAATTTTTGGTCAAAAGTTAACGGGAGGGTCATTGGGTCAGAAATTAACCATTTTGACCAATAATGACATTTTGGTCAAAAGTTGACCTATTTTGACCAAAATTGAATTTTTGGTCAAAAGTTAACCCATTGGGTGAACGGGGTGGTCATTGGGTCAGAAATTGTCCATTTTGACCAAAGTTGACTATTTGGATAAAGCTTGACATATTTGGTCAATGAATTGGTTGTTGTGTTAAGAATTGGCAATTTTGACCGAAGATGGCTTTTGGGTCAAAAGTTGATCTATTGGTTCAATGGGTGAAATATTGACTATTTTGACCAAAATTGACTTTTTGGTAAAAAATTGACATATTGGGTTAATGGGTTTGTCATTGGGTCAAGGATTGACCACTTTATCCAAAGTTGACTTTTTGGTCAGAGATTGACTTATTGGGTCAATGATTGGTCATTAGGTGAAAATTTGACTTTTTGACCAAAACTGAATTTTTTGTCAAAAGTTAACCCAATGGGTCAACGGGATGCTCATTGGGTCAGAAATTGACAATTTTAGCTGAAGTTGACTTTTTGGTCAAAAGTTGACCTATTTGGTCAATGAGTTGGTAATTGGGTCAAGAATTGACCATTTTGACCGAAGATGACTTTATGGTCAAAAGTTGATATATTGGGTCAGTGGGTTGGTCATTAGGTCAAAAATTGACAATTTTGACCAAAGTTGAGATTTTAGTCAAAAGTTGACCTATTGGGTTAATGGGTGCTCATTAGGTAAAAAATTGACTATTTGGACCAAAATTGACTTTTTTTATCAAAAGTTGACCTATTGGGACAATGTGTTTGTCATTGAGTCGAGGATTGACCATTTTGACCAAAGTTAACTTTTTGGTCAGAGATTGAGTTATCGGGTCAAGAATTGACCATTTTGACCAAAGTTGACTTTTTGGTCAGAGATTGGCTTACTGGGTTAATAATTGGTCATTAGGTTAAAAATTGATTATTTTGACCAAAATTGACTTTTTGGTCAAAAGTTAATACATTGAGTCAACAGGGTGTCATTGGGTCAGAAATCAACCATTTTGGCCAAAGATTACTTTTTGTTCAAAAGTTGACCCATTTAGAGCAAAATTGAATTTTTGGTCAAAAGTTAACTCATTGGGTCAAAGAGGTGGTCACTGGGTCAGAAATTGTCGATTTTGACTAAAGTTGAATTTTTCGTCAAAAGTTGACCTATTTGGTCAATGAGTTGGTAGTTGTGTCAAGAATTGACCATTTCGACTGAAGATGAGTTTTTAGTCAAAAGTTAATCTATTGGTTCAATGGGTTGGTCATTGGGTCAAAAATTGACCATTTTGACCAAAGTTGACTTTTTTGTCAAAAGTTGAACTATTGGGTCAATGGATGGTCATTAGGTCAAAAATTGACTATTTTGACTAAAATTATCTTTTTGGTCCAAAATTGACTTATTGGGTCAATGGGTTTGTCATTGGGTCAAGGATTGACCATTTTGACCAAAGTTGACTTTTTGGTCAAAGACTGACTTATTGGGTCAATAATTTGTCATTAGGTCAAAATTTGACTAATTTGGCCAAAATTGAATTTTTAGTCAAAAGTTAACCCATTGGGTCAACGGGAGGGTCATTGGGTCAGAAATTAACCATTTTGACCAAAGATGATTTTTTGGTCAAAAGTTGACCTAATTTGACCAAAATTAAATTTTTGGTAAAAAATTAACCCATTGGGTAAACGGGGTGGTCATTGGGTCAGAAATTGTCCATTTTGACCAAAAGACTTTTTGGTCAAATGTTGACCTATTTGATCAATGAGTTGGTAGTTCGGTCAAGAATTGACCATTTTGACCGAAGATGACTTTTAGTTCAAAAGATGATCTATTGGTTCAATGGGTTGGTTATTATGTCAACAATTGGCCATTTTGACCAAAGTTGACTTTTCGGTCAAAAGTTGAACTATTAGTTCAATGGGTGGTCATTAGGTCAAAAATTGACTATTTTGACAAAAAATGACTTTTTGGTCAAAAATTGACCTATTGGGTTAATGGGTTTGTCATTGGGTCAAGGATTGAGCATTTTGACCAAAGTTGACTTTTTAGTCAGTGATTGACATATTGGGTCAATAATTGGTCATTATGTCAAAATTTGACTTTTTTGACCAAAACTGAAGTTTTAGTCAAAAGTTAACCCAATGGGTCAACGGGGTGGTCATTGGATCAGAAATTGACCATTTTGACAAAAGTTGACTTTTTGGTAAAAGGTTGAGCTATTTGGCCAATGAGTTGGTTTCTGGGTCAAGAATTGACCATTTTGACCAAAGATGACTTTTTAGTCAAAAGTTGACCTATTGGGTCAATGGGTTAGTCATTGGGCAAAAGATTGACCAACTCGACCGAAGTTGACTTTTTGGTCAAAGGTTGACCTATTGGGTCAATGGGTGGTCATTAGGTCAAAAATTGACTATTTTGACCAAAATTGACTTTTGGGTCAAAAGTTGAAATATTGGTTCATAGAGTTGGTAATTGGGTCAAGGATTGACCATTTTGACTATAGTTGACTTTTTGGTCAGAGATTGACTTATTGGGTCAATAATTGGTCATTAAGTCAAAAATTTATTATTTTGACCAAAATTGACTTTTTGGTTAAAAGTTGACCTATTAGGCCAATGGGTTGGTCATTGGGTCAAGGATTGATCTTTTTTATCAAAGTTGACTTTTTGGTCAAAAGTTGACCTATTAGGTCAATGGGTTGGTCATTGGGTGATGATTGACCTTTTTGACCGAAGTTGACCTTTTGGTCAGAGATTGGCTTACTGGGTCAATTATTAGTCATTAGGTTAAAAATTTATTTTGACCAAAATTGACTTTTTGGTCAAAAGTTGACCTATTGGGTCAATGAGTAGTCATTAAGCTAAAAATTATTTATTTTGACCAAAATTGACTTTTTGGTCAGAAGTTGGCATATTGGGTCAATGGGTTTTTGATTGGGTCAAGGATTGACCATTTTGAACAAAGTAAACTTTTTGGCCAGAGATTGACTTATGGGATCAATAATTGGTCATTAGGTCAAAAATTGACTATTTTGGCCAAAATTGAATTTTTGGTCAAAAGTTAACCCTTTGGGTGAACGGGAGGGTCATTGGGTAAGAAATTAATCATTTTGAGCAAAGATGACTTCTGGTCAAAAGTTGACCTATTTTGACCAAAATTGAATTTTTGGTCAAAAATTAACCCATTAGGTCAACGGGGTGGTCAATGGGTCAGAAATTGTCCATTTTGACCAAAATTGACTTTTGGGTTAAAAGTTGACATATTTAGTCAAAGAGTTGGTAGTTGGGTCAAGAATTGACCATTTTGACCGAAGATGACTTTTTGGTCAAAGATGAGTTATTGGTTCAATGGGTTGGTCATTGGGTCAACAATTGACCATTTTGACCAAAGTTGACTTGTTGGTCAAAAGTTGAACTATTCGGTCAATTGGTGGTCATTAGGTCAAAAATTGACTATTTTGACAAAAATTGACTTTTTGGTAAAAATTGACCTATTGGGTTAATGGTTTTGTCATTGTGTCAAGGAATGAGCATTTTGACTAAAGTTAACTTTTTGGTCAGTGATTGACTTATTGGGCCAATAATTTGTTAGTAGGTCAAAATTTGACTTTTTTTGACCAAAATTGAATTTTTTGTCAAAAGCTAACCCAATGGGTCAACGAGAGGGTCATTGGGTCAGAAATTAACCATTTTGACCAAAGTTGACTTTTTGGTCAAAGGTGGACCTATTTGGCTAATGAGTTTGTAATTGGGTCAAGAATTGACCATTTTAACCAAGGATGACTTTTTAGTCAAAAGTTGACATATTGCGGCAATGGGTTGGTCATTGGGTAAAAATTGACCATTTCTACCAAAGTTGACTTTTTTGTCAAAAGTTGACCTTTTGGGTCAATGGGTAGTCATTAGGTCAAAAATTGACTATTTTCACCAAAATTGACTTTTTGATCAAAAGTTCACCTATTGGGTCACTGAGTTGGTAATTGGGCCAAGGATTGACCATTTTGACAAAAGTTGACTTTTTGGTCAAAGATTGACTTATTGGGTCAATAATTAGTCATTAAGTCAAAAATTAACAATTTTGACCAAAGTTGACATTTTGGTCAAAAGTTGACCTATTAGGCCAAAGGTTTGGTCATTGGGTCAAGGATTGATCTTTTTGACCAAAGTTGACTTTTTGGTCAAATGTTGACTTATTGTGTCAATGGGTTGGTCATTGGGCCAAGGATTGACAATTTTAGCCAAAGTTGACTATTTGGTCAGAGATTAGCTAATTGGGTCAATAATTGGTCATCAGGTTAAAAATTGACTATTTTCACAAAAATTGACTTTTTTTGTCAAAAGTTGACATATTTGGTCAATGGGTTTTTCATTGGGTCAAGGATTGACCATTTTGGTCAATGGGTGGTCATTAGGTCAAAAATTGACTATTTTGACCAAAATTGACTTTTTGGACAAAAGTTGACCTATTGGGTCATTGAGTTGGTAATTGGGTCAAGGATTGACCTTTTTACCAAAGTTGACTTTTTGGTTAGAGATTGACTTATTGAGTCAATAATTGGTCATTAAGTAAAGTCGACTATTTCGACCAAAATCGACTTTTTGGTCGAAAAGTTGACCTATTAGGCTAATGAGTTGGTCATCGGGTCAAGGATTGATCTTTTTGACCAAAGTTAACATTTTGGTTAAAAGTTGACCTGTTAGGTCCGATGGGTTAGTCATCGGGTCAAGATCGACCTTTCTGACCAAAGTTGTTTTTTGGTCGAAGATTGGCTTCGTCGGGTCGATAATTGGTCATTAGGTTAAAAATTGACTACTTTTACCAAAATTGACTATTTGGTCAAAAGTTGACCTATTGGGTCAATGGGTAGTCATTAAGTTAAAATGGACTATTTTGACCAAAATTGACTTTTTGGTCAGAAGTTGACATTTTGCGTCAATGGGTTTGTCATTGGGTCAAGGACAGACCATTTTGACCAAAGTTGACTTTTTGGTCAGAGATTACTTATTGGGTCAATAATTGGTCGTTGGGTTAAAAATTGACTATTTTGGCCAAAACTGAATTTTTGGTCAAAAGTTAACCCATTGGGTCAATGGGAGGGTCATTTTGTCAGAAATTAACCATTTTGACCAAAGATGTCTTTTTGGTCAAAAGTTGACATATTTTGACCAAAATTGAACTTTTGGTCAAAAGTTAACTCATAGGGTCAACGGGGTGGTCATTGGGTGAAAATTGTTCATTTTAACTAAAATTGACTTTTTGATCAAAAGTTGACCTATTTGCTCAATGAGTTAGTAGGTAGGTCAAGAATTGTCCATTTTGACCGAAGATGACATGTTTGGTCAAAAAATGATCTATTAGTTCAATGGATTGGTCATTGGGTCAACAATTGACCATTTTGACCAAAGTTGACTTTTTGGTCAAAAATTGGACTATTGGGTCAATGGGTGGTCATGAGGTCACAAATTGACTATTTTGACCAAAATTGACTTTTTGGTTAAAAATTGACCTATTAGGTTAATGGGTTTGTTATTGTGTCAAGGATTGAGCATTTTGACCAAAGTTGATTTTTTGGTCGGTGATTGACTTATTGGGTCAATAATTGGTCATTAGGTCAAAATTTAACTTTTTTAACCAAAACTGAATTTTTAGTCAAAAGTTAACCCAATGGGTCAAGGGGTGGTCATTGGGTCAGAAATTGACCATTTTGACAAAAGTTGACTTTTTTGTCAAAGGTTCACCTAATTGGCTAATGAGTTGATAATTGGGTCAAGAATTGACCATTTTGACCATAGATGACTTTTTAGTCAAAAGTTGACCTATTGGGTCAATTTGTTAGTCATTGGGTAAAAAATTAACCATTTCGACCAAAGTTTACTTTTTGGTCAAAAGTTGACCTATTGGGTCAATGGGTGGTCATTAGGTCAAAAATTGACTATTTTGACCAAAATTGACTTTTTGGACAAGTTGACCTATTAGGTCATTGACTTGGTAATTGGGTTAAGGATTGACCATTTTGACAAAAGTTGACTTTTTGGTCTGAGATTGACTTATTGGGTCAATAATTGGTCATTAAGTCAAAAATTGACTATTTTGACCAAAATTGAGCTTTTGGTCAAAAGTTGACTTATTAGGCCTATGGGTTGGTCATTGGGTCAAGGATTGATCTTTTTGACCAAAGTTGACTTTTTGGTCAAAAGTTGACCTATTCGGTCAATGGTTCAGTCATTTAGTCAAGATTGACCTTTTGACTGAAAGTTGACTTTTAGTCGAAGATTGGCACTACTGGAGTCGATGATTGGTGATTTGATAAAAAATTAACACTTTTGACCAAAATTGATTTTTTGGTCAAAAGTTGACATATTGGGTCAATGGGTAGTCACTAAGTTAAAAATTGATTATTTTGACCAAAATTGACTTTTTGGTCAGATGTTGACATATTGGGTCAATGGGTTTTTCATTGGGTCAAGGATTGACCATTTTGACCAAAGTTGACTTTTTGGTCAGAGATTGACTTATTGGGTCAATAATTGGTCTTTAGGTCAAAAACTGTCTATTTTGGCAAATATTGAATTTTTTGTCAAAAGTTAACCCATTGGGACTACGGGAGGGTCATTGGGTCAGAAATTAACCATTTCGACCAAAGATGACTTTTTGTTGAAAAGTTCCATTTTGAGCAAAATTGAATTTTTGGTTAAAAGCATTGGATCAAAGGGGTGGTCATCGGGTCAGAAATTGTCCATTTTGACCAAAATTGACATTTTGGTCAAAATTTGACATATTTAGTCAATGAGTTAGTAGTTGTGTCAAGAATTGACCATTTTGACCGAAGATGACTTTTTGGTCAAAAGATGATCTATAGGTTCAATGGGTTGGAATTGGGTCAACAATTGACCATTTTGACCAAAGTTATCTTGTTGGTCAAAAGTTGAACCATTGGGTCAATGGGTGGTGATTAGGTCAAAAATTGACTTTTTGGTCAAAAATTGACTTTTTGGTCAAAAATTGACCATAGTTGACTTTTTGGTCAGTGATTGACTTATCGGATCAATAATTGGTCAGTTGGCCAAAATTTGACTTTTTTGACCAAAACTGAATTTTTAGTCAAAAGTTAACCCAATGGGTCAACGGGGTGGTCATCGGGTCAGAAAATGACCATTTAGACCAAAGTTAACTTTTTGGTCAAAGGTTGACCTATTTGGCGAATGAGTTGGTAATTGGGTCAAGAATTGACCATTTTGACGAAAGATGACTTTTTAGTAAAAAATTGACCTATTGGGGCAACGCGTTGGTCATTGGGTAAAAATTGACCATTTCTACTAAAGTTGACTTTTTTGTCAAAAGTTGACTTATTGGGTCAATGGGGGTCATTAGGTCAAAAATTAACTATTTTCACCAAAATTGACTTTTTGGTCAAAAGTTGACCTATTGGGTCTTTGAGTTGGTAATTAGGCCAAGGATTGACCATTTTGACCAAAGTTGATTTTTTTGTCAGTGATTGACTTATTGGGTCAATAATTGGTCATTAAGTCAAAATTTGACGATTTTGACCAAAATTGACTTTTTGGTCAAAAGTTGACCTATTAGGCCAATGGGTTGCTCATTGGGTCAAGGATTGATCTTTTTGACCAAAGTTGACTTTTTGGTCAAAAGTTGACTTAATGGGTCAATGGGTTGGTCATTGGGTCAAAGATTGACCATTTTAGCCAAAGTTGACTTTTTGGTCAGAGATTAGCTAACTGGATCAATAATTGGTCATTAGGTTAAAAATTGACTATTTTGACCAAAATTGACTTTTTCGTCAAAATTTGACCTATTGGGTCAATGGGTGATCATTAAGACAAAAATTGACTATTTTGACCAAAATTGGCTTTTTGGTCAAAAGTTGACATATTGGGTCAATGGATTTTTCATTGGGTCAAGGATTGATCATTTTGACTAAATTTGACTTTTTGGTCAGAGAATGACTTATTGGGTCAATAATTGGTCATTAAGTCAAAAATTGAATATTTTGGCTAAAATTGAATTTTTTGTCAAAAGTTACCCAATGGGTTAATGGGGGTCATGAGGCGGAATTAACCATTTTGACCAAAGATGACTTTTTGTTCAAAAGTTGACTTATTTTGAGCAAAATTGAATTTTTTGTCAAAAGTTAGTCCATTAGGTCAACGAGGTGGTCATTGGATCAGAAATTGTCCATTTTAACCAAAGTTGACTTTTTGGTTAAAAGTTGACTTATTTGGTCAATGAGTTGGTAGTTGGGTTAAGAATTGGCAATTTTGATCGAAGATGGCTGTTTGGTCAAAAGTTGATCTATTGGTTCAATGGGTTGGTCATTGGGTTAAAAATTGACCATTTTGACCAAAGTTGACTTTTTGGTCCAAAGTTGAACTATTGGGTCGATAGGTGGTCATTAGGTCAAAATTAATCATTTTGACCAAAATTGACTTTTTGGTCAAAAGTTGACCTAATTGGTCAATGGGTTTGTCATTGGGTCAAGGATTGACCATTTTGACCAATGTTGACTTTTTGGTCAGAGATTGACTTATTGGGTAAATAATTGGTCATTAATTAAAAAATTGCTTATGTTGACCAAAATTGACTTTTTGGTCAAAAGTTGACCTATTAAGTGCAATCGGGTTGGTCATTGGGTCAAGAGATTGATCATTTTGACCAAAGTTGACTTTTTGGTCAAAAGTTCATCTTTTGGATCAATGGGTTGGTCACTGGGTCAAAGATTAACCATCTTGACCAAAGTTCACCTTTTTGTCATAGATTGGCTTGCTGGATCAAAAATTGGTCATTAGGTCAAAAATTGACTACTTTGTCCAAAATTGACTACTTTGTCCAAAATTGATTTTTTTGGTCAAAAGTTTGCCTATTTGGTCAATGGGTTAGTCATTGGGTCAAGGATTGACCATTTTGACCAATGTTGACTTTTGGTCAGAGATTGACTTATTGGGTCATTAATTGGTCATTAGGTCAAAAATTGATTAGTTTCACCAAAATTAAATTTTTGGTAAATGATTGATCCATTGGGTCAACAGAGTGGTCATTGGGTCAGAAATCGACCATTTTGACTGAAGTTGTCTTTTTTGTCAAAAGTTGATCTATTTGGTAAATGAGTTGGTAATTGGGTCCATAATAGACCATTTATACCGGAGATGACTTTTTTGTCAAAATTTGATCAACTGGGTCAATGGGTTGGTCATTGAGTAAAAAAAAACCATTTTGGCCAAAGTTGACTTTTTTTGTCAAAAGTTGACCGATTGCGTTAATGGGTGGTCATTAGGTCAAAAATTAATTATTTTGACCAAAATTGACTTTTTGGTCAAAAGTTGACTTACAGGGTTAATGAGCTTGTCATTGGGTCAAGTATTGACAATTTTGACCAAAGTTGACTTTTTTGTCAGAGATTAACTTATTAGGTCAATAAAGTGTCATTAGGTCAAAAATTGACTATTTTGACCAAAATTAAATTTTTGGTAAAAAAGTTTACCCAATGGCTCAACGGGGAGGTTATTGGGTCAGAAGTTAACCATTTGACCAAAGTTGACTTTCTTGTCAAAAGTTGACCTATTTGGTCAATGAGTTGGTGAAAAATTGTCCATTTTGACCAAAGCTGACTTTTTGGTCAAAAATTGACCTATTGGGTCAATGGGTGGTCATTAGGTTAAAAATTGATTATTTTGACCAAAATTAATTTTTTGGTCAAAAGTTGACTTTTTGGTCAAAAGTTGACCTATTGGGTTAATGGGTTTGTCATTGGGTCAAGGATTAACCATTTTGACCAAAGTTGACTTTTTGGTCAAGGATTAACTTATTGGGTCAATAATTGGTCATTAATTCAAAAAAATGATAATTTGGACCAAAATTGACTTTTTTTGTCAAAAGTTGACTTATTAGGCCAATGTGTTGGCCATTGGGTCAAGGATTGATCATTTTGACCAAAGTTGACTTTTTGGTCAAAAGTTGACCAATTGGGTCAATGGGTTGATCATTGGGTAAAAAATTGACGATTTTGACCAAAGTTCTCTTTTTGGTCAGAGATTAACTTATTGGGTCAATAATTGGTCATTAATTTAAAAATTGACTATTTTGACCGAAATTGACTTTGTGGTCAAAGGTTGACCTATTAGGCTAATAGTTTGGACATTGGGTCAAGGATTGATCATTTTTTATGGGAGGTCACTAGGTCAAAATATGACTATTTTTGACCAAAATTGACTTTTTGGTCAAAAGTTTACCAATCGGATCAATGAGTTTGTCATTGGGTCAAGGATTGACCATTTTAACGAAAATTAACTTTTTGGTCAGAGATTGACTTATTGGGTCAACAATTGGTCATTAATTCAAAAATTGACTATTTTGACCGAAATTAACTTTGTGGTCAACATTTGACCTATTAGGCTAATAGTTTGGACATTGGGTCACGGATTGATCATTTTTTCCAAAGTTAATTTTTTGGTCAAAAGTTGACTTATTAGGTCAGTAGGTTGGTCATTGAGTCAAGGATTGACCATTTTGACCAAAGTTGACTTTATGGTCAAAGATTGACTTACTGGGTCAATAATTGGTTGTTAGGTCAAAAATTGAATATTTTGACAAAAATTGACTTTTTGGTCAGAAGTTGACCTATTGGGTCAATGGGTGGTCATTATGTCAAAAATTGAAAATTTTGACCAAAATTGTCTTTTTGGTCAAAAGTTGACCTATTGGGTCAAGGATTGACCATTTTGACCAAGGTTAGCGTTTTTGCCAGAGATTGACTTATTGGGTCAATAATTGGTCATTAGGTCAAAAATTGATTATTTTTACCAAAATTGAATTTTTGGTCAAAAGTTAACCCATTGGGTCAACGGTTGCTCAATGGGTCAGAAATTGACCATTTTGACCAAAGATAAATTTTTGGTCAAAAGTTGACCTATTTTGACCAAAATTGATTTTTTGGTCAAAAGTTAACCTATTAGGTCAATGGGGTGGTCATTGGGTCTTGACCATTTTGACCAAAGTTGACTTCTTGGTCAAAAGATGACTATTTGGTCAATGAGTTGGTAATTGGGTCAAAAATTGACCATTTTGACCAAAGATGACTTTTTGGTCAAAAGTTGACCTATTGGGTCAAAGGATTGGTCATTGGGTTAAAAATTAACCATTTTGACCAATGTTGACCTTTTGATTAAAAGTTGACCTATTGGGTCAATGAGTTGGTAATTGGGTCAAGAATTGACCATTTTGACCAAAGATGACTTTTTGGTCAAAAGTTGACCTATTGGTTCAATGGGTAGTCATTGGGTAAAGAATTAACCATTTTAACCAAAGTTAATTTTTCGGTCAAAAGTTGACCTACTGGGTCACTGGGTGGTCATTAGGTCAAAAATTGTCTATTTTGACTAAAATTGATTTTTTGTCAAAAGTTAACCTATTAGGTCAATGGGTTTGTCATTGGGTCAAGGATCAACTATTTTGACCAAAGTTGTCTTTTTGGTCAGAGATTGACTTTTTGGGTCAATAATTAGTCATTAGGTCAAAAATTGAGTTTTTTGACCAAAATTAAATTTTTGGTCAAAAGTTAACCCGATGGGTCAACGGGGTGGTCATTGGTTCAGAAATTGACCATTTTGACTTAAGTTAACTTTTTGGTCAAAAGTTGACCTATTTGGTCAATGAGTTGGTAATTGAGTCAAGAATTGACCACTTTGACTGAAGATGACTTTTTGGTCAAAATTTGATCTATTGGGTCAACAGGTTAGTCATTTGGTCAAAAAATGACCATTTTGACCAAAGTTGACTTTATGGTCAAAAGTTGATTTATTGGGTCAATGGGTGCTCAGTTAGATCAAAGTGATTATTTTGACCAAATTTACTTTTGGTCGAAAGTTGACTTATTGGGTCGATGGGTTGGTCATTGGTTCAAGAATTGACCATTCTGACCAAAGCTGACTTTTTTGGTCAGAGATTGACTTATTGGGTCAATAATTGGTCATTAGGTTAAAAATTATTTATTTTGACCAAAATTGACTTTTTGGTCAAAAGTTGACTTATTGGGTCAATGAGTTTGTCATTGGGTTAAGGATTGACCATTTTGACTAAAGTTGACATTTTAGTCAAAAGTTAACCTATTAGGTTAATAATTAGTCATTCGGTCAAAAATTGATTTAAGTTGACCAAATTTGAATTTTTGGTCAAAAGTTGACCCATTGAGTCAATGGGGTGGTCATCGGTAAGAAATTGACCATTTTGACTAAAGTTAACTTTTTCGGTCAAAAGATGACCTATGGTTCGATGGGTTAGTCTTTCGGTGAGAAATTGACCATTTTTATCAAACTTGACTTTTTGGTCAAATATTGACCTCTTGGGTCAATGGACTGGTCATTGGGTCAAGGATTGACCAATTTGACCATTGTTGAATTTTTGGTCAAAAGTTGACATATTAGGTCAATTTGTTTGTCATTGGCTCAGAAATTGACCATTTTGATCAAAGTTAGCTTTTTGGTCAAAAGTTGACATGTTGGGTCAATGCGTTTGTCATTGGGTCAAAGATTGACCAATTTGACCAAGGTTGACTTTTTGGTAAGAGATTGACTTATTGGGCAATAATTGGTCATTAGATCAAAAATTGACTATTTTGACCAAAATTGACTTTTTGGTCAAAAGTTGACCTATTGGGTCAATGGGTTGGTCATTGGGTCAAGGATTGATCATTTTGACCAAGGTTGACTTTTTTGTCAAAAGTTGACCATTAGGTCAATGGGATGGTCATTAAGCCAGAAATCGACCATTTTAACCAAAGATAACTTTTTGGTCAAAAGTTGACCCATTGGGTCATTGGGTGATCATTAGGATAAAAAATACTTTTTTGACCAAAAATAACTTTTTGGTCAAAAGTTGACCTATTGGGTCAATGGGTATGTCATTGGTTCAAGGATTAACCATTTTGACTAAGTTGACTTTTTGGTCAAAAGTTGACAAATTTGGTCAATTGGTTGGTCATTGGGTGAAGGATTGACCATTTTGACCAAAGTTGACCTTTTGGTCAAAAGTTGACCTATTGGGTCAATGGGTTGGTCATTGGGTCAAGGATTGACAATTTTTACCAAAGTTGACTTTTTGGTCAAAAGTAACCTATTGGATCAATGGGTTTGTCATTGGATCATAAATTGATCATTTTGACCAAAGTTGACTTTTGGTCAAAAGTTGACCTTTTGGGTCAATTGGGTGGTCATTAGGTCAAAAATTAGTTTTTTTGACCGAAATTGACTTTTTGGTCAAAAGTTAGCTAATTGAGTCATTGAGCCAAGGATTGATCATTTTGACCCAAGTTGACTTTTGGTCAAAAGTTTACCTATTGGTCAAACGGTAGGTCATTGTGTCAAGGATTGACCATTTTGACCAAAGTTGACTTTTTAGTCAGAGATTGACTTATTAGGTAAATAATTTGTCATTAGGTCAAAATTTTATTATGTTGATCAAAATTAAATTTTTGGACAAAAGTTGACCTATTCTTCAATGGGGTGGTCATTGTGTCAGAAATTAACCATTTTGACCAAAGTTGACTTTTTCATCAAAAGTTGACTGTTAGGTCAGGGGTTTAGTCATTGGGTCAGAAGTTGTCCATTTTGACCAAACTTGACTTTTTGGTCAAAAGTTGTCCCATTGGGTCATTAGGTTAGTAATTAGGTCAATGATTAACCATTTTGAACAAAGTTTACTTTTTGGCCAAAGATTGACTTATTCGGCCAATAATTGGTCATTAAGTCTAAAATTGACTTTTTTGTCAAAAATATAATTTTTGGTCAACAGTTGACCTATTGGTTCAACGGGGTGGTCATTGGGTTAGAAATTGACCATTTGGTCAAAAGTTAACCTATTGGGTCAAAGGGATGATCACTAGGCCAAAAATTGACTATTTTGACCAAAACTGACTTTTTGTTCAAAACTTGGCTTCTTAGGCTGATGGGTTGGTCATTGGGTCCAGGATTGACCATTTTGACCAAATTTTACTTTTTGGTCGAAAGTTGACCAATTTGGTCATTGGATTGGTCATTGGGTCAAGGATTGATAATTTTGACCAAAGTTGACTTTTTGGTAAGAGATTCACTTATTGGGTCAATAATTGGTCATTAGGTCAAAAATTCACTATTTTGACTGAAATTGACTTTTTGGTCAAATATTGACCTATTGGGTCAATGAGTTGGTCATTGGGTTAAGGATTGACCAATTTGACCAAAGTTGACTTTTGGTCAAAAGTTGACATATTGGGTAAATTTATTGGTCATTGGGTCAAAATTTATCATTTTGATCAATGTTGACTTTTTGGTCAATGTTTGAGCTGTTGGTTCAATGGGTTTCACATTGGGTCAAAGACTGATGGTAAATGGGTTTGTCATTTGGTCAAGGACTAACCATTTTGACCAAAGTCGACTCTTTGGTCAGAGATTGACTTAATGGGTAAATTATTGGTCATTAGTTCAAAAATTTGCTATTTTGACAAAAATTGACTTTTTGTTCAAAAGTTGACCGATTGAGTCAATGAGTTGGTCATTGGGATTAGAATTGACCTTTTTGGCCAAAGTTCACATTTTGGTAAAAAGTTAACCTATTGGATTAATGGGATTGTCATTGGGTCAAAAATTGAACATTTTGACCAATGTTGATTTTTTGTTCAAAAGTTGACCAATTGGGTCAATGGGTTGTCATTTAGTAAAAAATTGACTATTTTGACCAAAATTGACTTTTTGTTCAAAAGTTGACCTATTAGGTCAATGGGTTGGTCATTGGGTCAAGGATTGAGCATTTTGGCCAAAGTTGACTTTTTTGTCAGTGATTGACTTATTGGTTCAATAATTGGTCATTAGGTCAAAATTTAACTTTTTTGACAAAAACTGAATTATTAGTCAAAAGTTAACCCAATGGGTCAACAAGGTGGTCATTGGGTCAGAAATTGATCATTTTGACCAAAGTTGACTTTTTGGTCAAAGGTTGACCTATTTGGCCAATGAGTTGGTAATTGGGTCAAGAATTGACCATTTTTACCAAAGATGACTTTTTAGTCAAAAGTTGACCTATTGGGTCAATGGGTTGGTCATTGGGTAAAAATTTGACCATTTCGACCAAAATTGACTTTTTGGTCAAAAGTTGACTTTTTTGGGTCACAATGGGTGGTCATTAGGTCAAAAATTGACTATTTTGACCAAAATTGACTTTTTGGTCAAAAGTTGACCTATTGGGTCATTGAGTTGGTAATTGGGTCAAGGATTGACCATTATGACCAAAGTTGACTTCTTTGTCAGAGATTGACTTATTGAGTTAATAATTGGTCATTAAGTCAAAAATTGACTATTTTGAATAAATTTAACTTTTTGATCAAAAGTTAACCTATTAGGCTAATGGGTTCGTCATTTCGTCAAGGATTGATTTTTGTGACCAAAGTTGACTTTTTGGTCAAAAGTTGACCTATTAGGTCAATGGGTTGGTCATTGGGTCAAGGATTTTCCATTTGAACCAAAGTTGACCTTTTGGTCAAAGATTGGCTGACAGGGTCAATAATTGGTCATTAGGTTAAAATTTGACTATTTTGACCAAAATTGACTTTTTGATCAAAAGCTGACCTACTGGGTAAATGGGTGGTCATTAAGTCAAAAATTGATTATTTTGACCAAAATTGACTTTTTGGTCAAAAGTTGACATATTGGGTCAATGGGTTTTCATTGGGTCAAGAATTGACCATTTTGACAAAAGTTGACTTTTTGGTCATAGATTGACTTATTAGGTCAATAATTAGTCTTTTGGTTAAAAATTGACTATTTTGGTCGAAATTAAATTTTTGGTCAAAAGTTAACCCATTGGGTTAACGGGGGGTCATTGGGTCAGAAATTAATCATTTTGACCAAAGATGACTTTTTGTTCAAAAGTTGACCTATTTTGAGCAAAACAAATTTTTTGGTCAAAATTTAACCCATTGGGTTAACAGGGTGGTCGTTGGGTCAGAAACTGTCCATTTTGACCAAAGTTGACTTTTTGGTCAAAAGTTGATTTATTTGGTCAATGAGTTGGTAGTTGGGTTAAGAATTGGCCATTTTGACCGAAGATGGATTTTTGTTCAAAATTTGATCAAATGGTTCATTGGGTTAGTCATTGGGTCAAAAATTGACCAATTTGACCAAAGTTGACTTTTTGGTCAAAAGTTGAACAATTGGGTCAATGGGTGGTCAGTAGGTCAAAAATTGACTATTTTGACCAAAATTGACTTTTTGGTCGAAAATTAACATATTTGGTCAATGGGTTTGTCATTGTGTCAAGGATTGAGCACTTTGACCAAAGTTGACTTTTTGGTCAAAGATTGACTTATTGGGTCAATAATTGGTCTTTAGGTCAGAATTTGACTTTTTGACCAAAAGTGAATTTTTAGTCAAAAGTTAACTCAATGGGTCAACGGGATGGTCATTGGGTCAGAAATTGACAATTTAACCAAAGTTAACTTTTTGGACAAAAGTTGACAAATTTGGTCAATGAGTTGGTAATTGGGTCAAGAATTGACCATTTTGACCGACGATGACTTTTTGGTCAAAAGTAGATCTATTGGGTTAGTGGGTTGGTCATTGGATCAAAAATTGACCATTTTGACCAAAGTTAAGTTTTTGGTCAAAAGTTGACCTATTGGGTCACTGGGTGCTCAGTAGGTCAAAATTTAACTATTTTGACCAAAATTGACTTTTTTATGTCAAAAGTTGACCTATTGGGCCAATGGGTTTGTCATTGAGTAAAGGATTGACCATTTTCACCAATGTTGACTTTTTGGTCAGAGATTGACTTTTTGGGTCAATGAGTTTGTCATTGGGTCAAGGATTGACCATTTTGACCAAAGTTGACTTTTTGGTCAAAGATTGGCTTACTGGGTTAATAATCGGTCATTAGGTTAAAAATAGACAATTTTGACCAAAATTGACTTTTTGGTCAAAAGTTAACCCATTGGGTCACGGGGAGTCATTGGCTCAGAAATTAACCACTTTGACCAAAGTTGACTTTTTGTTCAAAAGTTGACCCATTTTGAGCAAAATTGAATTTTTGGTCAAAAGTTAACCCATTTGGTCAAAGGGGTATTCATTAGGTCAGAAATTGTCCATTTTGACCAAAGTTGAATTTTTGGTCAAAAGTTGACCTATTTGGTCAATGAGTTGGTAGTTGGGTCAAGAATTTATCATTTTTACTTAAGATGACTTTTTGGTCAAAAGTTAATCTATTGGTTCAATGGGTTTGTCATTGGGTCAAAAATTGACCATTTTGACCAAAGTTGACTTTTTGCTCAAAAGTTGAACTATTGGGTCAATGGGTGGTCATTAGAACAAAATTAACTATTTTGACTAAAATTGTCTTTTTGGTCAAAAATTGACTTATTGGGTCAATGGGTTTGTCATTGGGTCAAGGATTGACCATTTTGACCAAAGTTGACTTTTTGGTCAGATATTGACTTATTAGGTCAATAATTGGTCATTAGGTCAAAATTTAACTTTTTGAACAAAACTGAATTTTTAGTGAAAAGTTAACCAAATGGGTCAAAGGGATGGTCTATGGGTTAAAAATTAACAATTTTGACCGAAGTTGACTTTTTGGTCAAAAGTTGACCTATTTCGTCAATGAGTTGGTAATTGGGTCAAAAATTGACCATTTTGACAGAAGATGACTTTTTGGTCAAAAGTTGATCTATTGGGTCAGTGGGTTGGTCATTGGGTCAAAAATTGACCATATCGACCAAAGTTTAATTTTTAGTCGAAAGTTGACTGTTGGATCGATAGGGTGGTCATTAGGTCGAAAAGTTGACTTATTTTGACCAAAATTGACTTTTTGGTCAAAAGTTGACCTATTGGGTCATTGAGTTGGTAATTTCGTCAAGGATTGACCATTCTGTCCAAAGTTGACTTTTTGTTCAGAGATTGACTTATTGAGTCAATAATTGGTCATTAAGTAAAAATTGACTATTTTGACCAAATTTGACTTTTTGGTCAAAAGTTGACCGATTTGGCTAATGGGTTGGTCATTGGGTCAGGGATTGATCTTTTTGACCAAAGTTGACATTTTGGTTAAAAGTTGACCTATTGGGTCAATGGGTTGGTCATTGGGTCAAGGATTGACCATTTTAATCAAAGTTGACTTTTTGGTAAGAGATTGGCTGACTAGGTCAATAATTGGTCATTAGGTTAAAAATTGACTGTATTGACCAAAATTGTCTTTTAGGTCAAAAGTTGACCTATTGGGTCAATGGGTGGTCATTAAGTCAAAAATTGACTATTTTGACCAAAATTAACTTTTTGGTCAAAATTTGACATATTGGGTCAATGGGTTTTTCATTGGGTCAAGGATTTACCATTTTGACTATAGTTGACTTTTTGGTCAGAATTGACTTATTGGGTCAATAATTGGTCGTTAGGTCAAAAAATCGACTATTTTTGCCAAAATTGAATTTTTGGTCAAAAGTTATCCCATTGGGTTAACGGGGGGTCATTAGGTCATAAATTAACCATTTTGACCAAAGATGACTTTTTGTTAAAAAATTGACCTATTTTGAGCAAAATTAATTTTTTTGTCAAAAGTTTACCCTTTAGGTCAACGGGGTGGTCATTGGGACAGAAATTGTCTATTTTGACCAAAGTTGTCTTTTTGGTCCAAAGTTGACTTATTTGGTCAATGAGTTGGTAGTTGGTTTAAGAATTGACCATTTTGACCGAAGATGGCTTTTTGGTCAAAAGTTGATTTATTGGTTCAATGGACTGGTCATTGGGTCAAAAATTGACCATTGTGACCAAATTTGACTTTTTGGTCAATAGTTGTACTATTTGGTCAAGGGGGGACATTAGGTCAAAAATTGACTATTTTCACCAAAATTAACTTTTTGGTCAAAAATTGACATTTTGGGTCATTGGGTTTGTCATTGTTTCAAGGATTGAGCACTTTGACCAAAGTTAATTTTTGGTCAGAGATTGACTTATTGGGTCATAAATTAGTCATTAGGTCAAAATTTGACTTTTTGACCAAAAATGAATTTTTAGTCAAAAGTTAACCCAATGGGTCAACAGGATGCTCATTGGGTCAGAAATTGACAATTTTGATCGAAGTTGACTTTTGGGTCAAAAGTTGACCTATTTGGTCAATGAGTTGGTAATTGGGTCAAGAACTAACCATTTGGACCGAAGATGACTTTTTGTTCAAAAGTTGATCTATTGGGTCAGTGGGTTGGCCATTTGGTCAAAAATTCACCATTTTGACCAAAGATGAGTTTTTGGTCAAAAGTTGACCTATTGGGTCAGTGGGTGCTCTTTAGGTCAAAAATTGACTATTTTGACCAAAATTTACTATTTCGACCAAAATTGACTCTTTTTGTCAAAAGATGACCTTTTGGGCCTATTGGTTTGTCATTGAGTCAAGGATTGACTATTTTGACCAAAGTTGACTTTTTGGTCAGAGATTGACTCATTGGGTCAATGAGTTTGTCATTGGGTCTAGGATTGACCATTTTGACCAAAGTTGACTTTTTGGTCAGAGATTGGCTTACTGGGTCAATAATTGGTCATTGGGTTAAAAATTTACTATTTTGACCAAAATCTACCTTTTGGTTAAAAGTTAACCCATTGGGTTAATGGGGGTTCATTGGGTAAGAAATTAACCATTTTGACCAAAGATAACTTTTTGTGCAAAAGTTTACCCATTTTGAGCAAAATTGAATTTTTGGTCAAAAGTTAACCCATTGGGTCAGGTGTGGTCCTTGGGTCAGAAAGTGTCCATTTTAGCCAAAGTTGAATTTTTGGTCAAAAGTTGACCTATTTGGTCAAAGAGTTGGTAGTATGGTCAAGAATTGACCATATTGACTGAAAATGACTTTTGGTCAAAAGTTGATCTATTGGTTCAATGGGTAGGTCATTGGGTCAAAAATTGACCATTTTGACCAAAGTTGACTTTTTTGACAAAAGTTGAACTATTGGGTCAATGGGTGGTCATTAGGTCAAAAATTGATTATTTTGACTAAAATTGTCTTTTTGGTCAAAAATTAACTTATTGGGTCAATGAGTTTGTCATTGGGTCAAGGATTAACCATTTTGACCAAAGTTGACTTTTTGGTCAAAGATTGACTTATTGAGTCAATAATTGGTCATTAGGTCGAAATTTAACTTTTTGACCAAAATAAAATTTTTAGTCAAAAGTTAACTTGATTTATCAAGCGGGATGGTCATTAAGTCGAAATTAATGATTTTGATGAAGTTGACTTTTGGTCGAAAGTTGACTATTTGGTCGATGTGAGTTGGTAATTGGGTCGAAAATTGACCATTTTGACCGAAGATGACTTTTTGGTCAAAAGTTGATCTATTAGATTCGATGGGTTGGTCATTGGGTCAAAAATTGACCATTTTGACCAAAGTTGAATTTTTGGTCAAAAGTTGACCTATTGGGTCAATGTGTGCTCATTAGGTCAAAAATTAACTATTTTGACCAAAATTGACTTTTTCGTCAAAAGTTGATCTATTGGGCAAATGGATTTGTCATTGGGTCAGGAATTGACCATTTTGAACAAAGTTGACTTTTTGGTAAGAGATTGATTTATTGAGTCAATAATTGGTCATTAGGTCAAAATTTAACCTTTTGACCAAAAATGAATTTTTGGTCTAAAGTTAACCCAATGGGTCAACGGGGTGGTCATTGGGTTAGAAATTGACCTTTTTGACTAAAGTTGACTTTTTGGTCAAAAGTTAACCTATTTGGCCAATGAGTTGGTAATTGGGTGATGAATTGAGCATTTTGACCAAGTATGACTTTTAGTTAAAGGTTAACCTATTGGGTCAATGGGTTGGTCATTGGGTCAAAAATTGAACATTTTGACCAAAGTTGACTTTTTGGTCAAAAGTTGATCTATTGGGTCAATGGGTGATCATTTGGTCAAAAATTGACTATTTTGACCAAAATGGACTTTTTGGTCAAAAGTTGACCTATTAGGTCAATGGGTTTGTCATTTGGTCAAGGATTGACCATTTTGACCAAATGTGACTTTTTGGTCAGAGATTGACTTATTGGATCAATAATTAGTCATTAATTCCAAAATTGACTATTTTGACCCAAATTTACTTTTGGGTCAAAAGTTGACCTATTAGGCCAATGGGTTGGTCATTGGGACAAGGATTGATCTTTTTGACCAAAGTTGGCTTTTTGGTCAAAAGTTGACTTATTGGGTCAATGGGTTGGTCATTGGCTCAAGATTGACCTTTTTGACCAAAGTTGACTTTTTGGTCAGAGATTGGCTTACTGGGTCAATAATTGGTCATTAGGTTAAAAATTGACTACTTTTACCAAATTGACTTTTTGGTCGAAAGTTGATCTATTGGGTCAATGGGTAGTCATTAAGGGTTTGTTTGGGGCAGCTGCAGCTTATTCAGCTTATTCAAATAAGCTGCTTATTCTGATAATCTGTTGATAAGCAGCTGAATTGAATAAGCTGTGTGTCTGTTTGGTTTGAGCGTTTGGAAAACAGCTGATTAGCAGCTGTTTATGGATAAATGACTCTTATGCCCCTGAAATGAATAAGTTGTTGAGTTGTTTGGTTCTGTGGTTTGAAAACAGCTTATATGCAGCTGTTTGTAGAAAAATTACAATTTTTGCTCCTCTTTATTAATAGAATTTTATTAAGATATCAATGTCTTATTTGAAATTAAAAAAAAAAATTTTAAAATTTAAAATATTACTTTGAAATACAAAATATTATTTTAAAAAATTACATCTTATTTTAAAACATATTATAAATTTATTTATTTTATTTCTTTATTGTTGTATGATCAAAAAATTATTCACATATAGACCACTCAATCATTTTGTAATCTAAAACCAGGTTAAATATATCAATGAAAATGTTTCAAAATATAACAGTACATTTACATAACTAACAGTTATTCATATCAAATACAACTAGACTCTGAAACCTAAACAATTGGTTTCATGAAACCTAAATACAAAAAACATAGATACCACACATAATAGTAAGTTTCATGAAACCTAAATAAAAAGAAGAAATAACAGGTTAAAATTATAAGAAGAAAAATGACAGTATTCATTTTATAATGTAAGAGCACGTCACGACGATCGTTGTTTGGTTTTGTCACCACAGAACTGTTAGCAAACTTGTTTTTATGGGAAGAAGTCGAACTAGAAGCAACGTCTTCAACGTGTGATACCGTCGAACTAGATGTTGCAGAAAATGTTCGTACCCTCCTTATCCCTTATTGCTGTGGTACCGACTTTATTTTTCCTAACCATTGCTAATAAAACAATGCAAGAGATGCAGCATAAAAACATGAATTCTATTTTGCTTTCATAGCATCCAATGCATTCAAAATTAAAAAAGTTAAAGATTTTTATTGCGATAACAAAAGAGTACCTATTTTCCAATAGTAACATAAAGGCCAAAAATCATAAGGTCTTAGCATTCATAAATAAATTATTTCCCCTATATCACCCTTCATTAACATAATTCTAGGAAAAAACTATGCCATATAACTACCTTCAACACAACCATTATAAGTTCACTTAAGAATAAATCAATCCTTGGCACAGAACTCATTGAGAGAATCACTTAGCCAAAAAAAAATCAACTAAAATACAATTTTTTTAAAAAAATCTACTTTAATAAATAACATCTTTTTAAACTGTTCAATTTTTTTAAAAAAAATCTACTTTAAATAACATCTTTGAATTAGCTTTTGATAAGTTCTTAAAATTTATATAAATTCAGGTTGCATTATTAATTTCAGACAGCTAAGAAAATGGTTGAATATTTCTCAGGGAAAAATTACATTCCAGTTGAGTTGCCTGAACGCATTGAGGGTAGTAATGCCATTGAAAATCATAATAAAAATGCTAAGCCTTTCAGCATTTATCCTTTGCCATCAATTGCTTCAAATCATGGCAAGATAGTAAGTATTACACCATTTTTATTTGTAAGATTTACAAACATACCACTCAATTCGTATGTATTTACATACCTTATACCTAAACTTCAATTTTTACAAACAGAACACTTTACCTATGAATTGGGTGGTATGTGTGTAACTGCCCCTTTTTACTATCTCTATCTTAAATATTTTTTTTTTGTTTTGCATTTTGTTAAATTATTAGTGTTTTGTAACTAGTTGTAAAAAATGGTTACCTTGATCTAATCCTTTTTTCCAGCTTACCTTTATTTTGGTTATTGTTTCTGTTTTTTTTTTTTTTTGGATATTACCCTTTTGCTGTCCAACATAGTATAGGTGATGCAACTTGAACGAATGGGATGAGAGATATATTAATGCTTGCACGAAGATCCTCTAATCCCACCGGAAGGTACTAATGGCGAATGTTTAGAAGAAAACAAAGCAATATGGCGAAATCAGTAAAGCCAAAACCTAAACCAAAACTTGTCGTCCCGATCCGCTTCGAAATGAACACAAATTTCTCCGTAATCTTAATATGAGTGACAGAGAAGGTTACCTTCGATCTGGGATGCGGATCTGGGATGGTGCCGACGCGTAGAGCAGCAGACGGGGTAGTCGCGAAGAGAGCGACGGGTAGAGTAGCAGACGGGACCGAACGGGGAGCAGATCTGGTATGGCACTCAACGGGGCATGCGAAACAGGGAGGGCGACGCACTACGAGCAGCAGAAGGGCACCCGAGGAAAAAAAATGGATATCGTACGATAAGCTGGTGGCCGCCCGCTTCCGACTCCTTGAATAAACCTATTACGTTCGGTATCGGCGGTGGGATAAAGCGGGCTCCGAAAGTTTTATTCAAACAGGGCAGTGGCGTTATCAAAACGCCACCACCCTCAATAAGTTGCCCCAAACGCCACCTAAGTTGAAAATTGACTATTTTTTCCTAAATTAGCTTTTTGTTTAGAAGTTGACATATTGGGTCAATGGGTTTGTCATTGGGTCAAGGATGAACCATTTTGACCAAATTTGACTTTTGGTCAGAGATTGACATATTGGGTCAATAATTGGTCATTAGGTCAATAATTGACTATTTTGGCCAAAATTGAATTTTTGGTCAAAAGTTAACCCATTGGGTCAATGTGAGGGTCATTGGGTCATAATATAATCATTTTGACCAAAGATGACTTTTTGGTCAAAAGTTGACCTATTTTGACAAAAATTGAATTTTTGGTCAAAAGTTAACTCATTGGGTCAATCAAGGTAGTCATTGGATCGAAAATTGTCAATTTTGACCAAAATTGACTTTTTTGGCCAAAAGTTGACCTATTTGCTCAATGAGTTGGTAGTTGGGTCAAGAATTGACCATTTTGACCGAAGATGATTTTTTGGTCAAAAGATGATCTATTGGTTCAATGGGTTGCTCATTAGATCAACTATTGACCATTTTGACCAAAGTTGACTTTTTGTTCAAAAGTTGAACTATTGGGTCAATGGGTGGTCAATAGGTCAAAAATTGACTATTTTGACCAAAATTGACTTTTTGGTCAAAAATTGACCTTATTGGGTTAATCGGTTTGTCATTGGGTCAAGGATTGAGCATTTTGACCAAAGTTGACGTTTTAGTCTGTGATTACTTATTGGGTTTATAATTGGTCATTAGGTCAAAATTTGACTTTTTTGACCAAAACTAAATTTTTAGTCAAAAGTTAATCCAAAGGGTCAACGGGGTGGTCATTGAGTCAGAAATTGGCCATTTTGATCAACGTTGACTTTTTGGTCAAAGGTTGACCTATTTGGCCAATGAGTTGGTAATTGGGTCAATAATTGACCATTTTGACCAAAGATAACTTTTTAGTCAAAATTTGACCTATTGGGTCAATGGGTTGGTCATTGGGTAAAAAATTGACTATTTTGACCAAAGTTGACTTTTTGGTCAAAAGTTGACCTATTGGGTCAATGAGTGGTCATTAGGTTAAAAATTGACTATTTTGACCAAAATTGACTTTTTGGTCAAAAGTTGACCTTATGGTTCATTGAGTTAGTAATTGTGTCAAGGATTGACCATTTTGACCAAAGTTGACTTTTTGGTCTGAGATTGACTTTTTGGGTCAATAATTGGTCATTAAGTAAAAAATTGACTTTTTGGTCAAAAGTTGACATATTAGGCCAATGAGTTGGTCTTCGGTCAAGGATTGATCTTTTTGACCAAAGTTGATTTTTTGGTCAAAAGTTGACCTACTTGGTCAATGGGTAGGTCATTGGGTCAAGATTGACCTTTTTGACCAAAGTTGACTTTTTGGTCAGAGATTGGCTTACTGTGTCAATAATTGTTCATTAGGTTAAAAATTGACTATTTGAGCAAAATTGACTTTTTGGTCAAAAGTTGACCTCTTTGGTCAATTGGTAGTCATTTAGTTAAAAATTGACTATTTTGACCAAAATTGACTTTTTGGTCAGAAGTTGACATATTGGGTCAATGGGTTTTTCATTGGGTGAAGGATTGACCATTTTGACCAAAGTTGACTTTTTGGTCAGAGATTGACTTATTGGGTCAATAAAATAACATTAGGTTAAAAATTGTCTATTTTGGCCTAAATTGAATTTTTGGTCAAAAGTTAACCCATTAGGTCAACGGGAGTGTCATTGGGTCAGAAATTAACCATTTTGACCAAAGATGAATTTTTGGTCAAAACTTGACCTATATTTGACTAAAATTGAATTTTTGGTCAAAAGTTAACCTGTTGGGTTAACGGGGTGGTCATTGGGTCAGAAATTATCCATTTTGACCAAAATTAACTTTTTTGTCAATTGTTGACATATTTGGTCAATGAGTTGGTAGTTGGGTCTAGAATTGACCATTTTGACAGAAGATGACTTTTAGGTCAAAAGATGATATATTGGTTCAATGGCTTGGTCATTGGGTCAACAATTGGCCATTTTGACCAAAGTTGACTTTTTGATCAAAAGTTGAAATATTGGGTCAATGGGTGGTCATTAGGTCAAAAATTGACTATTTTGACCAAAATTGACCTTTTGGTCAAAAATTGACCTATTGGGTCAATGGGTTTGTCGTTGGGTCAAGGATTTACCATTTTGACCAAAGTTGGCTTTTTGGTCAGAGATTGACTTATTGGGTCAATAATTGGTCATTAGGTGAAAATTTGACTTTTTTTACCAAAACTGAATTTTTAGTCAAAAGTTAACCCAATCGGTCAAAGGGATGGTCATTGGGTTAGAAATTGACCATTTTGACCAAAGTTGACTTTTTGGTTTAAGGTTGACCTATTTGGCCAATGAGTTGGTAATTGGGTCAACAATTGACCATTTTGACCAAAGATGACTTTTTAGTCAAAAAATGACCTATTGGGTCATTGAGTTGGTCATTGGGTAAAAAATTGACCATTTTGACCAAAGTTGACTTTTTGGTCAAAAGTTGTCCTATTGGGTCAATGGGTGGTCATTAGGTCAAAAATTGACTATTTTGACCAAAATTGACTTTTTGATAAAAAATTGACCTATTGGGTTAATGTGTTTGTCATTAGGTCAAGGATTGAGCATTTTGACCAAAGTTGACTTTTTTGTCAGTGATTGACTTATTGGGTCAATAATTAGTCTTTAGGTCAAAAATTGACTTTTTGACCAAAACTGAATTTTTAGTCAAAAGTTAACCCAATGGGTCAACGAGGTGATCATTGGGTCAGAAATTGACCATTTTGACCAAATTTGACTTTTTGGTCAAAGGTTGACCTATTTGGCTAATGAGTTGGTAAATGGGTCAAGAATTGACCATTTTGACCAAAGATGACTTTTTAGTCAAAAAATGACCTATTGGGTCAATGTGTTGGTCATTGGGTAAACAATTGACCATTTCGACCAAAGTTGACTTTTTGGTCGAAAGTTGACCTATTGGGTCAATGGGTGGTCATTAGGTCAAAAATTGACTATTTTGACCAAAATTAACTTTTTTGTCAAAAGTTGACTGTGCTGGGTTTGTCGTTGGGTCAAGGTTTGGCCATTTCGACCAAAGTTAACTTTTTGGTTAGTGATTGACTTATTGGGTCAATAATTAGTCATTAGGTCAAAAATTAACTTTTTGACCAAAATTGAATTTTTGGTCAAAAGTTAACCCAATGGGTCAACGGGGTGGTCATTGGGTCAGAAATTGTTCTTTTTGACCAAAATTGACTTTTTGGTTAAAAGTTAACTTATTTGGCCAATGAGTTGGTGATTGGGTCATGAATTGACCATTTTGACCAAGTATGACTTTTTAGTGAAAGGTTCATCTATTGGGTCAATAAGTTGGTAATTGGGTTAAGAATTGACCATTTTGACCAAAGATGACTTTTTCGTCAAAAGTTAACATATTGGGTCAATGGGTAAAAAATTGACCATTTTGACAAAAGTTGACTTTTTGGTCAAAAGTTAACCCACTGGGTCGATGGGAGGGTCATTGGGTCAGAAATTAACCATTTTGACCAAAGATGATTTTTTGGTCAAAAGTTGACCTATCTTGACAAAAATTGAATTTTTAGTCAAAATTTAATCCATTGGGTTAACGGGGTGGTCATTGGGTCAGAAATTGTCCATTTTGACCAAAATTAACTTTTTGGTCAAAAGTTGACCTATTTGCTCAATGAGTTGGTAGTTGGGTCAAGAATTGACATTTTGACCGAAGATGACTTTTTGGTCAAAAGATGATCTATTAGTTCAATGGATTGGTCATTGGGTCAACAATTGACAATTTTGACCAAAGTTGACTTTTTGGACAAAAATTGAACTATTGGGTCAATGGGTGGTCATTTGGTCAAAAATTGACTATTTTCACAAAAAATGACTTTTTGGTAAAAAATTGACCTATTGGGTTATTGTGTTTGTCATTGGTTAAAGAGTTGAGCATTTTGACCAAAGTTGACTTTTTGGTGAGTGATTGACTTATTGGGTCAATAAATGATTATTAGGTCAAAATTTGACTTTTTTGACCAAAACTGAATTTTTAGTCAAAAGTTAACCCAATCGGTTAACGGGGTGGTCATTGGGTCAGAAATTGACCATTTTGACCAAAGTTGACTTTTTGGTCAAATGTTGACCTAATTGGTCAATGAGTTGGTAATTGGGTCAAGAATTGACCATTTTGACCATAGATGACTTTTTAGTCAAAAGTGGACCTATTGGGTCAATGGGTTGGTCATTGGGGAAAAAATTGACCATTTCGACCAAAGTTGAATTTTTGGTCAAAAGTTGACCTATTGGGTCAATGGGTGGTCGTTAGGTCAAAAATTGATTATTTTGACCAAAATTGACTTTTTGGTCAAATGTTGACCTATTGGGTCATTGAGTTGGTAATTGGGACAAGGATTGACCATTTTGACCAAAGTTGAATTTTTGGACAGAGATTGACTTGTTGAGTCAATAATTCGTCATTAAGTCAAAAGTTGACTATTTTGACCAAAACTGACTTTTTGGTCAAAAGTTGACCTATTAGGCCAATGGGTTGGTCATTAAGTCAAGGATTGATCTTTTTGACCAAAGTTGACTTTTTGGTCAAAAGTTGACCTATTCGGTCAATGGGTTAATCATTGGGTCAAGATTGACCTTTTTGACCAAAGTTGACTTTTTGGTCAGAGATTGGCTTACTGGGTTAATAATTGGTGATTAAGTTTAAAATTAACTATTTTGACTAAAATTGACTTTTTTGTCAAAAGTTGACCTATTGGGTCAATGGGTAGTCATTATGTTAAAAAATGACTATTTTGACCAAAATTGACTTTTTGGTCAGAAGTTGACATATTGTGTCAATTGGTTTTTCATTGGGTCAAGGATTGACCATTTTGACCAAAGTTGACTTTTTGATCAGAGATTGACTTATTGGGTCAATAATTGATCATTAGGTCAAAAACTGACTATTTTGGCCAAAATTGAATTTTTGGACAAAAGTTAACCCATTGGGTTAACGGGAGTGCCATTGGGTGAGAAATTAACCATTTTGACCAAAGATGACTTTCTGTTCAAAAGTTGACCCATTTTGAGCAAAATTGAATTTTTTTTCAAAAGTTGACCCATTGGATCAAAGGGGTGGTCATTGAGTCAGAAATTGTCCATTTTGACCAAAGTTGACTTTTTGGTCAAAAGTTGACCTTTTTGGTTAATGAGTTGGTAGTTGGGTCAAGAATTGATATTTATGACTGAAGATGACTTTTGGGTCAAAATTTGATCTATTGGTTCAATGGGTTGGTCATTGGGTCAAAAATTGAGCATTTTGACCAAAGTTGACTTTTTGGTCAAAAGTTGAACTATTCGGTCAATGGGTGGTCATTAAGTCAAAAATTGACTATTTTGACTAAAATTATCTTTTTGGTCAAAAATTGACTTATTGGGCCAATGGTTTTGTCATTGGGTCAAGGATTGACCATTTTGACCAAAGATGACATTTTGGTCAGAGATTGACTTATTGGGTCAATAATTGGTCATTAGGTCAAAATTTGACTTTTTGACCAAAACTGAATTTTTAGTCAAAAGTTAACCCAATGGGTCAACGGGATGGTCATTGGGTCAGAAATTGACAATTTTGACCGAAGTTGACTTTTTGGTCAAAAGTTGACCTATTTGGTCAATGAGTTGGTAATTGGGTCAAGAATTGACCAATTTGATCGAAGATGACTTTTTGGTCAAAAGTTGATCTATTGGGTCAGTGGGTTGGTCATTGGGTGAAAAATTGACCATTTTGACAACAGAATTTTTGGTCAAAAGTTGACCTATTGGGTCAATGGGTGCTCATTAGGTCAAAAATTGACTTTTTTGACAAAAATTGACTTTTTTTGTCAAAAGTTGACCTATTGGGCCAATGGGTTTGTCGTTGGGTGAAGGCTTGACCATTTTGACCAAAGTTGACTTTTTTGTCAGAGATTGACTTATTGGGTCAATAATTGGTCATTAGGTCAAAAAATAAATTTTTACCAAAATTGAATTTTTGGTCAAAAGTTAACCCAATGGGTCAACTGGGTGGTCATCAGGTCAGAAATTGACCTTTTTGACCAAAGTTGACTTTTTGGTCAAAATTTAACATATTTGGCCAATGAGTTGGTAATTGGGTCATGAATTGACCATTTTGACCAAGTATAACTTTTTGGATCAATGGGTTAGTCATTGGGTCAAAAATTTACCATTTTGACCACAGTTGACTTTTTGGTCAAAAGATGATCTATTGGGTCAATGGGTGATCATTTGCTCAAAAATTGACTATTTTGACCAAAATTAACTTTTTGGTCAAAAGTTGACCTATTAGGTCAATGGGTTTGTCATTTGGTCAAGGATTGACCATTTTGACCAAAGTTGACTTTTTGGTCAGAGATTGACATATTAGCTCAATAATTGGTCATTAATTCAAAAATTGACTATTTTGACCAAAATTGACTTTTTGGACAAAAGTTGACCTATTAGGCCAATGGGTTGGTCATTGGGTCAAGTATTGATCTTTTTTTACAAAAATTGACTTTTTGGTCAAAAGTTGACCTATTCGGTCAATGGGTTGGTCATTGGGTCAAGATTGACTTTTTTTTACCAAAGTTGACTTTTTGGTCAGAGATTGGCTTACTGGGTAAATAATTGGTCATTAGGTTAAAAATTGACTACTTTTATCAAAATTGACTTTTTTGTCGAAAGTTGACTTATTGGGTCAATGGGTAGTCATTAAGTTAAAAATTGACTATTTTGACCAAAATTGACTTTTTGGTCAGAAGATGACATGTTGTGTCAATGGGTTTGTCATTGGGTAAAGGATGGACCATTTTGACCAAAGTTGACTTTTGGTCGGAGATTGACTTATTGGGTCAACAGTTTGTCATTAGGTCAAAAATAGACTATTTTGGCCAATATTGAATTTTTGGTCAAAAGTTAACACATTGGGTCAGTGGGAGTATCATTGGGTCAGAAATTCACCATTTTGACCAAAGATGACTTTTTAGTCAAAAGTTGGCCTATTTTGACCAAAGTTGAATTTTTGGTCAAAGGTTAACTCACTGGGTCAACGGGGTGGTCATTGGGTCAGAAATTGTTCATTTTGACCAAAATTGGCTTTTTGGTCAAAAGTTGACCTATTTGCTCAATGAGTTGGTAGGTGGGTCAAGAATTGACCATTTTGACCGAAGATGATTTTTTGGTCAAAAGATGATCTATTGGTTCAATGGGTTGCTCATTGGGTTAACAATTGATCATTTTGAACTATAGGATCAATGGGTGGTCATTAGGTCGAAAATTGACTATTTTCACAAAAATTGACTTTTTGGCCAAAAATTGACCTATTGGGTTAATGGTTTTATCGTTGGGTCAAGGATTGAGCATTTTGACCAAAGTTGACTTTTTGGTCAGTGATTGACTTATTGGGTTAATAATTGGTCATTAGGTCAAAATTTGACTTTTTTTGACCAAAATTAAATTTTTAGTCGAAAAGTTAACCTGATGGGTTGACGGAGTGGTCATTAGATCAGAATTTGACCATTTTGACCAAAGTTGACTTTTTGGTTAAAGGTTGACTATTTGGCCAATGAGTTGGTAATTAGGTCGAAAATTGACCATTTTGACCAAAGATGACTTTTTTGTCAAAAGTTGATCTATTAGATCGATGGGTTAGTCATTAGGTAAAAATTGACTATTTTGACTAAAGTTGACTTTTTGGTCAAAAGTTGACCTATTGGGCAATGGGTGGTCATTAGGTCAAAAATTGACTATTTTGACCAAAATTGACTTTTTGGTCAAAAGTTGACCTTATGGGTCATTGAGTTAGTAATTGTGTCAATGATTGACCATTTTGACCAAAGTTAACTTTTTGGTCTGAGATTGACTTTTTGGGTTAATAATTGGTCATTAAGTAAAAAATTGACTATTTTGACCAAAATTGACTTTTTGGTCAAAAGTTGACATATTAGGCCAATGGGTTGGTCTTCGGTCAAGATTGATCATTTTGACCAAAGTTGACTTTTTGGTCGAAAAGTTGACCTATTGGATCGATGGGTTGGTCATTGGATCAAGATTGACCATTTTGACCAAAGTTGACTTTTGTTGTAGAGATTGGCTTTCTTGTGGATCGATAATTGGTCATTAGGTCAAAAATCGACTATTTTGTCAAAAGTTGATCTATTGGGTCAATTGGTGAGTCATTCAGTTAAAAATTCGATTATTTTGACCAAAATTGACTTTTTGGTCGAAGTTGACCTATTGGGTCAATGGGTTTTCGATCGGGTGAAGGATTGACCATTTTGACCAAAGTTGACTTTTTGGTCGAAGATTGACTTATTGGATCAATAATCGGTCATTAGGTCGAAAATTGATTATTTTGACCAAAGTTGAATTTTTGGTCAAAAGTTAACCCATTGAGTCGATGGGAGTGGTCATTGGGTCGAAATTGACCATTTTGACCAAAGATGAACTTTTGGTCAAAAGTTGACTATTTTGACCAAAATTGAATTTTTTGGTCGAAAAGTTAACACGTTAGAGTTAACGAGGGTGCTCATTGGGTCAGAAATTGACCATTTTGACCAAAGTTGACTTTTTAGTCAAATGTTGACTTATTTGGTCAATGAGTTGGTAATTGGGTCATGAATTGACCATTTTGACCAAAGATGACTTTTTGGTCAAAAGTTGATCTATTGGTTCAATGGGTTGGTCATTGGGTTAACAATTGACCATTTTGACCAAAGTTGACTTTTTGATCAAAAGTTGAAATATTGGGTCAATGGGTGGTCATTAGGTCAAAAATTGACTATTTTGACCAAAATTGACCTTTTGGTCAAAAATTGGCCTATTGGGTAAATGGGTTTGTCATTGGGTCAAGGATTTACCATTTTGACCAAAGTTGACTTTTGGTCAGAGATTGATTTATTGGGTCAATAATTGGTCATTAGGTGAAAAATTGACTTTTTTTACCAAGACTGAATTTTTAGTCAAAAGTTAACCCAATCGGTCAACGGGATGGTCGTTGGGTCAGAAATTGATCATTTTGACCAAAGTTGACTTTTTGGTCAAAGGTTGACTTATTTGGTCAATGAGTTGGTAATTGAGTCAACAATTGACCATTTTGACCAAAGATGACTTTTTAGTCAAAAAATGACCTATTGGGTCATTGAGTTGGTCATTGGGTAAAAAATTGACCTTTTCGACCAAAGTTGACTTTTTGGTCAAACGTTGACATATTGGGCCAATGGGTGGTCATTAGGTCAAAAATTGACTATTTTGACAAAGATTGACTTTTTAGTCAGAGATTGACTTATTGGGTCAATGAGTTGGTAATTGGGTCCAAAGTTGACTTTTTGGTCAGAGATTGACTTATTGAGTCAATAATTGGTCATTAAGTCAAAAATTGACTATTTTGACCAAAATTGACTTTTGGTCAAAATTTGACCTATTAGGCTGATGGGTTGGTCTTTGGGTCAAGGATTGATCTTTTTGACCAAAGTTGACTTTTTGGTCAAAAGTTGACCTTTTGGGTCAATCGGTTGGTCATTGGGTCAAAGATTGACCATTTTAACCAAAGTTGACTTTTTAGACTGAGATTGGCTGACTGGGCCAATAATTGATCAACAGGCTAAAAATTGATTATTTTGACCAAAATTGACTTTTTGGTCAAAAGCCGACCTATTGGGTCAATGGGTGGTCATTAAGTCAAAAAATGACCATTTTTGTCAAAAGTTGGCATATCGGGTCAAAGGGTTTTTCGTTGGGTCAAGGATTGACAATTTTGACCAAAGTTGAATTTTTGGTCAGAGATTGACGTATTGGGTCATTAGGTAAAAAATTGACTATTTTGGCCAAAATTAAATTTTTGGTTAAAAGTTAACGGGGGGTCATTGGGTCAGAAATTAACCATTTTGAGCAAAATTGAATTTTTTTCCAAAATTTAGCCCATTGGGTTAATGGGGTGGTCATTCGGTCAGAAATTGTCCATTTTGACCAAAGTTGACTTTTTGGTCAAAAGTTGACCATTTGGTCAATGAGTTGGTAATTGGGTCAAGAATTGACTATTTTGACCGAAGATGACTTTTTGGTCAAAAGTTGATCTATTGGGTCAATGGGTTGGTCATTGGGTCAAAATTGACCATTTTGACCAAAGTTGACTTTTTGGTCAAAAGTTGAACTATTGGGTCAATGGGGGGTCATTAGGTCAAAAATTGACTATTGTGACTAAAATTGACTTTTAGGTCAAAAATTGAGCTAATTGGTCAATGGGTTTGTCATTGGGTCAAGGATTTACCATTTTGACCAAAGTTGACATTTTGGTCAGAGATTGACTTATTGGGTCAATAATTGGTCTTTAGGTCAAAATTTGACTTTTTTTTACCAAAACTGAATTTTTAGTCAAATGTTAACTCAATGGGTGAACGGGATGGTCATTGGTTAAGAAATTGACCATTTTGACCGAAGTTGACTTTTTGGTCAAAAGTTGACCTATTTGGTCAATGAGTTGGTACTTGGGTCAAGAAATGACCATTTTGACCGAAGATGACTTTTTGGTCAAAAGTTGATCTATTGGGTTAAAAATTGACCATTAAGATTGACTTTTTGGTCAAAAGTTGACCTATTGGGTCAATGTGTGCTCATCCGGTTAAAAATTGACTGTTTTGACCAAAATTGACTTTTTGGTCAAAAGTTGACCTATTGGGTCAATGGGTTTGTTATTTGTTCAAGGATTGACCATTTTGACCAAAGTTGACTTTTTGGTCAGAGATTACTTATTGGGTCAATAATTGGTCATTATGTCAAAAATTGACTTTTTGACCAAAATTGTATTTTTGTCAAAAGTTAACCCAATGGGTGAACGGGGTGGTCATTGGGTCAGAAATTGACCATTTTGACCAATTTGTTGGTAATAGGGCCAGGAATTGACCATTTTGACCAAATATGACTTTTTTGTCCAAAGTTGACCTATTGGGTCAATGGATAGGTCATCAGATGAAAAAATGACCATTTTGACCTAAGTTGGCTTTTTGGTCAAAAGTTGACCTGGTCAATGGGTGATCATTTGGTCAAATAATTGACTATTTTGACCAAAATTGACTTTTCGGTCAAATGTTGACCTATTAGGTCAATGGGTTTGTCATTGGGTCAAGGATTGACCATTTCTACCAATGTTTACTTTTTGGTCAGAGATTGACTTCTTGGGTTAATAATTGGTCATTAATTCAAAAATTGACTATTTTGACCAAAATTGATTTTTTGGTCAAAAGTTGACTTATTAGGCCAATGGGTTGGTCATTGGGTCAAAGATTTAATCATTTTGACCAAAGTTGACTTTTTGGTCAAAAGTTGACCTATTGGGTCAATGGGTTGGTCATTGGGTCAAGGATTGACCATTTTGACCAAAGTTGACTTTTTGGTCAGAGATTGGCTTTCTGGGTCAATAATTGGTCATTAGGTTAAAAATTAACTATTTTGACAAAAATTGAGTTTTTGGTAATAAGTTGACCAATTGGGTCAATGGGTGGTCATTAAGTAAAAAATTGACTATTTTGACCAAAATTGACTTTTTGGTTAAAAGTTGACATATTGGGTCAATGAGTTTATCATTGGGTCAAGGATTGACCTTTTTTACCAAAGTTGACTTTTTGGTCCAAGATTGACTTATTGGGTCAATAATTAGTCATTAGGTCAAAAATTGTCTATTTTGGCCAAAATTGAATTTGTGGTCAGAAGTTAACTCATTGGAGTCAACGGGGTGGTCATGGGTCGGTGACATTTGACCATTTTCGACGAAAGTTGATTTTTGGTCAAAAGTTGACTTATTTTGACTAAAATTGAATTCTTGGTCAAATGGTAACCAATTGGGTCAATGGGGTTGTCATTCGGTCAGAAATTGTCCTTTTTTATCAAAGTTGACTTTTTGGTCAAAACTTAACCTATTTGTTCAATGAGTTGGTAATTGGGTCAAGAATTGACCATTTTGACCGAAGATAACTTTTTGGTCAAAAATTGATCCATTGGTTCGATGGGTTGGTCATTTGATCGACGATTGGCCATTTTGACCAAAGTTAACTTTTTGGTCGAGAGATTGACTTATCGAGTCGATAATTGGTCATTAGGTCAAAATTTAACTTTTTTGATCAAAACAAATTTTTTAGTCAAAAGTTAACCTAATGGGTCCACAGCGTAGTTATCAGAAATTCACCATTTTGACCAAAGTTTACTTTTTAGTCAAGGTTTGTCTTTGGTCAATGAGTTGGTAATTGGGTCAAAATTGACCATTTTGACCAAAGATGACTTTTTAGTCAAAAGTTGACATATTGGGTCAATGGGTTGGTCATTGGGTCAAAAATTGACCATTTTGACCAAAGTTGACTTTTTTGTCAAAAGTTGACCTATTGGGTCAATGGGTGGTCATTAGGTCAAAAATTGACTATTTTGACCAAAATTGACTTTTTGGCCAAAAATTGACCTATTGGGTTAATGGTTTTGTCATTGGGTCAAGGATTGAGCAATTTGACCAAAGTTGACTTTTTGTTCAGTGATTGACTATTGGGTCAATAACTGGTCATTAGGTCAAAATTTGACTTTTTTGACCAAAACTAAATTTTTAGTTAAAAGTTAACCCAATGGGTCAACGGGGTGGTCATTGGGTCAGAAATTGACCATTTTGACCAAAGTTGACTTTTTGTCAAGGTCGACTTTATTTGGCCAATTGAGTTGGTAATCGGGTAATTGACCATTTTGACCAAAGATGACTTTTTGTCAAAAGTTGACCTATTGGGTCAATGGGTTAGTCATTCGGTAAAAAATTGACTATTTTGACCAAATTGACTTTTTGGTCAAAAGTTGACATATTGGGTCAATTGGTGGTCGTTAGGTCAAAATTGACTATTTTGACCAAAATTGACTTTTTGGTCAAAAGTTGACCTATTGGGTCAATTGAGTTTGTCATTGGGTCAAGGATTGACAATTTTGACCAAAGTTGACTTTTTAGTCAAAGATTGGCTAATTAGGTCGATAATTGGTCATTAGGTCAAAATTGACTATTTCGACCAAAATTGCCTTTTCGGTTAAAAGTTGACCTATTAGGCCAATGTGTTGGTCATTGGTTCAAGGGTTGATCCTTTTGACCAAATTTGACTTTTTGGTCAATAGTTGACCTATTGGGTCAATATGTTGGTCATTGGGTCAAGGATTGACCATTTTGACCAAAGTTGACTTTTTGGTCAGAGATTGGCTTATTGGGTCAATAATTGGTCATTAGATTAAAAATTGACTATTTTGACCAAAATTGACTTTTTGGTCAAAAGTTGACTTATTGGGTCAATGGGTAGTCATTAAGTTAAAAATTGACTATTTTGACCAAAATTGACTTTTTGGTCAGAAGTTGACATATTGGGTCAATGGGTTTTTCATTGGGTCAAGGATTGACCATTTTGACCAAAGTTGAGTTTTTGGTCAGAGATTGACTTATGGGGTCAATAATTTGTCATTAGGTCAAAAATTGACTATTTTGGCCAAAAATGAATTTTTGGTCAAAAGTTTACCCATTGGGTCAATGAAAGAGTCATTGGGTCAGAAGTTAATAATTTTGACCAAAGATGACTTCTAGTCAAAAGTTGACCTATTTTGACAAAATTGAATTTTTGGTCAAAAGTTAACACATTAGGTCAACGGGGTGGTCATTGGGTCAGAAATTGTCCATTTTGACCAAAATTGACTTTTGATCGAAATGTTGACTCATTTAGTCAATGAGTTAGCAGTTGGGTCGGAATCGACCATTTTGACCAAAGATGACTTTTTGGTCAAAGTTGATCTATTGGATTCAATCGGTTGGTCATTCAGGTCAGACAATTGACCATTTTGACCAAAGTTGACTTTTCGGTCAAAAGTTGAGCTTATTGGGTCAAGTGGTGTGTCATTAGCTCAAAAAGTGTACTATTTTGACAAAATTGATTTTTTGTTCAAAAGATTGACCTATTGTAGTTAATGGGTTTGTCATTCGGTCGATGATTGACGCATTTTGACAAAAGTTGACTTTTTGGTACGATTGATTGACTTATTAGAGTCGATAATTGGTCATTTAGGTTAAAATTTGACTTTTTGGTTAAAAGTTACATATTGGATCGATTGGTCATTAGGTCAAAATTGAACTATTTTCACCAAAATTGACTTTTTGATCAAAAGTTGACCTATTGGGTCATTGAGTTGGTAATTAGGCCAAGGATTGACCATTTTGACCAAAGTTAACTTTTTGGTGAGAGATTGACTTTGGTCATTAAGTCAAAAATTGACTATTTTGACAAAAATTGACTTTTTGATCAAAAGTTGACCTACTAAGCCAATGGGTTGGTCATTCGGTCAAGGATTGATCTTTTTAACCAAAGTTGACTTTTTGGTCAAAAGTTGACATATTGAGTCAATGGGTTGGTCATTAGGTCAAGGATTGATCATTTTAGCCAAAGTTAACTTTTTAGTCAGAGATTAGCTAACTGGGTCAATAATTGGTCATTAGGTTAAAATTTGCTTATTTTGACCAAAATTGTCTTTTTGATCGAAAATTCGATCTATTGGTGTCAATGAGGTAGTCATTAAGACAAAAATTGACTTATTTTGACCAAATGTTGACTATTAGGTCAAAAGTTGACATATTGGGTCGATGGGTTTGTCATTAGGTGAAGGATTGATCCATTTTGACCAAAGTTGTCTTTTGGTCGTAGATCGACTTATTGGGTCGATAATTGTTCAGTAGTCGAAAATGAATATTTTGAGCCAAAATTGAATTTTTTGGTCGAAAAGTTAATCACTATTAACGGAAGTCAGTAGATTAGTCCATTTGACCAAAGATGACTTTTGTTCAAAAGTTGACTATTTGGAGCAAAATTGAATTTTTAGTCGATAGTTAATCGATCAGTCAAGTGTCATTAGCATTGGTCCATTTTGACCAAAGTTGACTTTTTGGTCAGAAGTCAACTTATTTGGTCGATGACTTGGTCAGTTAGGTTAAGAATTTAGCTATTTTTGACCGAAGATGGCTTTTTAGTCAAAAGTTGATCTATTGTGTTCGATGGGTTTGTCATTGGGTCAAAAATTGACCATTTTGACCAAAGTTGACTTTTTGTTTAAAAGTTGAACTATTGGGTCAATGGGTGGTTATTTTGTCAAAAATTGACTTTCTGGTCAAATGTTGACTTATTGTGTCAATGGGTTTGTCATCAGATCAAGGATTGACCATTTTGACCAAAGTCAACTTTTTGTCGAGATTGACTTATTGGTCAATAATTGGTCAATTAGATTCAAAATTTGTTTATTTTGACTAAAATTGACTTTTTGGTCAAAAGTTGACCTATTAGGCCGATGGGTTGGTCATTGGGTCAGGGATTGATCATTTTGACCAAAGTTGACTTTTTGGTCAAAAGTTGACCTATTGGGTCAATGGGTTGGTCATTCGGTCAAAGATTAACCATTTTGACCAAAGTTAACTTTTTTGTCAGAGATTGGCTTACTGGGTCAAAAATTTGTCATCAGGTCTAAAATTGACTACTTTGTCCAAAATTAATTTTTTGGTCAAAAGTTTACTTATTTGGTCAATGGGTTAGTCATTGGGTCAATGATTGACCATTTTGACCAGTGTTGACTTTTTGGTCAGAGGTTGACTTATTAGGTCATTAATTAGTCATTTGGTCAAAAATTGATTATTTTGTCCAAAATTAAATTTTTGGTCAAAAGTTGATCCATTGTTAACTGACGGTGGCGTTAGCGTCGAAATCGACCATTTTGACTAAAGTTGTTTTTTTTTGTCAAAAGTTAATCTTTTTGGTCAATGAGTTGGTAGTTGTTCCAAGAATTGACCATTTATACCGGAGATGACCTTTTTGTCAAAATTTGATCTATTGGGTCAATGGGTCAAAAAATGACCATTTTGACCAAAGTTGACTTTTTTTGTCAAAAGTTAACCTATTGCGTTAATGGGTGGACATTAGGTCAAACATTGATTATTTTGACCAAAATTGACTTTTTGGTCAAAAGTTGACATATTGGGTCAATGTGTTTATCATTGGGTCAATGATTGACCATTTTAACCAAAGATGACTTTTTTGTCAGCGATTAACTTATTGGGTCAATAAAGTGTCATTAGGTCAAAAATTGTCTATTTTGACTAAAATTAAATTTTTGATCAAAAAGTTTACCTAATGGCTCAACGGGGAGGTCATTGGGTCAGAAATTGACAATTTTGACCAAAGTTGACTTTCTGGTCAAAATTTGACCTATTTGGTCAATGAGTTGGTTAAAAATTGTCCATTTTGATCAAAGTTAACTTTTTGGTCAAAAGTTGACCTATTGGGTCATTGGTGGTCATTAGGTTAAAAATTGATCATTTTGACCATAATTGACTTTTTGGTCAAAAGTTGACATGTTGGGTCAATGGGTTTGTCATTGGGTCAAGGATTAACCATTTTGACGAAAGTTGACTTTTTGGTCAGATATTAAATTTTCGAGTCAATAATTGGTCATTAATTCAAAAAATGACTATTTTGACCAAAATTGACTTTTGGTCAAAAGTTGACTTATTAGGCCAATGGGTTGGTCATTGGGTCAAGGATTGATCATTTTGACTGAAGTTGACTTTTTGGTCTAAAGTTGACCAATTGGGTTAATGGGTTGATCATTGGGTCAAAAATTGACCATTTTTACCAAAGTTGACTTTTTAGTCAGAGATTGACTTATTGGGTCAATAATTGATCATTAATTCAAAAATTGACTATTTTGAACGAAATTGACTTTCTGGTCAAAGGTTGACCTTTTAGGTTAATAGTTGGTCATTAGGTCAAGGATCAGATTATTTTTGTCGAGAGTTGCATTAGGTCAAAATATGACTATTTTTGACCAAAATTGACTTTTTGGTCAAAAGTTGACAAATTGGATCAAGGGTTTGTCATTGGGTGAAGGATTGACCATTTTAACCAAAAGTAACTTTTTTGTCAGAGATTGACTTATTGGGTCAATAATTGGTCATTGATTCAAAAATTGACTATTTTGACCTAAATTGATTTTTTGGCCAAAAGTTGACCTATTAGGTTAAATGGGTTAGTCACTTGGTCAAGGATTGACCATTTTTTCCAAAGTTGACTTTTTGGTCAATAGGTTGATCATCAGTCTAGTGATCAAAGTTGACATTGTTAGATTCGAAAATGTTAACCATTTATGGTCAAAGATCGAGTCTTGACTAGGATCAATGGATCGACTGTTAGGTCATTAAATTGACTATTATTTGACCAAAATTGACTTTTTAGTCAAAAGTTGACTACGTGGGTCAATGGGTTGGTCATTAGGTCAAATATTGACTATTTTAACCAAAGTTGACTTTTGGTCGAAAGTTGACTCATTGGGTCAAGGATTGAATCATTTAGTCGATTCAAGGTTGACTTTTTTAGTCAAAGATTGACTTATTGGGTCGACGAGTTGGTCATTAGGTCGAAAATTGAGCTATTTTGGCCAAAATTGAATTTTTGAGTCGAAAGATTATTCGATTAGGTCGACTAGGAGATAGTTCATTGGGTCAGAAATTAACCATTTTGACTAAAGATGACTTTTTGTTCAAAAGTTGAACCATTTTGAGCAAAATTGAATTTTTTGTCAAAAGTTAACCCAGTGGATCAAAGGTGTGGTCATTGGGTCAGAAATTGTTCATTTTGACCAAAGTTGACTTTTTGGTCAAAAGTTGACTTTTTTAGTTAATGAGTTGGTCGTTAGGATTGAGAATTGACCATTTTGATGAAAGTTGACTTTTTGGTCAAAAATTGATCTATTAGATTCAATGGGTTGGTCATTGGATCAAAAATTGAGCTATTTTGACCAAAGTTGACTTTTTTGAGTCAAAAGTTAAGCTATTAGGATCAATGGGTAGTCGATTAAGTCGAAAAATTCACTCATTTTGACCAAAATTGTCTTTTTGGTGAAAAGTTGACTTATTAGATTCGATGGATTTGTACATTAGGTCGACCATTTTGACTAAAGATTGACATTTTGGTCAGAAGATTGAGCTTATTAGATGTCGATGAATTGGTCATTCGGATCGAAATTTGACTATTTTGACCAAAATTGACTTTTTAGATTAAGAGTTGACCCTGATGGGTCGAACTGTGATGGTCATTAGGTCAAGAATTGATCATTTTGACAGAAAGTTGACTTTTTGGTCAAAAGTTGACCTATTGGGTCAATGGGTTGGTCATTGGGTCAAGGATTGACCATTTTGATCAAAGTTGACTTTTTGGTCAAAAGTTGACTTATTGAGATCAAGGGTTGGTCATTGGGTCAGAAATTGACCATTTTGACCAAAGTTGTCTTTTTGGTCGAAAGTTGACCGTATTAGGTCGATGGGTTGGTCATTAGGTCAAAAATTGACTATTTTGACCAAAATTGACTTTTTGGTCAAAAGTTAACTGATTGGGTCAATGGGTTTGTCATTGGGTCAAGGATTGACCATTTTGACCAAAGTTGACTTTTTGGTCAGAGATTGACTTATTGGGTCAATAATTGGTCATTAGGTCAAAAATTGACTATTTTGACCAAAATTGAATTTTTGGTCAAAAGTTAACCTATTGGGTGAACGGGGTGAGTCATTGGGTCGAGATTGACATTTTGACCGAAGATGACTTTCTTGTTCAAAAGTTGACTTATTTTGACGAAATTGAATTTTTGAGTCAAAAGTTAACCCATTGGGTCAATGGGGTGGTCATTAAGTCGTAAATTGATCCATTTTGACCAAAGTTGACTTTTTGGTCAAGATTTGACCTATTTAGTTAATGAGGTTGGTCAGTTGGGTCGAAGAATTGACTATTTTGACCAAAGATTGAATTTTTGGTCGAAATTTGATCCTGGAGTTAATGGGTTGGTCATTGGGTCGGAAATTGATCATTTTGACCAAAGTTGACTTTTTGGTCAAAAGTTAGACTATTGGATCGATGGGTTGGTCATTAGGTCAAAAACTGATTATTTTAACTAAAATTGACTTTTTGGTCAAAAGTTGACTTATTGGGTCTATGGGTTTATCATTGTGTCTAAGATTGACCATTTTGACCAAAGTTGACTTTTTGGTTAGAGATTGACTGATTGGGTCAATAATTAGTCATTAGGTCAAAATTTGACAATTTTGACCAAAATTAACTTTTTTGTGAAAGGTTGATCTATTGGGTCGACGGGTTGGTCATTAAGTCGAAATTGACCATTTTGACCAAAGTTGACTTTTGATCGAAAGTTGACTATTTGGTCGATGAGTTGGTTAGATTGAGAATTGACCATTTTGACTCGAAGATTGACTTTTTGGTCGAAAGTTGACCTATTGGGTCGATAGTTGAGTCATTGGGTCGAAAATTGACCATTTTGACCAAAGTTGACTTTTTGGTCAAAGTTGACTATTGGGTCGATGGGTGTTCATTAGGTCAAAAATTGACTTATTTTGACCGAAATCGCTTTTTGGTCAGATTAACTTCATTGGGTCAATGGGTTTGTCATTAGGTCGAGGATTGACCATTTTGACCAAAGTTGACTTTTTGGTCGAGAGTTGACTTATTAGGTCGATAAGGTGGTCATTACGTCAAAAATTAACTATTTTGAACAAAAATGACTTTTTGGTCGATAGTTTACCTATTGGGGTTAAAGGGTTGGTCATTGGGTCAAGGATTAACCATTTTGACCAAAGTTGACTTTTTGGTCAAAAGTTAACCTATTAGGTCACCGAGTTGGTCATTAGGTCGAAGTTGATCATTTTGACCAAAGTATGACTTTTTGGTCGAAAGATTGACTGTCATTGGGTCGAGAGTTTGATCATTTTGATCAAAATTGACTTTTTGGTCGAAAGTTGATCTATTGGGTCGATGGGTTGGTCATTAAGTCGAATTGACTATTTTGACCAAAATTGACTTTTTGGTCGAAAGTTGACCTATTGGAGTCGATGGGTTTGTCATTAGGTCGAGGATTGACCATTTTGACGAAGTTGACTTTTTGGTCAGAGATTGACTTATTGGCTCAATAATTGGTCATTAGATTCAAAAATTGATCATTTTGACCAAAATTGACTTTTTTGAATAGTTGACCTATTGGGTCAATGGGTGGTCATTGGGTCGAAATTGATCATTTTGACCAAAGTTGACATTTTGATCAAAAGTTGACCAATTGGGTCAATGGGTTGGTCAATGGGTCAAGGATTGACCATTTTGACCAAAGTGAACTTTTTGGTCGGACATTAGCTTTCTGGGTCAATAATTGGTCATTAGGTTAAAAATTAACTGTTTTGACCAAAATTGACTTTTTGGTCAAAAGTTGACCATATTGGATTGACATGGGCAGGTCATTAGGTTAAGAATTGACCATTTTGACTAAAATTGTCTTTTTGGTCAGAAGTTGACATATTGGATCAACGAGTTTGTCATTGGTTCAAAGATTGACCATTTTACCCGAAGTTGACTTTTCGGTCGAAGATTGACTTGTTAGATTGATAGGTTGTCATTGGGTGAAAAATTAGATTATTTTGGCAAAATTAATTTTTTTGTCAAAATTTAACACATTTGGGTCGAGAATTGACCATTTTGACAAAGTGGCTTTTAAGTCAAAGTTGACTATTTTGATCCAAAGTTGAATTCTTTTAAAAGTTAACTTTGGTCAACGACATTGGTCATTGTGTCAGAAATTGATCATTTTGACCAAAATTAACTTTTTGGTCAAAAGTTGACTTATTTGGTCGATGAGATGGTAGTTAGGTCAAGAATTGACCATTTTGGCCGAAGATGCTTTTTTGGTCGAAAGATTGATCTATTAGGTTGATGTGTTGGTCATTGGGTCGAGAATTGACCATTTTGACCAAGAGTTGACTTTTTGGTCGAAAGTTGAACTATTGGGTCAATGGGTTGGTCATTAGGTTAAAAATTGACTATTTTGACAAAATTGACTTTTTGGTCGAAAATTGACCTATTGGTTTAATGGTTTTGTCATTGGGTCGAAAGTTGACCATTTTGACCGAAGTTGACTTTTGGTCAGATGATTGACTTATTGGGTCGATAAGTGGTCATTAGGTTAAAATTTGACTTATTTTGACCAAAAATTGAATTTTTACGTTAAAAGTTAACCTGATTGGTTAACGAGGTGGTCATTGGGTCGGAAATTGACCATTTTGACCAAAGTTGACTTTTGGGTCGAAGGTTGACTATTTGGTCGATGAGTTGGTAAGTTGGGTCGAGAATTGACCATTTTGACCGAAGATGACTTTTTGGTCGAAAGTTGACCTATTGGGTCGATGGGTTGGTCATTTGGTAGAAAATTGACCATTTTGACCAAAGTTGACTTTTTGGTCGAAAGTTGACTCTATTAGGTCGATGGGTGGTCATTACGTCAAAAATTGATTATTTTGACCAAAATTGACTTTTTGGTCAAAAGTTGACCTATTGGGTCAATGGGTTGGTCATTGGGTCAAGGATTGACCATTTTGACTAAAGTTGACTTTTTAGTCAGAGATTGACTTATTGGGTCAATAATTGGTCATTAATTCAAAAATTGACTATTTTGACCAAAATTGACTTTTTGGTCAAAAGTTGACTTATTAGATCAATGAGTTGGTCATTAGATTGAGGATTTACCATTTTGACCAAAGTTGACTTTTTGGTCAAAGTTTGACCAATTGGGTCAATGGGTTGGTCATTGGGTCAAGGATTGACCATTTTGACCAAAGTTGACTTTTTGGTAGGAGATTGACTTATTGGGTCAATAATTGGTCATTAGGTTAAAATTGACTATTTTGACCAAAATTGACTTTTTGGTCAAAAGTTGACCTATTAGGTCATTGGGTGGTCATTAAGTTAAAAATTGACTATTTTGACCAAAATTGACTTTTTGGTCAAAAGTTGACTTATTAGGTCAGTGGGTTTGTCATTAGGTCAAGGATTGACCATTTTATCTAAAGTTGACTTTTTTGTCAGAGATTGACATATTGGGATAATAATTGGTCATTAGGTCGAAAATTGACTATTTTGCCAAAATTAATTTTGGTCAAGTTAACCTTTAGATTATTTGGAGAGTCGTTAGTCGAAATTGATCATTTGACCAAGATGACTTGAGTCGAGTTGACCTATTTTGACCAAAATTGAATTTTTGGTCAAAAGTTAACACATTAGGTCAACAGGGTGGTCATTGGGTCAGAAATTATCCATTTTGACTAAAATTGACTTTTTGGTCAAAAGTTGACCTATTTAGTCAATGAGTTGGTAGTTGTGTCAGGAATTAACCATTTTGATCGAAGATAACTCTTTGGTCAAAAGTTGATCTATTGGTTCAATGGGTTGGTCATTGGATCGAATTGATCATTTTGACCAAAGTTGACTTTTTGGTCAAAGTTGACCTATTGGGTCGATAGGGTGGTCATTAGATCGAAAATTGACTATTTTGACCAAAATTGACTTTTGGTCAAAATTGTCACTATTAGGTTAATGGGTTTGTCATTCGGTCGAAATTGAGCATTTTGACCAAAGTTGACTTTTTGGTCAGTGATTGACTTATTGGGTTAATAATTGGTCATTGGGTTAAAATTTGACTTTTTTGACCAAAACTTAATTTTTAGTCAAAAGTTAATCAAATGGGTTAACGCGGTGGTCATTGGGTTAGAAATTGACCATTTTAACCAAAGTTGACTTTTTGGTTAAAGTTTGACCCATTTTGCTAATGAGTTGGTGATTAGGTCAAGAATTGACCATTTTGACCAAAGATGACTTTTTAGTCAAAAGTTGACCTATTAGGGTAATGGGTTGGTCATTTGGTAAAAATTGACCATTTGACCAAAGTTGACTTTTTGGTCAAAAGTTGACCTATTGGGTCAGTGGGTGGTCATTAGGTCAAAAATTGACTATTTTCACCAAAATTGACTTTTTGATCAAAAGTTGACATATTGGGTCATTGAGTTGGTAATTGGGCCAAGGATTGACCATTTTGACCAAAGTTGACTTTTTGGTGAGAGATTGACTTTGGTCATTAAGTCAAAAATTGACTATTTTGACAAATATTGACCTATTAGGTCAAAAGTTGACATATTGGGTCAATGGGTTTTTCATTGGGTGAAGGATTGTCCATTTTGACCAAAGTTGTCTTTTTGGTCAGAGATTGACTTATTGGGTCAATAATTGGTCATTAGGTTAAAAATTGAATATTTTAGCCAAAATTGAATTTTTTGTCAAGAGTTAACCCACTGGGTTAACGGGGGGTCATTGGGTCAGAAATTAACCATTTTGACCAAAGATGACTTTTGTTCAAAAGTTGACCTATTTTGAGCAAAATTGAACTTTTTGTTAAAAGTTAACCCATTGGGTCAACGAGGTGGTCATTGGGTCAGAAACTGTCCATTTTACTTAAAGTTGACTTTTGGTCAAAAGTTGACTTATTTGGTCAATGAGTTGGTATTTGGGTTAAAAATTGGAGATTTTGACCGAAGATGGCTTTTTGGTCAAAAGTTGATTTATTCGTTCAATGGGTTGGTCATTGGGTAAAAAATTAACCATTTTGACCAAAGTTGACTTTTTGGTCAAAAGTTGAACTATTGGGTCAATGGGTGGTCATAGGTAAAAAATTGACTATTTTGACCAAAATTGACTTTTTGGTCAAATGTTGACCTATTGGGTCAATGGGTTTGTCATTGGGTCAAGGATTGACCATTTTGACCAAAGTTAACTTTTTGGTCAGAGATTGACTTATTGGGTCAATAATTGGTAATTAATTCAAAAATTACTTATTTTGACCAAAATTGACTTTTTGGTGAAAAGTTGACCTATTAGGCCAATGGGTTAGTCATTGGGTCAAGGATTGATCATTTTGACTAAAGTTGACTTTTTGGTCAAAAGTTCACCTATTGGGTCGATGGGTTGGTCACTGGGTCAAAGATTAACCATCTTGACCAAAGTTCACTTTTTTGTCAAAGATTGGCTTACTGGGTCAAAAATTTGTCATTAGGTCAAAAATTGACTACTTTGTCCAAAATTAATTTTTTTGTCAAAATTTTACTAATTTGGTCAATGGGATAGTCATTGGGTCAATGTTTAGCAATTTTGACAAATGTTGACCTTTTGGTCAGAGGTTTACTTCTTAGGTCATTAATTGGTCAATAGGTCAAAAATTTATTATTTTGACCAAAATTAAATTTTTGGTCAAAAGTTGGTCCATAGGGTCAGAAATCGACCATTTTGACTAAAGTTGACTTTTTTGTCAAAAGTTAATCTTTTTGGTCAATGAGTTGGTAGTTGGGTCAAGAATTGACCATTTATACCAGAGATGACCTTTTTGTCAAAATTTGATATATTGGGTCAATGGGTTGGTCATTGGGTCAAAAAATGACCATTTTGACCAAAGTTCACTTTTTGGTCAAAATATGACCTATTTGGTCAATGAGTTGGTAATTAGGTCAAAAATTGACCAATATGACCAAAGATGACTTTTCGGTGAAAAGTTGACTTATTGGGTCAATGGATTGATCATTGGATTAAAAATTGACCATTTTGACCAATGTTGACCTTTTGGTGAAAAGTTAATCTTTTGGTCAAAAGTTGACTTATTGGGTCAATGAGTTGGTAATTAGGACAAGAATTGACCATTTTGACCAAAGATGACTTTTTGCTCAAAAGTTGACCTTGTGGGTTAATGGGTGGTCATTAGGTCAAAAATTGACCATTTTGACCAAAGTTAATTTTTTGGTAAAAAATTGACATATTGGGTCACTGGGAGGTCATTAGGTCAAAAATTTTCTATTTTGACCAAAATTGATTTTTTGGTAAAAAGTTAACCTATTGGGTCAATGGGTTTGTCATTGGGTCAAGGATTGGCCATGTTGACCAAAGTTGACTTTTTGGTCGGAGATTGACTTATTGGATCGATAATTGGTCATTAGGTCAAAAATTGACTTTTTTGGCGAAATTGAATTTTAGTCGGTTACTTGATAGATTAGACGGGGTGGTCATTAGGTTAGAAATTGACCATTTTGACGAAGTTGACTTTTGGTCGAAAGTTGACTATTTGGTCAATGAGTTTGTAATTAGTCGAATTGACCATATTGATCTGAAGATAACTTTTTGGTTAAAATTTGATCTATTAGATTAACGAGGTTAGTCATTAGATTAACGATGACCATTTTGACCAAAGTTGATTTTTTGGTCGAAAGTTGACTGTTGGATCGATGAGTGCTCATTAGATCAAAAATTATTTATTTTGACCAAAATTGACTTTTTGGTGAGCTAACTTATTGGATCTATGGGTTTGTCATTGGGCCAAGGATTGACCATTTTGACCAAAGTTGACTTATTTGTCAGAGATTGACTTCTTGGGTCAACAATTCGTCATTAGGTCAAAAATTGATTTTTTTTGACTAAAACTGAATTTTTAGTTAAAAGTTAACTCAATGGGTCAACGGGGTGGTCATTAGGTCAGAAATTGACTATTTTGACCAAAGTTGACTTTTTGGTCAAAGGTTGACCTATTTGGCTAATGAGTTGGTAATTAGGTCAAGAATTGACCATTTTGACCAAAGATGACTTATTAGTCGAAAGTTGACCTTTTGGGTTGATGAGGTTAGTCATTGGGTCGAAAATTGATCATTTTGACCAAAGTTGACTTTTTAGTCGAAAGTTGACTGATTAGATTGATGGGTGGCATTAGGTCAAAAATTGACTATTTTGACCAAAATTGACTTTTTGGTCTAAAGTTGACCTATTGGGTCAATGAGTTTGTCATTGGGTTGAGGATTGACCATTTTGACTAAAGTTGACTTTTTATTCAAAAGTTGACCTATTGGGTCAATGATTGACCATTTTGACCAAACTTGACTTATTGGTCAGACTTGACCTATTGGGTTAATAATTAGTCATTCGGTCAAAAATTGATTTAAGTTGACCAAATTTAAATTTTTGGTCAAATGTTGACCCATTGAGTCAATGGGGTGGTCATTGTGTTAGAATTTGATCATTTTGACCAAAGTTGACTTTTTGGTCAAAAAATGACCTATTAGGTAGATGGGTTAGTCTTTGGGTCAGAAATTGACCATTTTAATCAAACTTGACTTTTTGGTCAAATATTGACCTCTTGGGTCAATGGATTGGTCATTGGGTCAAGGATTGACCAAATTGACCATTGTTGAATTTTTGGTCAAATGTTGACATATTGGGTCAATTGTTTGTCATTGGCTCAGAAATTGACCATTTTGATCAAAGTTAACTTTTTGGTCAAAAGTTGTTTGTCATTTGTTCAAAGATTGACCAATTTGACTAAAGTTGACTTTTTGGTAAAAGATTGACTTATTAGGCAATAATTGGTCATTAGGTTAAAAATTGACTATTTTGACCAAAATTGACATTTTGGTAAAAAACTGGCCTATTTGGTCAAGGATTGGTCATTGGGTTGGTCATTGGGTCAAGGATTGATCATTTTAACCAATATTAACTTTTTCGACAAAAGTTGTCCATTAGGTCAATGGGTTGGTCATTAGGCCAGAAATTGACTATTTTTAACCAAAGATGACTTTTTGGTCAAAAGTTGACCCTTGGGTAAATGGGTGATCATTAGGATAAAAATTACAATTTTGACCAAAAATGACTTTTTGGTCAAAAGTTGACCTATTGGGTCAATGGGTATGTCTTTGGTTCAAGGATTAACCATTTTGACTAAAGTTGACTTTTTGGTCAAAAGTTGACAAATTGGGTCAAGGATTGACCATTTTGACTTAAGTTGACCTTTTGGTCAAAAGTTGACCTATTGGGTCAATGAGTTGGTCATTGGATCAAGGATTGACAATTTTTAGCAAAGTTGACTTTTTGGTCAAAAGTTAACCTATTGGATCAATGGGTTGGTCATTGGGTCAGAAATTGATGATTTTGACCGAAGTTGACTTTTGGTCAAAACTTGACCTTTTGGGTCAATGGGGTGGCCATTAGGTCAAAAATTGGTTTTTTTGACTGAAATTGATTTTTTGGTCAAAAGTTGACCAATTGAGTCATTGAGTCAAGGATTGATCAATTTGACCCTAGTTGACTTTTAGTCAAAAGTTTTCCTATTTGGTCAGACGGTAGGTCATTGGGTTAAGGATTGACCATTTTGACCAAAGTTGTCTTTTTGGTCATAGATTGACTTATTGGGTCAATAATTGGTCATGAGGTCAAAATTTGATTATGTTGACCAAAGTTGAATTTTTGGACAAAAGTTAACATATTGAGTCAATGGGGGTGGTCATTGTGTCAGAAATTAACCATTTTGACCAAAGTTGACTTTTTAATCAAAAGTTGACCTGTTAGGTCAGGGGTTTTGTCATTGGGTCAGAAACTATCCATTTTGACCAAACTTGACTTTTTGGTCAAAAGTTGTCCCATTAGGTCATTAGGTTAGTGATTAGGTCAATGATTAACCATTTTGAACAAAGTTGACTTTTTGGCCATAGATTAACTTATTGGGACAATAATTGGTCTTTAAGTCTAAAATTGACTGATTTGTCAAAAATTTAATTTTTGGTCAACAGTTGACCTATTGGGTCAACGGGGTGGTCATTGGGTAAAAAATTGACCATTTCGACCAAAGTTGACTATTTGGTCAAAAGTTAACCTATTGGGTCAATGGGATGATCATTAGGTCAAAAATTGACTATTTTGACCAAAACTGACTTTTTGCTCAAAACCTGACTTTTTAGGCCGATGGGTTAGTCATTGGGTCCAAGATTGATCATTTTGACCAAATTTAACTTTTTGGTCAATGGGTTGGTCATTGGGTCAAGGATTGACCATTTTGACCAAAATTGACTTTTTGGTAAGAGATTGACTTATTGAGCAATAATTGGTCATTAGGTCAAAAATTGACTATTTTGAAAAAAATTGAGTTTTTGGTCAAAAGTTGACCTATTGGGTCAATGGGTTGGTCATTGGGTGAATGATTGATCATTTTGACCAAAGTTGACTTCTTGGTTAATTGTTGACCATTGGTCAATGGGTTGGTCATTGAGTCAGAATTTAACCATTTTAACCGAAGTTGTCTTTTTGGTCAAAAGTTGACCTATTGGGCCAATAGGTGGTCATTTGGTTAATAATATACTATTTTGACCAAAATTAAATTTTTGGTTAAAAGTTGAACCATTGGATCAATGGGTATGTCAGTGGTTCGAGGATTGACCATTTTGACAAAAGTTGACTTTTAGGTCAAAAGTTGACAAATTGGGACAATAGGTTGGTCATTGGGTCAAGGATTGACCATTTTGACCAAAGTTGACTTTTTGGTCAAAAGTTGACCTATTGGGTCAATGGGTTCGTCATTGGGACAAGGATTGGCCATTTATACCAAAGTTGATTTTTTTGTCAAAAGTTGACCTATAAGGTCAATGGGTTTGTCATTTGGTCAAGGACTGACCATTATGACCAAAGTCGACTCTTTGGTCAGAGATTGACTTATTGGGTAAACTATTGGTCATTAGGTCATAAATTTACTATTTTGACCAAAAATGACTTTTTGTTCAAAAGTTGACCAATTGTGTTAATGAGTTGGTCATTGGGTCAAGAATTGACCTTTTTGGCCAAAGTTCACTTTTTGGTCAAAAGTTAACCGATTGGATTAATCGGATTGTCATTGGGTTAGAAATTGAACATTTTGACCAATGTTGACTTTTTGTTCAAAAGTTGACCAATTTGGTCAATAGGTTGTCATTAGGTAAAAAATTGACTATTTTGACCAAAATTAACTTTTTATTCAAAAGTTGACCTATTAGGCCAATGGGTTGGTCATTGGGTCAAGAATTGAGAATTTTGACTAAAGTTGACTTTTTTTGTCAGTGATTGGCTTTTTGGGTCAATAATTAGTCATTAAGTCAAAATTTGACTTTTTTTTACCAAAACGGAATTTTTAGTCAAAAGTTAACCCAATGGGTCAACGAGGTGGTCACTGAGTCAGAAATTGACCATTTTGAACAAAGTTGACTTTTTGGTTGAAGGTTGACCTATTTGGCCAATGAGTTGGCAATTGGGTCAAGAATTGACCATTTTGACCAAAGATGACTTTTTAGTCAAAAGTTGACCTATTGGGTCAATGGGTTGATTATCGGGTAAAAAATTGACCAATTTGACCAAAGTTGACTTTTTGGTCAAAAGTTGACCTATTGGATCAATGGGTGGTCATTAGGTCAAAACTTGACTATTCTGACCAAAATTTACTTTTTGGTCAAAAGTTGACCTATTAGGTCATTGAGTTGGTAATTTGGTCAAGGATTGACCATTATGACCAAGGTTGACTTTTTGGTCAAAGATTGACTTATTGAGTCAATAATTGGTCATTAAGTCAAAAATTGACTATTTTGACCAAATTTTACTTTTTGGTCAAAAGTTGACCTATTAGGTTAATGGGTTGGTCATTGGGTCAAGTATTGATCTTTTTAACCAAAGTTGACTTTTGGTCAAAAGTTGACCAATTGGGTCAATGGTAAACAGTCATTGGGTTCAGGATTGACCATTTTAACCAAAGTTGACTTTTTGGTCAGAGATTGGCTGACTGGGTCAATAGTTAGTCATTAAGTTAAAAATCGACTATTTTGACTAAAATTGACTTTTTGCTCAAAAGCTGACCTACTGGGTCAATGGGTGGTCATTAAGTCAAAAATTGACTATTTTGACCAAAATTGACTTTTTTGTCAAAAGTTGACATATTGGGTCGATGGTTTTTTTATTGGGTCAAGGATTGAGCATTTTGACCAAAGTTGACTTTTTGGTCAGAGATTGACTTATTGGGTCAATAATTGGTCATTAGGTCAAAAATTGACTAGTTTGGCCAAAATTGAATTTTTGGTCAAAAGTTAACCCATTGGGTTAACGGGGGATCATTGGGTCAGAAATTAACCATTTTGACCAAAAATGATTTTTTGTTCAAAAATTGACTTATTTTGAGCGAAATTGAATTTTTGGTCAAAAGTTAACCCATTGGGTCAACGAGCTGGTCATTGGGTCAGAAATTGCCTGTTTTGACCAAAGTTGACTTTTCGGTCAAAAGTTGACTTTATTTGGTCAATGTGTTGGTAGTTGGGTTAAGAATTGGCCATTTTTACCGAAGATGGCTTTTTGGTCAAAAGTTGATCTATTTGTTCAATGGGTTGGTCGTTGGGTCAAAAATTGACCATTTTGACCAAAGTTGAATTTTTGGTCAAAAGTTGAACTATTGGGTCAATGGGTGGTCATTAGGTCAAAAATTAACTATTTTGACCAAAATTGACTTTTTAGTCAAAAATTGACATATTGGGTCAATGGGTTTGTCGTTGGTTCAAGGATTGACCACTTTGACCAAAGTTGACTTTTTAGTCAGAGATTGACTTATTGGGTCAACAATTGGTCTTTAGGCCAAAAATTAACTTTTTAACCAAAATTGAATATTTGGTCAAAAGTTAACCCAATGGGTCAACGGGGTGGTCATTGGGTCAGAAATTGACCTTTTTGACCAAAGTTGACTTTTTTGTCAAAAGTTAACCTATTTGGCAAATGAGTTGGTAATTGGGTCATGAATTGACCATTTTGACCAAATATGACTTTTTAGTTAAAAGTTAACCTATTAGGTCAATGGGTTGGTCATTGGGTCAAAAATTGACCATTTTTACCAAAGTTGACTTTTTGGTTAAAAGTTGATCTATTGTGTTAATGGGTGATCATTTGGTCAAAAATTGACTATTTTGACCAAAATTGACTTTTTCGTCAAAAATTGACCATTAGGTCAGTGGGTTTGTCATTTGGTCAAGGAATGACCATTTTGACCAAGGTTAACTTTTTGGTCAGGGATTGACTTATTGAATCAATAATTGGTCATTAATTCAAAAATTGACTATTTTGACCAAAATTGACTTTTTAGTCAAAAATTGACCTATTAGACCAATGGGTTGGTCATTGGGTCAAAGATTAATCTTTTTGACAGAAGTTGACTTTTTGGTCAAAAGTTGACATATTGGGTCAATGGATTGTCATTGGGTCAAGCTTGACTTTTTTTACCAAAGTTGACTTTTTGTTTAGAGATTGGCTTACTGGGTCAATAATTGGTCATTAGGTTAAAATTTGACTACTTTTACGAAAATTGACTTTTTGGTCAAAAGTTGACCTATTGGGTCAATGGGTAGTCATTAAGTTAAAAATTGATTATTTTGACCAAAATTGACCTTTTGGTCAGAAGTTGACATATTGGTCAATGGGTTTGTCATTGGGTCAAGGATGGACCATTTGGACCAAAGTTGACTTTTTGGTCAGAGAATGACCTATAGGGTCAAAAGTTAACTATTTTGGCCAAAATTGAATTTTTTGTCAAAAGTTGACCCATTGGGTTAATGGGAGGATCAGTGGGTCAGAAGTTAACCATTTTGACCAAAGATGACTTTTTGGTCAAAAGTTGACCTATTTTGACCAAAATAGAATTTTTGGTCAATAGGTAACTCGATGGGTTAACGGGGTGGTCATTGGGTCAGAAATTGTCCATTTTGACCAAAATTGAGTTTTTGGTCAAAGGTTGACCTATTTGCTCAAGGAGTTGGTAGTTGGGTGAAGAATTGACCATTTTGACCGAAGATGACTTTATAGTCAAAAGATGATCTATTGGTTCAATGAGTTGGTCATTGGGTCAACAATTGACCATTTTGACCAAAGTTGACTTTTTGGTCAGAAGTTGAACTATTGGATCCATGGGGGGTCATTAGCTCAAAAATTGCCTATTATGACCAAAATTGACTTTTTGGTCAAAAATTGACCTTTTGGGTTAATGGGTTCGTCATTGGGTCAAGGATTGAGCATTTTGACCAAAGTTGACTTTTTGGTTAGTGATTGACTTATTTGGTCAATAATTGGTCATTAGGTCAAAATTTGACTTTTTTGAGAAAACTGAATTTTTAGTCAAAAGTTAACCCAGTGAGTTAACGGGGTGGTCATAGGGTCAGAAATTGTCCATTTTGACCAAAGTAGACTTTTTGGTCAAAGGTTGACCAATTTGGCCAATGACTTGGTAATTGGGTCAAGAATTGACCATTTTGACCAAAGATGATTTTTTAGTGAAAAAATGACATATTGGGTCATTGGGTAAAAAATTGACCATTTCGACCAAAGTTGACTTTTTGGTCAAAAGTTGACCTATTGGGCCAATGGGTGGTCATTAGGTCAAAAATTGACTATTTTGACCAAAATTGACTTTTTGGTCAAAAATTGACTTATTGGGTTAATGTGTTTGTCATTAGGTCGAGAATTGAGCATTTTGACCAAAGTTGACTTTTTTGTCAGTGATTGACTTATTGGGTCAATAATTGGTCATTAGGTCAAAATATGACTTTTTGACCAAAACTGAATTTTTAGTCAAAAGTTAACTCAATGGGTCAACGAGGTGGTCATTGGGTCAGAAATTGACCATTTTGACCAAAGTTGACTTTTTGATCAAAGTTTGACCTATTTGGCCAATCAGTTGGTAATTGGGTCAAGAATTGACCATTTTGACCAAAGATGACTTTTTTTGTAAAAAAATGACCTATTGGGTCAATGGGTTGGTCAGTGGGTAAACAATTGACCATTTCGACCAAAGTCGACTTTTTGGTCAAAAGTTGACCTATTGGGTCAATGGGTGGTCATTAGGTCAAAAATTGAATATTTTGACCAAAATTATCTTTTTTTGTCAAAAGTTGACCTATTTGGTTGGGTTTGTCGTTGGGTCAAGGATTGACCATTTTGACTAAAGTTGACTTTTTGGTCAAAGATTGACTTATTGGGTCAATAATTTGTCATTAGGTCAAAAATTAACTTTTTGACCAAAATTGAATTTTTGGTCAAAAGTTAACCCAATGGGTCAAAGGGGTGGTCATTGGGTCAGAAATTGTCCTTTTTGACCAAAATTGACTTTTTGGTCAAAAGTTAACCTATTTGACCAATGAGTTGGTAATTGGGTCATGAATTGACCATTTTGACCAAGTATGACTTTTTATTCAAAGGTTCACTTATTGGGTCAATAAGTTGGTAATTGGGTCAAGAATTGACCATTTTGACAAAAGATGACTTTTTAGTCAAAAGTTGGCCTATTGGGTCAATGGGTAAAAAATTGACCATTTCGACTAAAGTTGACTTTTTGGTCAAAAGTTAACCCACTGGGTCGATGGGAGGGTCATTGGGTCAGAAATTAACCATTTTGACCAAAGATGGTTTTTTGGTCAAAAGTTGACATATTTTGACTAAAATTGAATTTTTGGTCAAAAGCTAACCCATTGGGTTAACGGGTTGGTCATTGAGTCAGAAATTGTCCATTTTGACCAAAATTGACTTTTTGGTCAAGCGTTGACTGTTGCTCGATAAGTTGGTAGTTGGGTCAAGAATTGACATTTTGACCGAAGATGACTTCTTGGTCAAAAGATGATCTATTAGTTCAATGGATTAGTCATTGGGTCAACAATTGACCATTTTGACCAAAGTTGACTTTTTGCACAAAAATTGAACTAATGGGTCAATGGGTGGTCATTTTGTCAAAAATTGACTATTTTGACCAAAATTGACTTTTTCGTAAAAAATTGGCCTATTGGGTTAATGGGTTTGTCATTGGGTCAAGAGTTGAGCATTTTGACCAAAGTTGACTTTTTGGTGAGTGATTGACTTATTGGGTCAATAATTGATCATTAGGTCAAAATTTGACTTTTTTGACCAAAACTGAATTTTTAGTCAAAAGTTAACACAATGGGTTAACGGGTGGTCATTGGGTCAGAAATTGACCATTTTGACCAAAGTTGACTTTTTGGTCAAATGTTGACCTAATTGGCCAATGAGTTGGTAATTGGGTCAAGAATTGACAATTTTGTCCATAGATGACTTTTTAGTCAAAAGTTGACCTATTGGGTCAATGGGTTGGTCATTGGGGAAAAAATTGACCATTTTGACCAAAGTTGGCTTTTTGGTCAAAAGTTAACCCACTGGGCCGATGTGAGGGTCATTGGGTCAGAAATTAACCATTTTGACCAAAGATGATTTTTTGGTCAAAAGTTGACCTATTTTGACTAAAATTGAATTTTTGGTCAAAAGTTAACCCATTGGGTTAACGGGGTGGTCATTGGGTCAGAAATTGTCAATTTTGACAAAAATTTACTTTTTGGTCAAAAGTTGACCTATTTGCTCAATGAGTTGGTAGTTGGGTCAAGAGTTTACATTTTGACCGAAGATGACTTTTTGGTCAAAAGATGATCTATTAGTTCGATGGATTGGTCAATGGGTCAACAATTGACCATTTTGACCAAAGTTGACTTTTTCGACAAAAATTGAACTATCGGGTCAATGGGTGGTCATTTAGTAAAAAATTGACTATTTTGACCAAAATTGACTTTTAGGTCAAAAATTGACCTATTGGGTTAATGGGTTTGTCATTGGGTCAAGAGTTGAGCATTTTGACCAAAGTTGACTTTTTGGTGAGTGATTGACTTATTGGGTCAATAATTGATCATTAGGTCAAAATTTGACTTTTTTGACCAAAACTGAATTTTTGGTCAAAAGTTAACCCAATGGGTTAATGGGGTGGTCATTGGGTCAGAAATTGACCATTTTGACCAAAGTTGACTTTTTGGTCGAAATGTTGACACTAATTGGCTGATGAGTTGGTAATTGGGTCGAATTGACTATTTTGACCATAGATGACTTTTTAGTTAAAAGTTGACCTATTAGATCAATGGGTTAGTCCTTGGGGAAAAAATTGACCATTTCGACCAAAGTTGACTTTTTGGTCAAAAGTTGACCTATTTTGACCAAAGTTGACTTTTTGGTCAAATGTTGACCTAATTGGCCAATGAGTTGGTAATTGGGTCAAGAATTGACTATTTTGACCATAGATGACTTTTTAGTTAAAAGTTGACCTATTGGGTCAATGGGTTAGTCCTTGGGGAAAAAATTGACCATTTCGACAAAAGTTGACTTTTTGGTCAAAAGTTGACCTATTGGGTCAATGGGTGGTCATTAGGTCAAAAATTGATTATTTCGACCAAAATTGACTTTTTGGTTAAATGTTGTCTTTTGGGTCATTGAGTTGGTAACTGGGTCAAGGATTGGCCATTTTAACCAAAGTTGAATTTTTGGTCAGAGATTGACTTTTTGAGTCAATAATTGGTCATTAAGTCAAAAGTTGACTATTTTGACCAAAATTGACTTTTTGGTCAAAAGTTGACCTATCGGGCCAATGGGTTGGTCATTGGGTCAAGGATTGATCTTTTTGACCAAAGTTGACTTTCTGGTCAAAAGTTGACCTATCGGTCAATGGCTTAATCATTGGGTCACGATTGACCTTTTTGACCAAAGTTAACTTTTTGGTCAGAGATTGGCTTACTGGGTCAATAATTGGTCATTAGGTTAAAAATTAACTATTTTGACCAAAATTGACTTTTTGGTCAAAAGTTGACCTATTGGGTCAATGGGTGGTCATTAAGTAAAAAATTGACTATTTTGACCAAAATTGACTTTTTGGTCAAAAGTTGACATATTGGGTTAATGAGTTTGTCATTGGGTCAAGGATTGACCTTTTTTTACCGAAGTTAACTTTTTGGTCTTAGATTGACTTATTGGGTAAATAATTAGTCTTTAGGTCAAAAATTGTCTATTTTGGCCAAAATTGAATTTGTGGTCAAAAGTTAACCCATTGGGTCAACGGGGGGGGGGGGGGGTCATTTGGTCAGAAATTAACCATTTTGACCAAAGATGATTTTTTGGTCAAAAGTTGACTTATTTTGAGCAAAATTGAATTCTTGGTTAAATGGTAACAAATTGGGTCAACGGGGTGGTCATTTGGTTAGAAATTGTCCTTTTTGATTAAAGTTGACTCTTTGGTCAAAAGCTAACCTATTTGTTCAATGAGTTGGTAATTGGGTCAAGAATTGACCATTTTGACCGATGATAACTTTTTGGTCAAAAATTGATCTATTGGTTCAATGGGTTGGTCATTTGGTCAACATTTGACCATTTTGACCAAAGTTAACTTTTTGGTTAGAGATTGACTTATTGGGTCAATAATGGGTCATTCGGTCAAAATTAGACTTTTTTGATCAAAACTAAATTTTTAGTCAAAAGTTAACTTAATGGGTCGACGGGGGGGTCATTGGGTCCGAAATTCACCATTTTGACCAAAGTTTAGTTTTTAGTCAAAGTTTGACCTATTTGGCCAATGAGTTCGTAATTGGGTCAAAATTGACCATTTTGACCAAAGATGACTTTTTAGTCAAAAGTTGACCTATTGGGTCAATGTGTTGGTCATTAGGTCAAAAATTGACCATTTCGACCAAAGTTAACTTTTTGGTCAAAAGTTGACCTATTGGGTCAATGGGTGGTCATTAGGTCAAAAATTGTCTATTTTGACCAAAATTGACTTTTTGGTCAAAAGTTGACCAACTAGGTCAATGAGTTGGTAATTGGGTCAAGGATTGACCATTTTGACCAATGTTGACTTTGTGGTCAGAGATTGACTTACTGGGTCAATAATTGGTCATTAATTCAAAAATTGACTATTTTGACCAAAATTGACTTTTTAGTCAAAAGTTGACCTATTAGGCCAATGGGTTGGTCATTGGGTCAAGGATTGATCTTTTTGACAGAAGTTGACTTTTTGGTCAAAAGTTGACATATTGGGTCAATGGGTTAGTCGTTGGGTCAAGCTTGACTTTTTTGATAAAAGTTGACTTTTTGGTCAGAGATTGGCTTACTGGGTCAATAATTGGTCATTAGGTTAAAAATTGACTACTTTTACCAAAATTAACTTTTTGGTCAAAAGTTGACCTATTGGGTCAATGGGTAGTCATTAAGTTAAAAATTGATTATTTTGACCAATATTGACTTTTTGGTCAGAAGTTGAAATATTGGGTCAATGGGTTTGTCATTGGGTCAAGGACGGACGATTTTGACAAAAGTTGACTTTTTGGTCAGAGAATGACTTATAGGGTAAATAATTAGTCATTAGGTCAAAAATTGACTATTTTGGCCATAATTGAATTTTTGGTCAAAAGTTGACCTATTTTGACCAAAATTGAATTTTTGGATGGGAGGGCATTGGGTCAGAAGTTAACCATTTTGACCAAAGATGACTTTTTGGTCAAAAGTTGACCTATTTTGACCAAAATTGAATTTTTGGTTAAAAATTAACTCAATGGGTCAACGGGGTGGTCATTGGGTCAGAATTGTCCATTTTGACCAAAATTGAGTTTTTGGTCAAAAGTTAACCTATTTGCTCAATGAGTTGGTAGTTGAGTCAAGAGTTGACCATTTTGACAGAAGATAACTCTTTGGTCAAAAGATGACTATTGGTTCAACGAGTTGGTCATTGGGTTAACAATTGATCATTTTGACCAAAGTTGACTTTTTGGTCAGAAGTTCAACTATTGAGTCCATAGGTGGTCATTAGGTCAAAAATTGCCTATTATGATCAAAATTGACTTTTTGGTCAAAAATTGACCTATTGGGTTAATGGGTTTGTTATTGGGTCAAGGATTGAGCATTTTGACCAAAGTTGACTTTTTGGTCAGTGATTGACTTATTGGGTCAATAATTCGTCATTTGGTCAAAATTTGACTTTTTTGAGAAAACTGAATTTTTAGTCAAAAGTTAACCCAATGGGTTAACGGGGTGGTCATTCGGTCAGAAATTGTTCATTTTGACCAAAGTAGACTTTTTGGTCAAATGTTGACCTATTTGGCCAATGACTTGGTAATTGGGTCAAGAATTGATCATTTTGACCAAGGATGACTTTTTAGTGAAAAAATGACCTATTGAGTCATTAGGTAAAAAATTGACCATTTCGACCAAAGTTGACTTTTTGGTCAAAAGTTGACCTATTGGGCCAATGGGTGGTCATTAGGTCAAAAATTGACTATTTTGACCAAAATTGACTTTTTGGTAAAAAATTGACCTATTGGGTTAATGTGTTTTTCATTAGGTCAAGGATTGAGCATTTTGACCAATGTTGACTTTTTTGTCAGTGATTGACTTATTGGGTCAACAATTGGTCATTAGGTCAAAATTTGACTTTTTGACCAAAACTGAATTTTTTGTCAAAAGTTAACCCAATGGGTCAACGAGGTGGTCATTGGGTCAGAAATTGACCATTTTGACCAAAGTTGACTTTTTGGTCAAAGGTTGACCTATTTGGCCAATGAGTTGGTAATTGGGTCAAGAATTGACCATTTTGACCAAAGATGACTTTTTAGTCAAAAAATGACTTATTGGGTCAATGGGTTGGTCATTGGGTAAACATTTGACCATTTCGACCAAAGTTGACTTTTTGGTCAAAAGTTAACATATTGGGTCAATGGGTGGTAATTAGGTCAAAAATTAACTATTTTGACCAAAATTAACTTTTTTTTGTCAAAAGTTGACCTATTGGGTTGGGTTTGTCGTTGGGTCAAGGATTGACCATTTTGACCGAAGTTGACTTTTTGGTCAGAGATTGACTTATTGGGTCAATAATTGGTCCTTAGGTCAAAAATTAACTTTTTGACCAAAATTGAATTTTTGGTCAAAAGTTAACCCAATGGGTCAACGGGGTGGTCATTGGGTCAGAAATTGTCATTTTTGACCAAAATTGACTTTTTGGTCAAAAGTTAACCTATATGGCCAATGAGTTGGTAATTGGGTCATGAATTGACCATTTTGACCAAGTATGACTTTTTAGTCAAAGGTTCACCTATTGGGTCAATAAGTTGGTAATTGGGTCAAGAATTGACCATTTTGACCAAAGATCACTTTTTAGTCAAAAGTTGACCTATTGGGTCAATGCGTAAAAAATTGACCTTATCGACCAAAGTTGACTTTTTTGGTCAAAACTTAACCCACTGGGTCGATGGGAGGGTCATTGGGTCAGAAATTAACCATTTTGACCAAAGATGATTTTTTGGTCAAAAGTTGACCTATTTTGACTAAAATTGAATTTTTGGTCAAAAGTTAACCCATTGGGTTAACGGGGTGGTCATTGGGTCAAAAATTGTCCATTTTGACCAAAATTGACTTTTTGGTTAAAAGTTGACATATTTGCTCAATGAGTTGGTAGTTGGGTCAAGAATTGACATTTTGACCGAAGATGACATTTTGGTCAAAAGATGATCTAATAGTTCAATGGATTGGTCATTGGGTCAACAATTGATCATTTTGACCAAAGTTGACAGCACAAAAATTGAACTATTGGGTCAATGGGTGGTCATTTGGTCAAAAATTGACTATTTTGACCAAAATTGACTTTTTGGTCAAAAATTAACCTATTGGGTTAAGGGGTTTGTCATTGGGTCAAGAGTTGAGCATTTTGACCAATGTTGACTTTGTGGTGAGTGATTGACTTATTGGGTCAATAATTGATCATTCGGTCAAAATTTGACTTTTTTGACCAAAACTGAATTTTTAGTCAAAAGTAGACCCAATGGGTTAACGGGGTGGTCATTGGGTCAGAAATTGACCATTTTGACCAAAGTTGACTTTTTGGTCAAATGTTGACCTAATTGGCCAATGAGTTAGTAATTGGGTCAAGAATTGACCATAGATGGCTTTTTAGTCAAAAGTTGACCCATTGGGTCAATGGGTTGGTCATTGGGGAAAAAATTGACCATTTCGACCAAAGTTGACATTTTGGTCAAAAGTTGACCTATTGGGTTAATGGGTGGTCAATAGGTAAAAAATTGACTATTTTGACCTAAATTGACTTTTTGGTCAAATTTTGACCTATTGGGTCATTGAGTTGGTAATTGGGTCAAGGATTAACCATTTTGACCAAAGTTGAATTTTTAGCAGAGATTGACTTGTTGAGTCAATAATTGGTCATTAAGTCAAAAGTTGACAATTTTGACCAAAATAGACTTTTTGGTCAAAAGTTGACCTATTTGGCCAAGGGGTTGGTCATTGGGTCAAGGATTGATCTTTTTGACCAAAGTTGTCTTTTTGGTCAAAAGTTGACCTATTCGGTCAATGGGTTAATCATTGGGTCAAGATTGACCTTTTTGACCAAAGTTGACTTTTTAATCAGAGATTGGCTTACTCTGTCAATAATTGGTGATTAGGTTAAAAATTAACTATTTTGACTAAAATTGACTTTTTGGTCAAAAGTTGACCTATTGGGTCAATGGGTAGTCATTAAGTTAAAAAATGACTTCTTTGACCAAAATTCACTTCTTGGTCAGAAGTTGATATATTGTGTCAATGGGTTTTTCATTGGGTCAAGGATTGACCATTTTGACCAAAGTTGACTTTTTGATAAGAGATTGACTTATTGGGTCAATAATTGGTCATTAGGTCAAAAACTAACTATTTTAGCCAAAATTGAATTTTTGGTCAAAAGTTAACCCACTGGGTCAACGAGAGGGTTATTGGGTCAGAAATTAACCATTTTGACCAAAGATGACTTTTTGTTCAAAAGTTGACCCATTTTGAGCAAAATTGAATTTTTGGTCAAAAGTTAACCCATTGGATCAAAGGGGTGGTCATTGGGTCAGAAATTGTCCATTTTGACCAAAGTTGACTTTTTGGTCAAAATTGACCTTTTTGGTTAATGAGTTGGTAGTTGGGTCATGAATTGACCATTTTGACTAAAGATGACTTTTTGGTCAAAATTTGATCTATTGGTTCAATGGGTTGGTCATTGGGTTAAAAATAGAGCATTTTGACCAAAGTTGACTTTTTGGTCAAAAGTTGAACTATTGGGTCTATGGGTGGTCATTTAGTCAAAAATTGACTATTTTGACTAAAATTGTCTTTTTAGTCAAAAATTGACTTATTGGGTCAATGGGTTTGTGATTGGGTCAAGGACTGACCATTTTGACCAAAGATGACATTTTGGTCAGAGATTGACTTATTGGGTCAATAATTGGTCATTAGGTCAAGTTGACTTTTTGACCAAAGCTGATTTTTAGTCGAAAGTTAACTTGATGGATCGACTTGATGGTCCTTGGATCGAAATTCATAATTTTGACCGAAGTTGACTTTTTGGTCAAAAGTTGACCTATTTGGTTAATCAGTTGGTAATTGAGTCAAGAATTGACCAATTTGATCGAAGATGACTTTTTGGTCAAAAGTTGATCTATTGGGTCAGTGGGTTAAAAATTGACCATTTTGACCAAAGTTGAGTTTTTGGTCAAAAGTTGCCCTATTGGGTCAATGGGTGCTTATTAGGTCAAAAATTGTCTTTTTTGACCAAAATTGACTTTTTTTGTCAAAATTTGACCTATTGTGCCAATGGGTTTTTCGTTGGGTCAAGGATTTGACCATTTTGACCAAAGTTGACTTTTTTGTCAGAGATTGACTTATTGGGTCAATAATTGGTCATTAGGTCAAAAAATAAATTTTTACTAAAATTGAATTTTTGGTCAAAAGTTAACCCAATGGCTGGGTGGTCATTGGGTCAGAAATTGACCTTTTTGACCAAAGTTGACTTTTTGGTAAAAAGTTAACATATTTGGCCAATGAGTTGGTAATTGGGTCATGAATTGACCATTTTGACCAAGTATGACTTTTTGGGTCAATGGGTTGGTCATTGGGTCAAAAATTTACCATTTTGACCAAAGTTGACTTTTTGGTCAAAAGTTGATCTATTGGGTCAATGGGTGATCATTTGATAAAAAATTGACTATTTTGATCAAAATTGACTTTTTGGTCAAAAGTTGACCTATTAGGTCAATGGGTTTGTCATTTGGTCAAGGATTGACCATTTTGATCAAAGTTGACTTTTTGGTCAGAGATTGATCATTAATTCAAAAATTGACTATTTTGACCAAAATTGACTTTTTGGTCAAAAGTTGACCTATTAGGCCAATGGGTTGGTCATTGGGTCAAGGATTGATCTTTTTGATCAAAAGTTGACCTATTGGGTCAATATGTTGGTCATTCGGTCAATATTGACTATTTTGACCAAAGTTGACTTTTTGGTCAGAGATTGGCTTACTGGGTCAATAATTAGTCATTAGGTTAAAAATTGACTACTTTTACCAAAATTGACTTTTTTGTCGAAAGTTGACCTATTGGGTCAATGGGTAGTCATTAAGTTAAAAATTGACTATTTTGACAAAAATTGACTTTTTGGTAGAAGATGACATATTGGGTCAATGGGATTGTCATTGGGTCAAGAATGGACCATTTTGACTAAAGTTGACTTTTTTGTCAGAGATTAACTTATTGGGTCAATAGTTTGTCATTAGGTTAAAAATTGACTATTTTGGCCAAAATTGAATTTTGGGTCAAAAGTTCACACATTGGGTCAGTGGGAGTGTCATTGGGTCAGAAATTAACCATTTTGACCAAAGATGACTTTTTAGTCAAAAGTTGACCTATTTTGACCAAAATTGAATTTTTGGTCAAAAGTTAACACATTGGGTCAACGGGGTAGTCATTGGGTCAGAAATTGTCCATTTTGACCCAAATTGGTTTTTTGGTCAAAAGTTGTCCTATTTGCTCAATGAGTTGGTAGTTGGGTCAAGAATTGACCTTTTTGACCGAAGATGATTTTTTTTAGTCAAAAGATGATCTATTGGTTCAATGGGTTGCTCATTGGGTCAACAATTGACCATTTTGACCAAAGTTGACTTTTTAGTCAAAAGTTGAACTATTGGGTCAACGGGTGGTCATTAGGTCAAAAATTGGCTATTTTGACAAAAATTGACTTTTTGGCCAAAAATTGACCTATTGGGTTAATGGTTTTGTCATTAGGTCAAGGATTGAGCATTTTGACCAAAGTTGACCTTTTGGTCAGTGATTGACTAATTGGACATTAGGTCAAAATTTGACTTTTTGACCAAAACTAAATTTTTAGTTAAAAGTTAACCCAATGGGTCAACAGAGTGGTATTGGGTCAGAATTTGACAATTTTGATCAACGTTGACTTTTTGGTCAAAAGTTGACCTATTTGGCTATTGAGTTGGTAATTGGGTCAAGAATTGACCATTTTGACCAAAGATAACTTTTTAGTCAAAAGTTGACCTATTGGGTCAATGGGCTGGTCATTAGGTAAAAAATTGACTATTTAGACCAAAGTTGGCTTTTTGGTCAAAAGTTGATCTATTGGGTCAATGGGTGGTAATTAGGTCAAAAATTGACTATTTTGACCAAAATTGACTTTTTGGTCAAAAGTTGACCTTATGGGTCTTTGAGTTAGTAATTGTGTCAAAGATTGACCATTTTGACCAAAGTTGACTTTTTCGTCTGAGATTGACTTTTTGGGTCAATAATTGGTCATTAAGTGAAAAATTGACTATTTTGACCAAAATTGACTTTTTGGTCAAAAGTTGACATATTAGGCCAATGGGTTGGTCTTCGGTCAAGGATTGATCTTTTTGACCAAAGTTGACTTTTTGGTCAAAAGTTGACCTATTGGGTCAATGGGTTGGTCATTGGGTCAAGATTGACATTTTTGACCAAAGTTGACTTTTTGGTCAGAGATTGGCTTACTGGGTCAACAATTGGCCATTAGGTTAAAAGTTGATTATTTCTACCAAAATTTACTTTTTGGTCAAAAGTTGACCTATTGGGTCAATTGGTAGTCATTTAGTTAAAAATTGACTATGTTGACCAAAATTGACTTTTTGGTCAGAAGTTGACATATTGGGTCAATGGGTTTTTCATTGGGTGAAGGATTGACCATTTTGACCAAAGTTGACTTTTTTGTCAGAGATTGACTTATTGGGTCAATAATTGATCATTAGGTTAAAAATTATCTATTTTGGCCTAAATTGAATTTTTGGTCAAAAGTTAACCCATTAGGTCAACGGGAGTGTCATTGGGTCAAAAATTAACAATTTTTACCAAAGATGAATGTTTTGTCAAAAGTCTATTTTGACCAAAATTTAATTTTTGTTCAAAAGTTAACCCGTTGGGTTAACAGGGTGGTCATTAGGTCAGAAATTGTCCATTTTGACCAAAATAGACTTTTTTGTCAAAAGTTGACCTATTTGATCAATGAGTTGGTAGTTGGGTCAAGAATTGACCATTTTGACAGAAGATGATTTTTTGGTCAAAAGATGATATATTGGTTCAATGGGTTGGTCATTGGGTCAACAATTGACCAAAGTTGACTTTTTGATCAAAAGTTGAAATATAGGGTCAATGGGTGGTCATTAGGTCAAAAATTGAGTATTTTGACCAAAATTGACCTTTTGGTCAAATATTGACCTATTGGGTCAATGGATTTGTCATTGGGTCAATGATTCCAAAGTTGACTTTTTGGTCAGAGATTGACTTATTGGGTCAATAATTGGTCATTAGGTGAAAATTTGACTTTTTTACCAAAACTGAATTTTTAGTCAAAAGTTAACCCAATCGGTTAACGGGATGGTCATTGGGTCAGAATTGACCATTTTTACCAAAGTTGACTACTTTTTGGTCAAAGGTTGACCTATTTGGCCAATGAGTTGGTAATCGGGTCAACAATTGACCATTTTGACCAAAGATGACTTTTTAGTCAAAAAATGACCTATTGGGTCATTGGGTTGGTCATTGGGTAAAGAATTGACCATTTCGACCAAAGTTGACTTTTAGGTCAAAAGTTGACATATTGGGCCAATGGTTGGTCATTAGGTCAAAAATTGACTATTTTGACCAAAATTGGCTTTATGGTCAGAGATTGACTTATTGGGTCAATGAGTTGGTAATTGGGTCAAGGATTGATCATTCTGTCTAAAGTTGACTTTTTGGTCAGAGATTGACTTATTGAGTCAATAATTGGTCATTAAGTCAAAAGTTAACTATTTTGACCAAAATTGACTTTTGATCAAAATTTGACCTAATAGGCTAATGGGTTGGTCATTGGGTCAAGGATTGATCTTTTTGACCAAAGTTGCCTTTTTGGTCAAAAGTTGACCTTTTGGGTCAATCGGTTGGTCATTAGGTCAAGGTTTGACCATTTTAACCAAAGTTGACTTTTCTGTCAGAGATTGGCTGACTATGCCAATAATTGGTCATTAGGCTAAAAATTGACTTGTTTGACCAAAATTCACTTTTTGGTCAAAAACTGACCTATTGGGTCAATGGGTGGTATTTAAGTTAAAAATTGACTATTTTGGTCAAAAGTTGGCATATCGGGTGAATGGATTTTTCATTGGGTCAAGGATTGACCATTTTGACCAAAGTTCAATGTTTGGTCAAATATTGACGTATTGGGTCAATAATTAGTCATTAGGTCAAAATTGACTATTTTGGCCAAAATTAAATTTTTGGTTAAAAGTTAACGATGGGTCATTGGGTCAGAAATTAACCATTTTGACCGAAGATGGGCTTTTGTTCAAAAGTTGACCTATTTTGAGCAAAATTGGATTTTTGGCCAAAATTTAGCCCATTGGGTGAATGGGGTGGTCATTCGGTCAGAAATTGTCCATTTTTGCCAAAGTTGACTTTTTGGTCAAAAGTTAACCTATTTGGTCAATGAGTTGGTTGTTGGGTCAAGAATTGACTATTTTGACCGAAGATGACTTTTTGGTCAAAAGTTGATCTATTGGTTCAATGGGTTGGTCATTGGGTCAAAAATTGACAATTTTGACCAAAGTTGACTTTTTGGTCAAAAGTTGAACTATTGGGTCTATGGGGGGTCATTAGGTCAAAAATTGACTATTTTGACTAAAATTGACTTTTTGGTAAAAAACTGACCTAATTTGTCAATGGGTTTGTCATTATGTCAAGGATTTACCATTTTGACCAAAGTTAACATTTTGGTCAGAGATTGACTTATTGGGTCAATAATTGGTCATTTGGTCAAAATTTGACTTTTTTACCAAAACAGAATTTTCTGTCAAAAGTTAACCCAATGGGTGAACGGGATGGTCATTGGGTCAGAAATTGACCATTTTGACCAAAGTTGACTTTTTGGTCAAAAGTTGACCTATTTGGTCAATGAGTTGGTAATTGGGTCAAGAAATGACCATTTTGACCAAAGATGACTTTTTAGTTAAAAGTTGATCAATTGGGTCAAAAATTGACCATCAAGGTTGACTTTTTGGTCAAAAGTTGACCTATAGGGTCAATGGGTGCACATCAGGTTAAAAATAGACTATTTTGACTAAAATTGACTATTTGGTCAAAAGTTGACCTATTGGGTCAATGAGTTTGTTATTTGTTCAAGTATTGACCATTTTGACCAAAGTTGACTTTTTGGTCAGAGATTACTTATTGGGTCAATAATTGGTCATTATGTCAAAAATTGACTTTTTGACCAAAATAGAATTTTTGGTCAAAAGTTAACCCAATGTGTCAACGGGGTGCTCATTGGGTCAGAAATTGACCATTTTGACCAAAGTTGACTGTTTGGTCAAATGTTAACCAATTTGCCATTGAGTTTGTAATCGGGTCAAGAATTGACCATTTTGACCTAATATGACTTTTTTGTCCAAAGTTGACCTATTGGGTCAATGGATTGGTCATCAGATCAAAAATTGACCATTTTGACCAAAGTTGGCTTTTTGGTCAAAAGTTAACCTTGTCAATGGGTGATCATTTGGACAAAAAATTGATAATTTTGACCAAAATTGACTTTTTGGTCAAAAGTTGACCTATTAGGTCAATGGGTTTGTCATTGGGTCAAGGATTGACCATTTCTACCAAAGTTTACCTTTTTAGTTAGAGATTGACTTCTTGGGTCAATAATTGGTCATTAATTCAAAAATTGACTATTTTGACCAAAATTGATGTTTTGGTTAAAAGTCGACCTATTAGGTCAATGCGTTGGTCATTGGGTCATGGATTGATCTTTTTGACAAAAGCAGACTTTTTGGTCAAAAGTTGACCTATTGGGTCAATGGGTTGGTCAAGGATTGATCATTTTGACCAAAGTTGACATTTTGGTCAGAGATTGACTTACTGGGTCAATAATTGGTCATTCGGTTAAAAATTAACTATTTTGACCAAATTGACTTTTTTGTCAAAAGTTGACCTATTGGGTCAATGGGTGGTCATTAAGTAAAAAATTGATTATTTTGACCAAAATTGACTTTTTGGTCAAAAGTTGACATATTGGGTCAATGAGTTTGTCATTGGGTCAAGGATTGACCTTTTTTACCAAAGTTGACTTTTTGGTCCGAGATTGACTTATTGGGTAAATAATTAGTCATTAGGTCAAAAATTATCTATTTTGGCCAAAATTGAATTTGTGGTCGAAAGTTAACTCGATTAGGTCGACGGGCGGGAGGTAATTTGGTCGGAAATTAACTATTTTGACCAAAGATGATTTTTTGGTCAAAAGTTGACTTATTTTGACCAAAATTGTATTCTTGGTTAAATGGTAACCAATTGGGTCAACGGGGTGGTCATTCGGTCAGAAATTGTCCTTTTTTAATCAATGTTGACTTTTTGGTCAAAAGTTAACTGTTTGTTGATGAGTTAGTAATTGGGTCGAGAATTGACCATTTTGTCGAAAGATAACTTTTTGGTTAAAAATTGATCTATTGGTTCAATGGGTTGGTCATTTGGTCAACAATTGACCATTTTGACCAAAGTTAACTTTTTGGTCAGAGATTGACTTATTGGGTCAATAATTGGTCATTCGGTCAAAATTTGACATTTTTTATCAAAACTAAATTTTTAGTCAAAAGTTAACCTAATGGGTCGACGGGGTGGTCATTAGGTCGAAATTTACCATTTTGACGAAGTTTACTTTTTAGTCGAAGTTTGACTATTTGGTGATGAGTTGGTAATTGGGTCGAAATTGACCATTTTGATCGAAGATGACTTTTAGTCAAAAGTTTACCTATTGGGTCAATGTGTTCGTCATTGGGTCAAAAATTAACCATTTCGACCAAAGTTGACTTTTTGGTTAAAAGTTGACCTATTGGGTCAATGGGTGGTCATTAAGTCAAAAATTATATATTTTGACCAAAATTGACTTTTTGGTCAAAAGTTGACCTACTAGGTCAATGAGTTGGTAATTGGGTCGAGGATTGACCATTTTGACCAAAGTTGACTTTGTGGTCGGAGATTGACTTCTTGTAGGTCGATAATTGGTCATTAATTGAAATTTGATTATTTTGACCAAAATTGATTTTTGGTCAAGTGACTATTAAGCCCGATGGGTTGGTCATTGGGTCAAGGTTGATCTTTTTGACAAAAGTTAACTTTTTGGTCAAAAGTTGACCTAATGGATCAATGAGTTTATCATTGGGTCAAGGAATGACCATTTTGACCAAAGTTGACTTTTTGGTCAGAGATTGGTTTACTAGGTCAATAATGGGTCATTAGGTTAAAAATTGACTATTTTGACCAAAATTGACTTTTTGGTCAAAAGTTAACCCATTGTGTCAACGGGGGGTCATTGGGTCAGAAATTAAACATTTGGACCAAAGATGACTTTTTTTCAAAAGTTGACCCATTTTGAGCAAAATTGAATTTTTTGTCAAAAGTTAACCCATTGGGTTAAAGGGGTGGTCATTGGGTCAGAAATTGATCATTTTGACCAAAGTTGACTTTTTGGTCAAATGTTGACCTAATTGGCCAATGAGTTGGTAATTGGGTCAAGAATTGACCATTTTGACCATAGATGACTTTTTAGTCAAAAGTTGACCTATTGGGTCAATTGGTTGGTCATTGAGGAAAAATTGACCATTTCGACCAAAGTTGACTTTTCAGTCAAAAGTTGACCTATTAGATTGATGGGTGTTCATTAGGTCAAAAATTGACTATTTCGACCAAAATTGACTTTTTGGTCAAATGTTGACCTATTGGGTCATTGAGTTGTTAATTGGGTCAAGGATTGACCATTTTGACCAAAGTTGAATTTTTGGACAGAGATTGACTTGTTGAGTCAATAGTTGGTCATTAAGTCTAAAGTTGACTATTTTGATCAAAATTGACTTTTTGGTCAAAAGTTGACCTATTAGGCCAATGGGTTGGTCATTGGGTCAAGGATTTATTTTTTTGACCAAAGTTGACTTTTTGGTCAAAAGTTGACCTATTCGATCAATAGGTTAATCATTGGGTCAGGATTGCCCTTTTTGACCAAAGTTGACTTTTTGGTCAGAGATTGGCTCTTGGGTCAATAATTGGTCATTGGGTTAAAAAAATTAACTATTTTGACCAAAATTGACTTTTTGGTAAAAAGTTGACCTATTGGGTCAATGGGTGGTCATTCAGTAAAAAATTGACTATTTTGACCAAAATTGACTTTTTGGTCAAAAGTTGACATATTGGGTCAATGAGTTTGTCATTGGGTCAAGGATTGACCTTTTTTACCAAAGTTGACTTTTTGGTCTGAGATTGACTTATTGGGTAAATAATTAGTCATTAGGTCAAAAATTATCTATTTTGGCCAAAATTGAATTTGTGGTCAAAAGTTAACCCATTGGGTCAACGGGGCGGGGGGGGGGGGCGGGGGTAATTTGGTTAGAAATTAACTATTTTGACCAAAGATGATTTTTTGGTCAAAAGTTGACTTATTTTGACCAAAATTGAATTCTTGGTTAAATGGTAACCAATTGGGTCAACGGGGTGGTCATTCGGTCAGAAATTGTCCTTTTTTTATCAATGTTGACTTTTTAATCAAAAGTTAACCTATTTGTTCAATGAGTTGGTAATTGGGTCAAGAATTGACCATTTTGTCCGAAGATAACTTTTTGGTTAAAAATTGATCTATTGGTTCAATGGGTTGGTCATTTGGTTAACAATTGACCATTTTGACCAAAGTTAACTTTTTGGTCAGAGATTGACTTATTGGGTCAATAATTGGTCATTCGGTCAAAATTTGACATTTTTTATCAAAACTAAATTTTTGGTCAAAAGTTAACCTAATGGGTAGACGGGGTGGTCATTGGGTCAGAAATTCACCATTTTGACCAAAGTTTACTTTTTAGTCAAAGTTTGACCTATTTGACCAATGAGTTGGTAATTGGGTCAAAATTGACCATTTTGATCGAAGTTGACTTTTTGGTTAAAAGTTGACCTATTGGGTCAATGGGTGGTCATTAAGTCAAAAATTATCTATTTTGACCAAAATTGACTTTTTGGTCAAAAGTTGACCTACTAGGTCAATGAGTTGGTAATTGGGTCAAGGATTGACCATTTTGACCAAAGTTGACTTTGTGGTCAGAGATTGACTTACTGGGTCCATAATTGGTCATTAATTCAAAATTTGATTATTTTGACCAAAATTGATTTTTTGGTCAAAAGCTGACCTATTAAGCCAATGGGTTGGTCATTGGGTCAAGGTTGATCTTTTTGACAAAAGTTGAGTTTTTGGTCAAAAGTTGACCTAATGGATCAATGAGTTTATCATTGGGTCAAGGATTGACCATTTTGACCAAAGTTGACTTTTTAGTCAGAGATTGGTTTACTGGGTCAATAATGGGTCATTAGGTTAAAAATTGACTATTTTGACCAAAATTGACTTTTTGGTCAAAAGTTAACCCATTGTGTCAACGGGGGGTCATTGGGTCAGAAATTAAACATTTTGACCAAAGATGACTTTTTTTTTTCAAAAGTTGACCCATTTTGAGCAAAATTGAAGTTTTGGTCAAAAGTTAACCTATTGGGTTAAAGGGGTGGTCATTGGGTCAGAAATTGACCATTTTGACCAAAGTTGACTTTTTGGTCAAATGTTGACCTAATTGGCCAATGAGTTGGTAATTGGGTCAAGAATTGACCATTTTGACCATAGATGCCTTTTTAGTCGAAGTTGACTATTAGATTGATGGGTTGGTCATTGGGGAAAAATTGACCATTTCGACCAAAGTTGACTTTTCGGTCGAAAGTTGACTGTTAGATTCGATGGGTGTTCATTAGGTCGAAAATTGGTATTTCGACCAAAATTGACTTTTTGGTCGAATGTTGACTTTATTGGGTCATTGAGTTGTTAATTGGGTCGAAGATTGACCATTTTGACTAAAGTTGAATTTTTGGACGAGAGATTGACTTGTTGAGTCGATAGTTGGTCATTAAGTCGAAAGTTATTTATTTTGATCGAAATTGACTTTTTGGTCGAAAGTTGACTCATTAGGCGATGGGTTGGTCATTGGGTCAAGGATTTATCTTTTTGACCAAAGTTGACTTTTTGGTCAAAAGTTGACCTATTCGGTCAATGGGTTAATCATTGGGTCAGGATTGCCCTTTTTGACCAAAGTTGACTTTTTGGTCAGAGATTGGCTTACTGGGTCAATAATTGGTCATTAGGTTAAAAATTAAGCTATTTTGACCAAAATTGACTTTTGGTCAAAGTTGACCTATTGGATTGATGGGTGGTCATTAAGTAAAAAATTGACTATTTTGACCAAAATTGACTTTTTGGTCAAAAGTTGACATATTGGGTCAATGAGTTTGTCATTTGGTCAAGGATTGACCTTTTTATCAAAGTTGACTTTTTGGTCCGAGATTGACTTATTGGGTAAATAATTAGTCATTAGGTCAAAAATTGTCTATTTTGGCCAAAATTGAATTTGTGGTCAAAAGTTAACCCATTGGGTCAACGGGGGGGGGTCATTTGGTCAGAAATTAACCATTTTGACCAAAGATGATTTTTTGGTCAAAAGTTGACTTATTTTGACCAAAATTGAATTCTTGGTTAAATGGTAACCAATTGGGTCAACGGGGTGGTCATTCAGTCAGAAATTCTCCTTTTTGATCAAAGTTGACTTTTTGGTCAAAAGTTAACCTATTTGTTCAATGAGTTGGTAATTGGGTCAAGAATTGACCATTTTGACCGAAGATAACTTTTTGGTCAAAAATTGATCTATTGGTTCAATGGGTTGGTCATTTGGTCAACAATTGACCATTTTGACCAAAGTTAACTTTTTAGTCAGAGATTAACTTATTGGGTCAATAATTGGTCATTCGTTCAAAATTTGACTTTTTTGATCAAAACTAAATTTTTTGTCAAAAGTTAACCTAGTGGGTCGACGGGGTGGTCATTGGGTCAGAAATTCACCATTTTGACCAAAGTTTACTTTTTAGTCAAAGTTTGACATATTTGGCCAATGAGTTGGAAATTGGGTCAAAATTCACCATTTTGAGCAAAGATGACTTTTTAGTCAAAAGTTGACCTATTGGGTTAATGTGTTAGTCATTGGGTCAAAAATTGGCCATTTCGACTGAAGTTGACTTTTTGGTCAAAAGTTGACCTATTGGGTCAATGGGTGGTCTATTTTGACCAAAATTGACTTTTTTTGTCAAAGGTTGACCTATTGAGCTGGGTTTGTCGATGGGTCAAGGATTGACCATTTTGACCAAAGTTGACTTTTTGGTTAGAGATTGACTTGTTGGGTCAATAATTGGTCATTTGGTCAAAAATTAACTTTTTGACCAAAATTAAATTTTTGGTCAAAAGTTAACCCAATGGGTCAACGGGGTGGTCATTGGGTTAGAAATTATCCTTTTTGACCAAAATTGGCTTTTTGGTCAAAAGTTTACCTATTTGGCCAATGAGTGGTAATTGGATCATGAATTGACCATTTTGACCAAGTATGACTTTTTAGTCAAAGGTTCACTTATTGGGTCAATAAGTTGGTAATTAGGTCAAGAATTGACCATTTTGACCAAAGATGACTTTTTAGTCAAAAGTTGAGCTATTGGGTCAATGGGTAAAAAAATGACCATTTCGACCAAAGTTGACTTTTTGGTCGAAAGTTAACTCATTCGGGTCGATGTGAAGTCATTAGGTCGGAAATTAACCATTTTGACCAAAGATGATTTTTGGTCGAAAGTTGACATATTTTGACTAAAATTGAATTTTTGGTCGAATGTTAACCCATTGGAGTTAACGGGGTAGTCATTAGGTCGAAATTGTCGATTTTGACAAAAATTGACTTTTTGGTCGAAAGTTGACCTGATTGCTCGATGAGTTGGTAGTTGGATCGAGAGTTGACATTTTGACCGAAGATGACTTTTTGGTCGAAAGATGATCTGATAGTTCGATGGATTGGTCATTGGGTCGGCAATTGACCATTTTGACCAAAGTAGACTTTTTCGACAAAAATTGAACTATTGGGTCAATGGGTGGTCATTTAGTCAAAAATTGACTATTTTGACCAAAATTGACTATTTTGACCAAAATTGACTTTTTGGTCAAAAATTGACTTATTGGGTTAATGGGTTTGTCATTGGGTCAAGAGTTGAGCATTTTGACCAAAGTTGACTTTTTCGTGAGTGATTGACTTATTGGGTCAATAATTGATCATTAGGTCAAAATTTGACTTTTTTTGACCAAAACTGAATTTTTGGTCAAAAGTTAACCCAATGGGTTAACGGGGTGGTCATTGGGTCAGAAATTGACCATTTTGACCAAAGTTGACTTTTTGGTCAAAGGTTGACCTAATTGGCCAATGAGTTGGTAATTGGGTCAAGAATTGACCATTTTGACCATAGATGACTTTTTAGTTAAAAGTTGACCTACAGGGTCAATGGGTTGGTGCTTGGGGAAAAAATTGACCATTTCGACCAAAGTTGACTTTTTGGTCAAAAGTTGACCCATTGGGTCAATGGGTGGTCATTAGGTAAAAAATTGACTATTTCGACCAAAATTGCCTTTTTGGTCAAATGTTGACCTATTGGGTCATTGAGTTGGTAATTGGGTCAAGGATTGACCATTTTGACCAAAGTTGAATTTTTGGACAGAGATTGACTTGTTGATTCAATAATTGGTCATTAAGTCAAAAGTTGACTATTTTGACCAAAATTGACTTTTTGGTTAAAAGTTGACCTATTAGGCCGATGGGTTGGTCATTGGGTCAATGATTGATCTTTTTGACCAAAGTTGACTTTTTGGTCAAAAGTTGACCTATTCGGTCAATGGGTTAATCATTGGGTCAAGATTGACCTTTTTGACCAAAGTTCACTTTTTGGTCAGAGATTGGCTTACAGGGTCAATAATTGGTCATTATGTTAAAAATTAACTATTTTGACCAAAATTGACTTTTTGGTCAAAAGTTGACCAATTGGGTCAATGAGTTTGTCATTGGGTCAAGGATTGAGCTTTTTTACCAAAGTTGACTCTTTGGTCAGAGATTGACTTATTGGGTAAATAATTAGTCATTAGGTCAAAAATTGTCTATTTTGGCCAAAATTGAATTTGTGGTCAAATGTTAACCCATTGGGTTAGAAATTAACCATTTTGACCAAAGATGACTTTTTGTTCAAAAGTTGACCCATTTTAAGCAAAATTATATTTTTGGTCAAAAGTTAGCCCATTGGATCAAAGGGGTGGTAATTGGGTCAGAAATTGTCCATTTTGACCAAAGTTGACTTTTTGGTCAAAAGTTAACCTTTTTGGTTAATGAGTTGGTTGTTGGGTCAAGAATTGACCATTTTGACTGAAGATGACTTTTTAGTCAAAATTTGATCTATTGGTTCAATGGGTTGGTCAATGGGTAAAAAATAGAGCATTTTGACCAAAGTTGACTTTTTGGTCAAAAGTTGAATTATTGGGTCAATGGGTGGTCATTAAGTCAAAAATTGATTATTTTGACTAAAATTGTCTTTTTGGTCAAAAATTGACTTATTAGGTCAATGGGTTTGTCATTGGGTCAAGGATTGACCATTTTGACCAAAGATGACATCTTGGTCAGAGATTGACTTATTGGGTCAATAATTGGTCATTAGGTCAAAATTTGTTTTTTTGACCAAAACTGAATTTTTAGTCAAAAGTAAAACCAATGGGTCAACTTGATGGTCATTGGGTCAGAAATTGACAATTTTGACCGAAGTTGACTTTTTGGTCAAAAGTTGACCTTTTTTGTCAATCAGTTGGTAATTGGGTCAAGAATTGACCAATTTGATCGAAGATGACTTTTTTGTCTGAAGTTGATCTATTGGGTCAGTGGGTTGGTCATTGGGTTAAAAATTAATCATTTTGACCAAAGTTGAGTTTTTGGTCAAAAGTTGACCTATTGGGTCAATGGGTGCTCATTAGGTCAAAAATTGACTTTTTTGACCAAAATTGACTTTTTTTTGTCAAATGTTGACCTATTGGGTCAATGGGTTTGACGTTGGGTGAAGGATTGACCATTTTGACCGAAGTTGACTTTTTGGTCAGAGATTGACTTATTGGGTCAATAATCAGTCACTAGGTCAAAAAATAAATTTTTACCAAAATTGAATTTTTGGTCAAAAGTTAACCCTTGGGTCAACTGGGTGGTCATTGGGTTAAAAATTGACCTTTTTGACCAAAGTTGAGTTTTTGGTCAAAGGTTAACATATTTGGCCAATGAGTTGGTAATTGGGTAATGAATCGACCATTTTGACCAAGTATGACTTTTTAGGTTAATGGGTTGGTCATTGGGTCAAAAATTTACCTTTTTGACCAAAGTTGACTTTTTGATCAAAAGTTGATCTATTGGGCAATGGGTGATCATTTGCTCAAAAATTAACTATTTTGGTCAAAATTGACTTTTTCGTCAAAAGTTGACCTATTCGGTGAATGGGTTTGTCATTTGGTGAAGGATTGACCATTTTGACTAAAGTTGACTTTTTGGTCAAAGATTGACATATTAGCTCAATAATTGGTCATTAATTTAAAAATTGACTATTTTGATAAAAATTAACTTTTGGTCGAAGTTGACTATTAAGCTAAGGGATTGGTCATTGGGTCAAGGATTGATCTTTTTTACCAAAGTTGACATTTTGGTCAAACGTTGACCTATTGGGTCAATGGGTTGGTCATTGGGTCAAGATTGACTTTTTTGACAAAAGTTGACTTTTTGGTTAGAGATTGGCTTACTGGATCAATAATTGGTCATTAGGTTAAACATTGACTACTTTTACCAAAATTAACTTTTTTGTCGAAAGTTGACTTATTTGGTCAATGGGTATTCATTAAGTTAAAAATTGACTATTTTGACCAAAATTGACATTTTGGTCAAAAGATGACATATTGGGTCAATGGGTTTGTCATTGGGTCAAGGATGGACCATTTTGACCAAAGTTGACTTTTTGGTCAGAGATTGACTTATTGGGTCAATAGTTTGTCATTAGGTCGAAAATAGACTATTTTGGCCAAAATTGAATTTTTGGTCAAAAAGTTAACTCATTGGGTCAGTGGGAGTGTCATTGGGTCAGAAATTAACTATTTTGACTAAAGATGACTTTTTAGTCAAAAGTTGACCTATTTTGACCAAAATTGAATTTTTGGTCAAAAGTTAACTCATTGGGTTAACAGAGTGGTCATTGGGTCAGAAATTGTCCATTTTGACCTAAATTAGCTTTTTGGTCAAAAGTTGACCTATTTTCTCAATGACCGAAAATTGGTTTTTTTGACCGAAATTGACTTTTTAGTCAAAAGTTAACCAATTGAGTCATTGAGTCAATGATTGATCAATTTGACTCTAGTTGACTTTTAGTCGAAGTTTACTATTTGGTGCGAACTAGGTCATTGGGTCAAGGATTGACCATTTTGACCAAAGTTGACTTTTTGGTCAGAGATTGACTTATTGGGTCAATAATTGGTCATTAGGTCAAAATTTGATTATGTTGACCAAAATTGAATTTTTGGACAAAAGTTGACATATTGGGTCAATGGGGTGGTCATTGTGTCAGAAATTAACCATTTTGACCAAAGTTGATTTTTTAATCAAAAGTTGACCTGTTAGGTCAGGGGCTTGGTCATTGGGTCAGAAACTATCCATTTGACCAAAGTTGACTTTTTGGTTAAAAGTTGTCCCATTGGGTCATTAGGTTAGTGATTAGGTTAATGATTAACCATTTTGAACAAAGTTGACTTTTTGGCGAAGATTGACTTATTGAGATTGATAATTGGTCATTAGGTCTCAAATTGGTAGATTTGTCAAAATTTTAATATTTGGTCAACAGTTAACCTATTGGGTCAGCGGGGTGGTCATTGGTTAAGAAATTGACCATTTCGACTAAAGTTGACTATTTGGTCAAAAGTTAACCTATTGGGTCAATGGGATGATCATTAGGTCAAAAATTGACTATTTTGACCAAAATTGACTTTTTACTAATAACTTTACTTTTTAGGCCGATGGGTTGGTCATTGGGTACAGGATTGATCATTTTGACCAAATTTCACTTTTTGGTCAAAAATTAACCTATTTGGTCAATGGGTTGGTCATTGGGTCAAGGATTGATAATTTTGACCAAAGTTGACTTTTTGGTACGAGATTGACTTATTGGTTCAATAATTTGTCATTAGGTGAAAAATTGACTATTTTGACTGAAATTGACTTTTCGGTCAAATATTGACCTATTTGGTCAATGAGTTGGTCATTAGGTCAAGGATTGACCAATTTAACCAAAGTTGACTTTTTGGTCAAAAGTTGACATATAGGGTCAATTTGTTGGTCATTGGGTCAAAATTTACCATTTTGATCAAAGTTGACTTTTTGGTCAAAGTTTGACCTATTGAGTCAATGGTTTTCTCATTGGGTCAAAGATTGACCATTTTGACCAAAGTTGACTTTTTAGTAAAAGATTGACTTATTGAGCAATAATTGGTCATTAGGTCAAAAATTGACTATTTTAACAAAAATTGAGTTTTTGGTCAAAAGTTGTTCTATTGGGCCAATGGGTTAGTCATTGGGTCAATGATTGATCATTATGACCAAAGTTGACTTCTCGGTTAAATGTTGACCATTAGTCAATGGGTTGGTTATTGGGTCAGAATTTAACCATTTTAACCGAAGTTGTCTTTTTGGTCAAAAGTTGACCTATTGGGCCAATAGGTGGTCATTAGGTTAAAAATAGACTATTTTGACCAAAATTAAATTTTTGGTTAAAAGTTGAACCGTTGGATCAATGAGTATGTCAGTGGTTCAAGATTGTGCATTTTGACGAAAGTTGACTTTTAGGTCGAAAGTTGATGAGTTGGGACAATTGGTTGGTCATTGGGTCGAGGATTAACCATTTTGACCAAAGTTGAATTTTTGTCGAAAGTTGACTGTTAGATTAATGGGTTCGTCATTGGGACAAGGATTGACCATTTTTACCAAAGTTGACTTTTTGGTCAAAAGTTGACCTATTAGGTCAATGGGTTTGTCATTTGGTCAAGGACTGACCATTATGACCAAGGTCGACTCTTTGGTTAGAGATTGACTTATTGGGTAAATTATTGGTCATTAGGTCATAAATTTGCTATTTTGACCAAAATTGACTTTTTGTTCAAATGTTGACTGATTGGGTTAATGAGTCGGTCAATGGGTTAAGAATTGACCTTTTTGGCCAAAGTTCACTTTTTGGTCAAAAGTTAACCTATTGGATTAATGGGATTGTCATTGGGTCAGAAATTGAACATTTTGACCAATGTTGACTTTTTGTTCAAAAGTTGACCAATTGGGTTAATGGGTTGTCATTAGGTAAAAAATTGACTATTTTGACCAAAGTTGACTTTTTGTTCAAAAGTTGACCTACTAGGTCAATGGGTTGGTCATTGGGTCAAGAATTGAGAATTTTGACCAAAGTTGACTTTTTTATCATTGATTGACTTTTTGGGTCAATAATTGGTCATTAGGTCAAAATTTGACTTTTTTTGACCAAAACTGAATATTTTGTCAAAAGTTAACCCAATGGGTCAACGAGGTGGTCATTGAGTCAGAAACTGACCATTTTGACCAAAGTTAACTTTTTGGTCAAAGGTTGAGCTATTTAGCCAACGAGTTGGTAATTGGGTCAAGAATTGACAATTTTGACCAAAGATGACTTTTTAGTCAAAAAATGACCTATTCGGTCAATGGGATGGTTATCGGGTAAAAAATTGACCAATTTGACCAAAGTTGACTTTTTGGTCAAAAGTTGACCTATTTGGTCAATGGATGATCATTAGGTCAAAAATTGACAATTTTGACCAAAATTGACTTTTTAGTCAAAAGTTGACCTATTGGGTCATTGAGTTGGTAATTTGGTCAAGGATTGACCATTATGACCAAAGTTGACTTTTTGGTCAGAGATTGACTTATTGAGTCAATAATTGGTCATTAACTCAAAAATTGACTATTTTGACCAAATTTTACCTTTTGGTCAAAAGTTGACCTATTAGGCTAATGGGTTGGTCATTGGGTCAAGGATTGATCTTTTTGACCAAAGTTGACTTTTGGTCAAAAGTTGACCAATTGGGTCATTGGGTTGGTCATTGGGTCAAGGATTGACCATTTTAACCAAAGTTGACTTTTTGGTCAGAGATTGCCTGATTGGGTCAATAGTTGGTCATTAGGTTAAAAATCGACTATTTTGACGAAAATTGACTTTTTGGTCCAAAGGCGACCTATCGGGTCGATGGGTGGTCATTAAGTCAAAATTAGCTATTTTGACCGAAATTAACTTTTTGGTCGAAAGTTGACATATTGGGTCGATGGGTTTTTCATTGGGTCGAAGATTAAGCATTTTGACCAAGTTGACTTTTTGGTCGGAGATTGACTTATTAGGTCAATAATTGGTCATTAGGTCAAAAATTGACTATTTTGGCCAAAATTGAATTTTTGGTCAAAAGTTAACCCATTGGGTTAACGGGGGATCATTGGGTCAGAAATTAACCATTTTGACCAAAGATGACTTTTTGTTCAAAAATTGACTTATTTTGAGCAAAATTAAATTTTTGGTTAAAAGTTAAACCATTGGGTTAATGGGGTGGTCATTGGGTCAGAAATTGTCCATTTTGACCAATGTTGACTTTTCGGTTAAAAGTTGACTTATTTGGTCAATGAGTTGGTAGTTGGGTTAAGAATTGGCCATTTTTACTGAAGATGGCTTTTTGGTCAAAAGTTGATCTATTGGTTCAATGAGTTGGTCGTTGGGTCAAAAATTGTCCATTTTGACCGAAGTTGAATTTTTGGTCAAAAGTTGAACTATTGGTTCAATGGGTGGTCATTAGGTCAAGAATTAAGTATTTTGACCAAAACTGACTTTTTGGTGTCCATTTTGACCAACGTTCAAGGATTGACCACTTTGACTAAAGTTGACTTTTTGGTCTGAGATTGACTTATTGGGTCAATAATTGGTTATTAGGTCAAAATTTGACTTTTTGAACAAAAATGAATTTTTAGTCAAAAGTTAACCCAATGGGTCAACGGGATGGTCATTGGTTCAGAAATTGATAATTTTGATGGAAGTTGACTTTTTGGTCAAAAGTTGACCAATTTTGAGCAAAATTGAAATTTTGGTCAAAAGTTAACCCATTGGCTCAACAAGGTGGTCATTGGGTCAGAAACTGTCCATTTTGGCCAAAGTTGACTTATTTGGTCAATGAGTTGGTAGTTGGGTTTCGAATTGGCCATTTTGACCGAAGATGACTTTTTGGTCAAAAGTTGATCTAATGGTTCGATGGGTTGGTCATTGGGTCAAAAATTGACCATTTTGACCAAAGTTGACATTTTGGTCAAAAGTTTAACAATTGGGTCAATGGGTGGTCATTAGGTAAAAAATTGACTATTTTGACCAAAATTGACTTTTTGGTCAAAAATTGACATATTGGGCAACGGGTTTGTCATTGTGTCTAGGATTGAGCATTATGACCACAGTTGACTTTTTGGTCAGAGATTGACCCATTTTGAGAAAAATTGAAATTTTGGTGAAAAGTTAACCCATTGGCTCAGAAATTGTCCATTTTGACCAAAGTTGAATTTTTGGTTAAAAGTTGACCTATTTGGTCAATGAGTTGGTAGTTGGGTCAAGAATTGACCATTTTAACTGAAGATGACTTTTTGGCCAAAAGTTGATCTATTGGTTCAATTGGTTGGTCATTGGGTCAAAAATTGTCTATTTTGACCAAAGTTGACTTTTTAGTCAAAAGTTGAACAATTGGGTCAATGGGTGGTCATTAAAACAAAAATTAACTATTTTGACTAAAATTATCTTTTTGGTCAAAAATTAACTTATTGTGTCAATGGGTTTGTCATTGCGTTAAGGATTGATCATTTTGACCAAAGTTGATTTTTTGGTCAGAGATTGAATTATTGGGTCAATAATTGGTCATTAGGCCAAAATTTGACTTTTTGACCAAAACTGAATTTTTAGTCAAAAGTTAACCAAATGTGTCAAAGGGATGGTCATTGGGTTAAAAAGTAACTATTTTGACTGAAGTTGACTTTTTCGTTAAAAGTTGACCTATTTGGTCAAAGAGTTGGTAATTGAGTTAAAAATTGACCATTTTGACCAAAGATGACTTTTTGGTCAAAAGTTGATCTATTGGGTCACTGGGTTGGTCATTGGATTAAAAATTGACCATTTCGACCAAAGTTCAACTTTTGGTCAAAAGTTGACTTATTGGGTCAATGGGTGGTCATTAGGTCAAAAATTGACTATTTTGACCAAAATTGGCTTTTTGGTCAAAAGTTGACCTATTGTGTTATTGAGTTGGTAGTTGGGTCAAGGATTGACCATTCTGACCAAAATTAACTTTTTGGTCAGAGATTGACTTATTGAGTAAATAATTGGTCATTAAGTTAAAAATTGACTATTTTGACCAAATTTGACTTTTTGGTCAAAAGTTGACCTATTAGGCTAATGGGTTGGTCATTGGGTCAAGGATTGATCTTTTTGACCAAAGTTGATTTTTTGGTCATTGGGTCAAGGATTGAACATTTTAATCAAAGTTGACCTTTTGGTCAGAGATTGGCTGACTGGGTCAATAATTGGTCATTAGGTTAAAAATTGACTATTTTGACCAAAATTGACTTTTTGGTCAAAAGTTGACCTATTGGGTCAATGGGAGATGATTAAGTCAAAAATTAACTATTTTGACCAAAATTGAGTTTTTGGTCAAAAGTTGACATATTTATTCAATGGGTTTTTCATTGGGTCAAGGATTGACTATTTTGACCAAAGTTGACTTTTTGGTCAGAGGTTAACTTATTGGGTCAATAATTGGTCATTAGGTCAAAAATTGGCTATTTTGGCCAAAATTGAATTTTTGTTCAAAAGTTAACCCATTGGGTTAACGGGGGGTCATTGGGTCAGAAATTAACTATTTTGACCAAAGGTGACTTTTTATTCAAAAATTGACTTATTTTGAGCAAAATTTAATTTTTGGTTAAAAGTTAACCCATTGGGTCAACAGGGTGGTCATTTGGTCAGAAATTGTCCATTTTGACCAAAGTTGACTTTTTGGTCAAAAGTTGACTTATTTGGTCAATGAGTTTGTAGTTGGGTTTAGAATTGGTCAGTTTGACCGAAGATGACTTTTTGGTTAAAAGTTGATCTATTGGTTCAATGGGTTGGTCATTGGGTCAAAAATTGACCATTTTGACCAAAGTTGACTTTTTGGTCAAAAGTTGAACTATTGGGTCAATGGGTGGTCATTAGGTCAAAAATTGACTATTTTGACCAAAATTGACTTTTTAGACAAATATTTACATATTGGGTCAATCGGCTTGTCGTTGGTTCAAGGATTGACCACTTTGACGAAAGTTGACTTTTTGGTCAGAGATTTACTTATTGGGTCAGTAATTGGTTATTAGGTCAAAATTTGACTTTTTGAGGAAAAATGAATTTTTAGTCAAAAGTTAACCCAATGGGTCAACAGGATGGTCATTTTGTCAGAAATTGATAATTTCGACCGAAGTTTACTTTTTTGTCAAAAGTTGACCTATTTGGCAATGAGTTGGTAATTGGGTCAAGAACTGACCATTTTGACCGAAGATGAGTTTTTGGTCAAAAGTTGATCTGTTGGGTCAAAAATCGACCATTTTCACCAAAGTTGACTTTTTGGTCAAAAGTTGTACTTTTGAGTCAATGGGTGGTCAATAGGTCAAAAATCTACTATTTTGACCAAAAATAACTTTTTAGCCAAAAATTGACCTATTGGGTTAATGGGTTTGTCATTGGGTCAAGGATTGAGCATTTTGACCATAGTTGACTTTTTAATCAGTGATTGACTTATTGGGTCAATAATTAGTCATTAGGTCAAAATTTGACTTTTTTGACCAAAACTAAATTTTTAGTCAAAAGTTAACCCAATGGGTCAAAGGGGTGCTCATTGGGTCAAAAATTGACCATTTTGACCAAAGTTGACTTTTTGGTCAAAGGTTGTCCTATTTGGCCAATGAGTTGGTAATTAGGTCAAGGATTGACCATTTTAACCAATGATGACTTTCTAGTTAAAAGTTGACCTACTGGGTCAATGGGTTGGTGCTTGGGGAAAAAATTGACCATTTCGACCAAAGTTGACGTTTTGGTCAAAAGTTGACCTATTGGGTCAATGGGTGGTCATTAGGTCAAAAATTGATTATTTTGACCAAAATTGACTTTTTGGTCAAAAGTTGACTTATTGGGTCATTGAGATGGAAATTGGGTCAAGGATTGACCACTTTGACGAAATTTAACTTTTTGGTCAGAGATTGACTTATTGGGTCAATAATTGGTCATTAAGTAAAAAATTGACTATTTTGACCAATATTGTCTTTTTGGTTAAAAGTTGACCTATTAGGCCAATGGGTTGGTCATTGGGTTAAGGTTTGATCTTTTTGTCCAATGTTGTCTTTTTGGTCAAAAGTTGACCTATTAGGTCAATGGGTTGGTCATTGGGTTAAGATTGACCTTTGTGACCAAAGTTGACTTTTTGGTCAGAGATTGGCTTACTGGGTCAATAATTGGTCATTAGGTTAAAAATTTACTATTTTTGACCAAATTTAACTTTTTGGTCAAAAGTTGACCTATTGGCTCAATGGATTGTCATTAAGTTAAAAATTGACTATTTTTTACCAAAGTTGACTTTTTGGTCAGAGATTGACTTTTTGGGTCAATAATTGGTCATTAGGTCAAAAACTGACTATTTTGGCTAAAATTGAATTTTTGGTCAAAAGTTAACCATTGGTTCAACAGGAGGGACATTGGGTCAGAAATTAAACATTTTGACCAAAGATGACTTTCTGGTCAAAAGTTGACCTATTTTGACCAAAATTGAATTTTTGGTCAAACGTTAACTCATTGGGTCAACGAAGTGGTCATTGGGTCAGAAATTGTCCATTTTGACTAAGGTTGACTTTTTGGTCAAAAGTTGACTTATTGGGTAAACGGCTTGGTCATTGGGTCAAGGATTTAGACCAAAGTTGACTTTTTGGTCAAAAGTTGACCTATTGGATCAATGGATTGGTCATTGGGTTAGAAATTGACCATTTTTACCAAAGTTGACTTTTCGTCAAAAGTTGACCTTTTGGGTTAATGGGGCTGTCATTAAGTCAAAAATTGATTTTTTTGACCGAAATTAACTTTTTGGTCAACAGTTGACTTTTTGGTCAACAATTGACTTTTTGGTCAGAGATTGACTTATTGGGTCAATAATTTGTCATTAGGTCAAAAAATGACAATTTTGACCAAAATTGAATTTTTGGTCGAGAGTTGACCCATTGGGTCAACGGGGTGGTCATTGGGTCAGAAATAGACCATATCGAACAAAGTTGACCAATTCGGTCAATGAGATGGTCATTAGGTGAAAAATTGACTTTTTTGACCAAAATTGAATTTTTGGTCAAAAGTTGACTTATAGGGTCAATGCATTGGTCATTGCGTCAATGATTGACCATTTTGACCAAAGTTGACTTTTTGGTGAAAAGTTGAACTATTGGGTCAATGGGTTTGTCATTGGGTTAATGATTGATTATTTTGACCAAATCTGACTTTTTGGTAAGAGATTGACTTACTGGCTCAATAATTGGTCAGTAGGACAAAAATTGATTTTTTTGACCAAATTTGACTTTTTTTTATCAAAACTTGACATATTGGGTCAATGGGTTGGTCATTGGGTCAAGGTTTGACCATTTTGACCTAATTTAACTTTTTGTCAAAAGTTGACCTTTTGAGTCAATCGGTTGGTCATTGGGTCAGAAATAGACCAATTTGACCAAAGTCGACTTTTTGGTCAAAGTTGACATATTGGGTCAATTGGGTCGTCATTAGGTCAAAAATTGACTATGTTGACCAAATTGCTTTTTGGTAAAAGGTGGTTCTATTGGGTCATTGGGTCAAAGATTGACCATTTTGACCATAGTTGACTTTTTGGTCAAAAGTTATCCTATTGGGTTAATGGGCTGGTCATTGGGTCAAGGATTTACCATTTTGACAAAAGTTGACTTTTTGTTCAAAATTTGTCCTATTGAGCCAATGGCGTGGTCATTGGGTCAGAAATTGACCATTTTGACCAAAGTTGACTTTTGGTTAAATGTTGAACTTTTGGGTCAATGGGGTGGTCATTAGGTCAAAAATTAATTTTTTTTACTGAAATTGACTTTTTAGTCAAAAGTTGACCTTTTGGGTCATTGGGTCAAGGTTTATCCTTTTTGACCAACGTTTACTTTTTGGTCAAAAGTATACCTATTTGATTAATCTGTTGGTCATTGATTAGGTCAAGGATTGAACATTTTGACCTAAGTTGACTTTTTGGTCAGAGTTTGACTTGTTGGGTCATTAATTGGTCTTTAGGTCAAAAATTGACTATTTTGACCAAAATTTAATTTTTGGTCAAAAGTTGACTCATTGGGAGAAAAAGGTGGTCATTGGGTCAATGATTGACCATTTTGACCAAAGTTGACTTTTTAGTCAAAAGTTTACCTGTTGGGTGAATTGGTTGGTCATTTGGTCAAGGATTGACCATTTTGACCAAAGTTGACTTTTTGGTCAGAGATTGACTTTTTGGGTCAATAATTGGTCATTAGGTCAAAAATTGACTATTTTGACCAAAATTGAATTTTTGGACAAAAGTTGAACTACTCGTTCAACGGGTGGTCATTGGGTTATAAATTGACCATTTAGACCAAAGTTGACTTTTTGGTCAAAAGTTGACCTATCGGGTCAATGAGATGGTCATTAGGAAAAAAATTGACTATTCGGTCAACCCATTCGACTAGTCAGATGATATGACATGTCAACTCTGTTCGGTTATGTACGCATGATCTACTTTTGGGTGCTTGTCAGCAAATGATCAGTTGTACTTCTTTTAGCAGAATTAATGAAATTTTCTATTTTTCAGAAATGATTTTTTTTTCAGCGCGATAGTCGAAAGCCGTTGAACCACGTGTTTGGTTCCAAAATGAAAAGGACAAAAAGAAGGATGCAGAAGAAAAGGATAAAAAGAAAACACGATGAAATTAAAAATGAAATGAACCTGAAACATAGATTAGATGAAAATGAAATTGAAATGAAATCAAAATCGAAATTTTAAAAAAAAGTTTAAATCAATTGAAAGAAAGTAAAACAAAACAAATTGAAAGAAAACGATGAATTGAAAACAAAACAGAATGATAATTTTCTCTTTTTCTCTCTCTCGAGATTCTTAATCACTGCAATCATCTTCAAATCCCTCGCTTTTGCTGGCACTCCACAAAATTTGGCACTTTTCACACAGCGACGCTTCTCACAAATTCAAAATATCTTGAAATTCTCCTAATCTTACAATGGCTACCGATCTTAGCCGAATTGCACGAAATCGCTTTCTTTGAAAGTCAAATACCAAGTTTTACCCAATTCTCCCTAAAAGAAATTACGGGATCAGTACCGAAATTTTGATTCCCCTCTGTCACCTCTTAGGTTGTATATGAGTCCTTGAGCTTTCCTTCTGATTTGACACCTTGGGCCGGATGTGAGTCCATGAGCTTTCCTCCCCAAGATCTTCCCAAAATTCCCTAATTTTCCATCATCCTTTTGAGATATTTTTCCGCCCTCCATGAAACTCTGGGAATGGAGCTTAGTCGTCCTAGTTCCTAAAATTCCCAAATATTCCTTCATCCTTCCGAGAAATTTTCCAACCTTCCATGAAATTCCGGGAACGGAGCTTAGTCGTACGGTTTCCCTCAAAATTCCATAATTTTCCGTCATCCTTCTTAGAAATTTTTCCCCCTCCATGAAATTTCGGTACCGGAGCTTAGTCTTCCGATTTCCCAAAATTCCTTAATTTTCCATCATCCTTCAAAGAAATTTTCCCTCCTTCCATGAAATTCCGAGAACGGAGCTTTGTCGTCTGATTTCCCCCAAATTCCCTAATTTTCCATTATCCTTCTGAGAAATTCGGTCAAAAATTGACCATTTTGACTGAAGATGACTTTTTAGTCAAAATTTGATCTATTGGGTCAGTGGGTTGATCATTGGGTAAAAAATTGACCATTTTGAACAAATTTGAAGTTTTGGTCAAAAGTTGACCTATTGGGTTAATGAGTGCTCATTAGGTCAAAAATTGATTATTTTGACCAAAATTGACTTTTTTTTCAAAAGTTGGCCTATTGGGCCAATGAGTTTGTCGTTGTGTCAAGGATTAACAATTTTGACCAAAGGTGACTTTTTGGTCAGAGATTGACTTATTGGGTCAATAATTGATCAACAGGTCAAAAATTAACTTTTTGACTAAAATTTATTTTTTGGTCAAAAGTTAACCCAATGGGTCAACGGGGTGGTCATTGGGTCAGAAATTGACCTTTTTGACCAAAGTTGACTTTTTGGTCAAATGTTAACCTATTTGGCCAATGAGTTGGTAATTGGGTCATGAATTAACCATTTTGACCAAGTATGGCTTTTTAGTCAAAGGTTAACCTATTGAGTCAATCAGTTGGTCATTGGGCCAAAAATTGACCATTTTGACCAAAGTTGACTTTTTGGTTAATAGTTGATCTATTGGGTTAATGGGTGATCATTTGGTCAAAATTTGAGTATTTTAACCAAAATTGACTTTTTGGTCAAAAGTTGACCTATTCGGTCAATGGATTTGTCATTTAGTCGAGGATTGACCATTTTGACCAAAGTTGACTTTTTGGTCAGAGATTAACTTATTGGATCAACAATTGGTCATTAATTCAAAATTTGACTATTTTGACCAAGTTTGACTTTTTTGTTAAAAGTTGATCTATTAGGCCGATGGGTTGGTCATTGGGTCAAGGATTGATCTTTTTGACTTAAGATGAATTTTTGGTCAAAAGTTGACCTATTGGGTCAATGGGTTGGTCATTGGGTCAAGATTGACCTTTTTGACCAAAGTTGACTTTTTGGTCAGTGATTGGCTTACTGGGTCAATAATTGGTCATTAGGTTAAAAATTGAATATTTTAACCAAAATTGACTTTTTGGTCAAAAGTTGATCTATTGGGTCAATGGGTAGTCATTAAGTTAAAAATTGACTATTCTGACCAAAATTGACTTTTTGGTCAGAAGTTGACATATTGGGTCAATGGGTTTGTCTTTTGGTCAAGGATGAACAATTTTGACCAAAGTTGACTTTTTGGTCAGAGATTGACTTATTGGGTCAATAATTGGTCATTAGGTCAAAAATTGACTATTTTGGCCAAAATTGAATTTTTGTCAAAAGTTAACCCATTGGGTCAACGGGAGGGTCATTGGGTCAGAAATTAACCATTTTGACCAAAGAGTCTTTTTGCTCAAAAGTTGTCCTATTTTGACCAAAATTGAATTTTTGGTCAAAAGATAACTCATTGGGTCAACGGGGTGGTCATTGAGTCAGAAATTGTCCATTTTGACCAAAATTGACTTTTTGGTCAAAAGTTGACCTATTTGCTCAATGAGTTGGTAGTTGGGTTAAGAATTGACCATTTTGACCGAAGATGACTTTTTGGTCAAATGATAATAAATTTTTTTCAATGGATTGGTCATTGGGTCAACAATTGAACATTTTGACCAAAGTTGACTTTTGGTCAAAAGTTAAACTATTGGGTCAATGGGTGGTCTTTAAGTCAAAAATTGACTATTTTGACCAAAATTGACTTTTTGGTCAAAAATTGACCTATTGGGTTAATGAGTTTGTCATTAGGTCAAGATTGAGCATTTTGTTCAAAGTTGACTTTTTGGTCTGTGATTTACTTATTGGGTTAATAATTGGTCATTAGGTTAAAATTTGACTTTTTTGACCAAAATTGAATTTTTAGTCAAAAGTTAACCCAATGAGTAAACGGGGTGCTCATTGGGTCAGAAATTGACCATTTTGACCAAAGTTGACATTTTGGTCAAAGGTTGACCTATTTGGGCAATGAATTGCTAATTGGGTCAAGAATTGACCATTTTGACCAAAGATGACTTTTTAGTTAAAAGTTGACCTATTGGGTAAATGGGTTGGTCATTGGGTAAAAAATTGACCATTTCGACCAAAGTTGACTTTTTGGTCAAAAGTTGACCTATTAGGTCAATGGGTGGTCATTAGGTAAAAAATTGATTATTTTGACCAAAATTGACTTTTTGGTCAAAAGTTGACATATTGGGTCATTGAGTTGGTAATTGAGTCAAGGATTGACCATTTTGACCAAAGTTGACTTTTTGGTCAGAGATTGACTTATTGGGTCAATAATTGGTCATTAAGTCAAAAATTAACTATTTTGACCTAAATTGACTTTTTGGTCAAAGGTTGGCCTATTAGGCCAATTGGTTGGTCATTGGGTCAAGGATTGATCTTTTTGACCAAAGTTGACTTTTTGGTCAAAAGTTGGCCTATTGGGTCAATGGGTAGTCATTAAGTTAAAAATTGACTATTTAGACCAAAATTGACTTTTTGGTCAGAAGTTTACATATTGGTCAATAGGTCTTTCATTGTGTCAAGGATTGACCATTTGGCCAAAGTTGACTTTTTGGTCAGAGATTGACTTATTGGGTCAATAATTTGTCATTAGGTCAAAAACTGACTATTTTTGCCAAAATTGAATTTTTGGTCAAAAGTTAACTCACTGGGTTAACGGGGGTCAATGGGTCAGAAATTAATCATTTTGACCAAAGATGACTTTTTGTTCAAAAGTTGACCTTTTTTGAGCAAAATTGAATTTTTGGTCCAAAGTTAACCCATTGGGTCAACGGGGTGGTCATTGGGTCTGAAATATTTCATTTTGACCAAAGTTGACATTTTCATCAAAAGTTGACTTATTTGTTCAATGAGTTGGTAGTTGGGTTAAGAATTGGTCATTTTGACCGAAGATGGCTTTTTGATGAAAAGGTGATCTATTGGTTCAATGGGTTGGTCATTGGATCAAAAATTGACCATTTTGACCAAAGTTGACTTTTTGGTCAAAAGTTGAACTATTGGGTCAATGGGTGGTCATTAGATCAAAAATTGACTATTTTGACCAAAATTGACTTTTTGGTCAAAAGTTGACCTATTGGTCAATGGGTTTGTCATTTGGTCAAAGATTGACCATTTTGACCAAAGTTGACTTTTTGGTCAATGATTGACTTATTGGGTCAATAATTGGTCATTAATTCAAAAATTGCTTATTTTGGCCAAAATTGACTTTTTGGTCAAAAGTTGACCTATTAGGACAATGGGTTGGTCATCGGGTCAAGGATTGATCATTTTGACTAAAGTTGAACTTTTGGTTAAAAGTTGACATATTTGGTCAATGAGTTGGTAGGTGGGTCAAGGATTGACCATTTTGACTGAATATGACTTTTTGGTCAAAAGTTGATCTATTGGTTCAATGGGTTGTTCATTGGGTCAAAAATTGACCATTTTGATCGAAGTTGACTTTTTGGCCAAAAATTAAACTTTTGGTTCATTGGGTGGTCATTAGGTCAAACATTGACTATTTTGACTGAAATTGCCTTTTTGGTCAAAAATTGACTTATTAGGTCAATGGGTTTGAAATTGGGTCAAGGATTGACCATTTTGACCAAAGATGACTTTTTGGTCAGAGTTCGACTTATTGGGTCAGCAATTGGTGATTAGCTCAAAATTTGACTTCTTGACCAAAACTGAATTTTTAGTCAAAATTTAACCCAATGGGTCAACGGGATGGTCAATTGGTTGGTTATTGGGTCATGGGTTGACCAATTTGACTAATGTTGACCTTTTGGTCAAAAGTTGACCTATTGGGTCAATGGGTTGGTCATTGGGTTAAGGATTGACAATTTTTACCAAAGTTGGCTTTTTCGTCAAAAGTTAACTTATTGGATCAATGGGTTGGTCAATGAGTCAGAAATTGATCATTTTGACCAAAGTTGACTTTTGGTCAAAGGTTAACCTTTTGAGTCGATGGTGGTGGTCATTAGGTGCAAAATTGGTTTTTTTGACCGAAGTCGGCTTTTTAGTCAAAAGTTGACTAATTGAGTCGATTGAGTCGAGATTAAGTCAATTTGACTCTAGATTGACTTTTGGTCGAAGTTTGCCTATTTGGATCGAAACGGTTGGTCATTGGGTCAATGATTGCTCATTTTGACTAAAGTTGACTTTTTGGTCGAGAATTGACTTATTGGGTCAATAATTGGTCATTAAGTCGAAAGTTGATTATGTTGACCAAATTGAATTTTTGGACAAAAGTTGACCTATTGGGTGCAATGGCGTGGTCATTAGTTTCGAAAGTTGACCATTTTGACCGAAGTTGACTTTTTGATCGAAGTTGACTTGTTAGGTCGAGTTTGGTCATTGGGTCGAAGATTATCCATTTTGACTAAACTTGACTTTTTGGTGGAAAGTTGTCCCATTAGGGCATTAGGTTAGTGATTAGGTCAATGATTAACCATTTTGAACAAAGTTCACTTTTTGGCCAAAGATTGACTTATTGGGTCAATAATTGGTCATTAGGTCTAAAATTAACTGATTTGTCAAAATTTTAATATTTGGCCAACAATTGACTTATTGGGTCAACGGGGTGGTCATTAGGTAAGAAATTGAACATTTCGACCAAAGTTGACTATTTGGTCAAAAGTTAACATATTGGGTCAATGGGATGATCATTAGGTCAAAAATTGACTATTTTGACCAAACTGACTTTTTGCTCAAAACTTGACTTTTTAGGCCGATGGGTTGGTCATCGGGTACAGGATTGATCATATTGACCAAATTTCACTTTTTGGTCAAAAATTGACCTATTTGGTCAATGGGTTGGTCATTGGGTCAAGGATTGATAATTTTGACCAAAGTTGAGTTTTTGGTACGAGATTGACTTATTGGGTCAATAATTTGTCATTAGGTCAAAAATTGACTATTTTGACTGAAATTGACTTTTTGGTCAAATATTGACAAATTGGGTCAATGAGTTGGTCATTGGGTCAAGGATTGACCAATTTGACCAAAGTTGACTTTTTGGTCAAAAGTTAACATATTGGGTCAATTTGTTGGTCATTGGGTCGAAATTTACCATTTTGAATAAAGTTGACCTTTTGGTCAAAGTTTGACCTATTGAGTCAATGGTTTTCTCATTTGGTCAAACATCGACCATTTTAACTAAAGTTGACTTTTTGGTAAAAGATTGACTTATTAAGCAATAATTGGTCATTAGGTAAAAAATTGACTATTTTGACAAAAATTAAGTTTTTAGTCAAAAGTTGACCTATTGGGTCAATTGGTTGGTCATTGGGTCAATGATTGATCATTTTGACCAAGTTGACTTTTAGGTTAAAAGTTGACAAATTGGGACAATTGGTTGGTCATTGGGTCAAGGATTGACCATTTTGACCAAAGTTGACTTTTTGGTCAAAAGTTGACCTATTGGGTCAATGGGTTCGTCATTGGGACAAGGATTGGCCATTTTTACCAAAGTTGACTTTTTGGTCAAAAGTTGACCTATTAGGTCAAGGGGTTTGTCATTTGGTCAAGGACTGACCATTATGATCAAAGTCGACTCTTTGGTCAGAGATTGACTTATTGGGTAAATTATTGGTCTTTAAGTCATAAATTTGCTATTTTGACCAAAATTGACTTTTTGATCAAAAGTTGAGCGATTAGGTCAATGAGTTGGTCAATGGGTCAAGAATTGAACTTTTTGGCCAAAGTTCACTTTTTGGTCAAAAGTCAATCTATTGGATTAATGGGATTGTCATTGGGTCAGAAATTGAACATTTTGACCAATGCTTACTTTTTGTTCAAAAGTTGACCAATTGGGTCAATGGGTTGTCATTAGGTAAAAATTTGACTATTTTGACCAAAATTGACTTTTTGTTCAAAAGTTGACCTATTAGGTCAATGGGTTGGTCATTGGGTCAAGAATTGAGAATTTTGACCAAAGTTGACTTTTTTGTCAGTGATTGACTTTTTGGGTCAATAATTGGTCATTTGGTCAAAATATGACTTTTTTTGACAAAAACTGAATTTTTTGTCAAAAGTTAACCCATTGGGTCAACGAGGTGGTCATTGAGTCAGAAATTGACCATTTTGACCAAAGTTGACTTTTTGGTCAAAGGTTGACCTATTTGGTCAATGAGTTGGTAATTGGGTCAAGAATTGACCATTTTGACCAAAGATGACTTTTTAGTCAAAAGTTGACATATTGGGTCAATGGGTTGGTCATTGGGTACAAAATTGACAAATTTGACCAAAGTTGACTTTGTGGTCAAAAGTTGACCTATTGGGTCAATGGGTAATCATTAGGTCAAAAATTGACTATTTTGACCAAAATTGACTTTTTGGTCAAAAGTTGACCTATTAGGTAATTGAGTTGGTAATTGGGTCTAGGATTGACCATTATGACCAAAGTTGACTTTTTGGTCAGAGATTGACTTATTAAGTCAATAATTGGTCATTAAGTCAAAAATTGACTATTGTAACCAAATTTTACTTTTTGGTCAAAAGTTGACCTATTAGGCTAATGGGTTGGTCATTGTGTCAAGGATTGATCTTTTTTACCAAAGTTGAGTTTTGGTCAAAAGTTGACCAATTGGGTCAATGGGTTGGTCATTGGGTCAAGGATTGACCATTTTAACCAAAGTTGACTTTTTGGTCAGAGATTGCCTGATTGGGTCAATAGTTGGTCATTAGGTCAAAAATCGACTATTTTGACCAAAATTGACTTTTTGGTCCAAAGCTGACTTACTGGGTCAATGGGTGGTCATTAAGTCAAAAATTGACCATTTTGCCCAAAATAGTCAATAATTGGTCATTAGGTCAAAAATTGACTATTTTGGTCAAAATTGAATTTTTTGTCAAAAGTTAACCCATTGGGTTAACGGGATCTTGGTCGAAATTAGCCATTTTGACCCGAAATATGACTTTTTGTTCAAAAATTGACTTATTTTGAGCAAAATTGAATTTTTGGTCAAAAGTTAACCCATTGGGTTAACGGGGTGGTCATTGGGTCAAAAATTGTCCATTTTGACCAAAGTTGACTTTTCGGTTAAAAGTTGACTTATTTGGCCAATGAGTTGGTAGTTGGGTTAAGAATTGGCCATTTTTACCGAAGATGGCTTTTTCGTAAAAAGTTGATCTATTGGTTCAATGGGTTGTTCATTAGGTCAAAAATTGACCATTTTGACCAAGTTGAATTTTTGGTCGAAAAGTTGAACTGATTGGGTCGATGGGTGAATCATTAGGTCAAAACTTAACTTATTTTGACGAAAATTGACCTTTTGGTCAAAAATTGACATATTGGGTCAATGGGTTTGTCGTTGGTTCAAGGATTGACCACTTTGACCAAAGTTGACTTTTTTGTCAGAGATTGACTTATTGGGTCAATAATGGGTTATTAGGTCAAAATTTGACTTTTTGAACAAAAAAGAATTTTTAGTCAAAAGTTAACTTAGATTAGATTGACGGGAATGGTCATTGAGTTCGAAATTGATAATTTTGATCGAAGTTGACTTTTTAGTCGAAAGTTGACTATTTTGAGTCAAAGATTGAATTTTTTGTCAAAGTTAACCCATTGAGAGTTCGACAAATTGGTCGGTCATTGGGTCGAAGCCGATTCCATTTTAACCAAAGTTGACTTTTTGGTCGAAAGTTGACTTATTTGGTCGATGAGTTGGTAGTTGGGTTAAGAATTGGCCATTTTGACGAAGATGGATTTTTGGTCGAAAAGTTGATCTAATAGGTTCGATGGGTTGGTCATTGGGTCGAAAATTGACCATTTTGACCAATGTTGACTTTTTGGTCGAAAGTTGAACTATTGGGGTTCGATGGGTTGGTCATTAGGTGAAAATTTGATTATTTTGACTGAAACTTGACTTTTTGGTCAAAAATTGACATATTGGGTTAATGAGTTTGTCATTGTGTCGAAGATTGAGCACTTTGACGACAGTTGACTTTTTGGTCGAGAGTTGACTTATTGGTCGATGAATTTGTCATTGAGGTGAAGGATTGACAATTTTGGACAAAAGCTGACTTTTTAGTCGAAAGTTAACTTATTAGATCGATCGGTGATGGTCATTGGGGTTAGAAATTGAGAATTTGACCGAAGTTGACTTTTGATCAAAAGTTGACTTATTTGGTCGATGAGTTAGGTAATTGGGTCGAAGATTGACCATTTTGACAGAAGATGACTTTTTGGTTAAAAGTTGATCTATTGGATCGATGGGTTGGTCATTAGGTGAAATTTGACCATTTTGACCAAAGTTGAGTTTTTGGTCAAAAGTTGACCTATAGGGTCAATGGATGCTTATTAGGTCAAAAATTGACTATTTTAACAAAAATTGACTTTTTTTGTCATAAGTTCACCTATTGAGCCAATGTGTTTGTCATTGAGTCAAGGATTGACCATCTTAACCAAAGTTGACTTTTTGGGTGATTGACTTATTAGGTCGATGGGTTTGTCATTGGGTGAGTATTGACCATTTTGACCAAAGTTGACTTTTTGGTCGAGATCGGACTTATTTGGGTCGATAATTGGTCATTAGGTAAAAATTGACTATTTTGACCAAAATTGAATTTTTAGTCGATAAGTTAACATTTGGTCGATGACGGGGGTCATTGGGTCGAAAATTAACCATTTTGACCAAAGTTGACTTTTTGATTCGAAAGATTGACCCATTTTGAAGCAAAAATTGAAATTTTGAGTCGAAAGTTAACCCATTAGGTCGAAATTATCCATTCGACCAAAGTTGAATTTTTGGTTGAAAGTTGACATATTTGGTCGATGAGTTGGTCAGTTAGGTCGAAATTGAGCATTTTGACGAAGATGACTTTTTGGTCGAAAAGTTGACTCTATTTCGTTCGATGAGTTGGTCATTAGGTCGAAAATTGTCTATTTTGACCAAAGTTGACTTTTTGGTCAAAAGTTGAACTATTGGGTCAATGGGTGGTCATTAGGACAAAAATTGACTATTTTGACTAAAATTATCTTTTTGGTCAAAAATTGACTTATTGGGTCAATGTGTTTGTCATTGGGTTAAGGATTGATCATTTTGACCAAAGTTGACTTTTGGCCAGAGATTGAATTATTGGGTCAATAATTGGTCATTAGGTCAAAATTTGACTTTTTGACCAAAACTGAATTTTTAGTCAAAAGTTAACCAAATGGGTCAAAGGGATGGTCATTGGGTTAAAAATTGACAATTTTGACCGAAGTTGACTTTTTGGTTAAAAGTTGACCTATTTGGTCAAAGAGTTGGTAATTGAGTTAAAAATTGATCATTTTGACCGAAGATGACTTTTTGGTCAAAAGTTGATCTTTTGGGTCAGTGGGTTGGTCATTGGGTTAAAAATAGACCATTTCGACCAAAGTTGAATTTTTGGTCAAAAGTTGATTATTGGGTCTATGGGTGGTCATTAGGTCAAAAATTAACTATTTTGACCAAAATTGGCTTTTTGGTCAAAAGTTGACCTATTGTGTTATTGAGTTGGTTGTTGGGTCAAGGGTTGACCATTCTGACTAAAATTGACTTTTTGGTCAGAGATTGACTTATTGGGTCAATAATTGGTCATTAAGTTGAAAATTGATTATTTTGACCAAATTTGACTTTTTGGTCGAAAGTTGACCTATTAGGTCTAATGGGTTAGTCATTGGGTCAAGGATTGATCTTTTTGATCCAAAGTTGACTTTTTGGTGGTCATTGGGTCGAGGATTGACCATTTTGATCGAAGTTGACTTTTTGGTCGAGAGATTGACTTTGGAGTCAATAATTGGTCATTAGGTTAAAAATTAACTATTTTGACCAAAATTGACTTTTTGGTCAAAAGTTGACCTATTAGGTCAATGGGTGATCATTAAGTCAAAAATTGACTATTTTGACCAAAATTAACTTTTTGGTCAAAAGTTGACATATTGGGTCAATGGGTTTTTCATTGGGTCAAGGATTGACTATTTTGACCAAAGTTGACTTTTTGGTGAGAGATTGACTTATTGGGTCAATAATTGGTCATTAGGTCAAAAATGGGCTATTTTGGCCAAAATTGAATTTTTGGTCAAAAGTTAACCCATTGGATTAACGGGGGTCATTGGGTGAGAAATTAACCATTTTGACCAGAGACTTTTGTTCAATAATTGACTTATTTTGAGCCAAATTTAATTTTTGGTTAAAAGTTAACCTTAGGGTATGGTCAATTTGGTCAGAAATTGACCATTTTGACCAAAGTTGACTTTTGGTCAAAAGTTGACTTATTTGGTCAATGAGTTAGTAATTGGGTTAAGAATTGGTCATTTTGACCGAAGATGACTTTTTGCTCAAAAGTTGATCTATTGGTTTAATGGGTTGGTCATTGGGTAAAAAATTGACCATTTTGACCAAAGTTGACTTTTTGGTCAAAAGTTGACCTATTGGGTCAATGGGTGGTCATTAGGTCGAAAATTGATTTATTTTGACCAAAATTGACTTTTGGACGAATATTGACATATGGAGTCGATCGGTTTGTCGTTGGTTAAGGATTGACCACTTTGACCAAAGTTGACTTTTTGGTCGAGATTTACTTATTTGGTCGATGAATTAGTTATTAGGTCGAAATTGACTTTTTGATCAAAATGAGTTTGGTCGAAAGTTAACTGATAGTTGACTGGGATGGTCATTGGGTCGAAATTGATAATTTTGACTGAAGTTTACTTTTTGGTGAAAGTTGACTATTGTAATGAGTTGGTAATTGGGTCAAGAACTGACTATTTTGACCGAAGATGAGTTTTCGGTCAAAAGTTGATCTATTGGGTCAAAAATTGACCATTTTGACCAAAGTTGACTTTTTGGTCAAAAGTTGAACATTTGGGTCAATGGGTGTTTAATAGGTCAAAAATCGACTATTTTGACCAAAATTGACTTTTTAACCAAAAATTGACCTTTTGGGTTAATGGGTTTGTCATTGGGTCGAAGTTGACCGTTTTGACCAGAGTTGACTTTTTGGTCGAGAATTGACTTATTGGGTCGATAATTAGTCATTAGATTCAAAGTTGACTATTTTGACCAAAATTGAATTTTTCGTCGAAAGTTGACTTGATGGGTCGAAAGGGTGGTCATTGGGTCGAAAATTGATCATTTTGACCAAAGTTGACTTTTTTGGTCGAGAGGTTGATCATATTTGAGCTCGATGAGTTGGTAATTGGAGTCGAGAATTGACCATTTTGACCAATGATGACTTTTTAGTTAAAAGTTGACTGTTAGATTGATTGGGTTGGACATTGGGTTAAAAATTGACCATTTCGACCAAAGTTGACGTTTTGGTCGAAAGTTGACTTATTAGATTCGATGGGTGGTCATTAGGTCAAAAATTGATTATTTTGACCAAAATTGACTTTTGGTCAAAGTTGACCTATTGGTCGTTAGATTGGAAAGTCTTGGTAGTCGAAAAGTTGACCACTTTGACGTAAAGTTTCATTTTGGTCGAGGTTCTATTAGATCGATAATTGACTCAGTTGAATCGAACTTATTTATTTTGACAGCATTGAACTTTTTGGTTAAAAGTTGACCTATTGAGTGAATGGGTTGGTCATTGGGTCGATGGTTTGATCATTTTGTCCGAAGTTGACTTTTGGCGAAAGTTGACTTTATTAGATTGATGGGTTAGGTCATTAGGGTTGAAGATTGACCTTTTTGGCAAGATGACTTTTTGTCGAGAGTTGGCTTATATTGGGTCAATGAATTGGTCATTAGGTTAGGACAATATTACTCTTTTTGACAAAAATTGACTTTTTGGTCGAGAAGTTGACTATTTAGTCGATGGGTGAGTCATTAAGTTAAAAATTGACTATTTTGACCAAAATTGACTTTTTGGTCAGAAGTTGACATATTGGGTCAATTGGTTTTTCATTGGGTCAAGGATTGACCATTTTGACCAAAGTGACTTTTTGGTCAGAGATTGACTTTTTGGGTCAATAATTGGTCATTAGGTTGAAAAGATCTATTTTGGCCAAAATTGAATTTTTGGTCGAAAGTTAACCCATTGGTTCAACGGGAGTGGACATTAGGTGCGAAATTAACCATTTTGACGAAGATGACGTTTTTGGTCAAAGTTGGCTTAATTTGACCAAAATTGGATTTTGGTGAAAGTTAACCCATTAGATTGATGAGGTGGTCATTATGTCGAGATTGATGCATTTTGACCAAGGTTGACTTTTTGGTCAGAAGTTAACTTATTTGGTCAATGAGTTGGTAGTTGGGTTAAGTATTGGCCATTTTGACCGAATATGACTTTTTGGTCAAAAGTTGATCTATTGGGTCAATGGGTTTGTCATTGGGTGAAGGATTGATAATTTTGACTAAAGTTGACTTTTTGGTCAGAGATTGACTTATTGGGTCAATAATTGGTCATTAATTCAAAAAATCACTATTTTGACCAAAATTGACTTTTTAGTCAAAAGTTGACCTATTGGGTCAATGGGAGATCATTAAGTCAAAATATGACTATTTTTGATCAAAATTGAATTTTTGGTTAAAAGTTGGCATATTAGATCAATAGGTTTGTCATTGGGTCAAGGATTGACCATTTTAACCAAAATTAACTTTTTGGTCAGATATTGACTTATTGAGGTCGATGATGGTCATTAATTCAGAAAATTAACTATTTTGGCCGAAATTGACTTTGTGGTCGAAAGTTGACTTATTAGAGTCTATATAGGTTGGACATTGGGTCGAGGATTGATCATTTTTTCCGAAGTTGGTTTTTTTGGTCGAAAGTTGATCTTATTAGAGTTGATAGGTTGGTCGTTGGGTCAAGGATTAACCATTTTGACGAAAGTTGACTTTATGGTCGCAGATTGAGCTTACTGGGTGAATAAATGGTCATTAGGTTAAAAATTGATATTTTTTGACTGAAACTTGACTTTTTGGTCAAAAGTTGACCTATTGGGTCAATGAGTGGTCATTAAGGCAAAAGTTGATTATTTTGACCAAAATTGACTTTTTGGTCAAAAGTTGACCTATTAGGTCAAGGATTGACCATTTTGAACAAGGTTGACTTGTTTGTCAGAGATTGACTTATTGGGTCAACAATTGGTCATTAGGTCAAAAATTGACTATTTTGACCAAAGTTGAATTTTTGGTGAAGAGTTCATTGCATTTAGGTCAATGGGGTAGTCATTAGGTCGAGAAATTGACCATTTTGACCAAAGATGACTTTTTGGTCAAAAGTTGATCTATTTTGACCCAAAATTGAATTTTTGTCGAAGTTAACGAGTCGTAGAACGCGAAGTGAGCGTTAGGTCGAAATTGATCATTTTGTCCGAAGTTGAGCTTTTTGGTCGAAAGGTGACCTATTTGGTCTATAGTTGGTAATTGGTCAAAAATTGACTATTTTGACCAAAGATGACTTTTTGGTCAAAAGTTGACCTATTGAATCAATGGATTAGTCATTGGGTTAAAAATTGATCATTTTGACCAATGTTGACCTTTTGGTCAAAAGTTGACCTATTGGGTCAATGGGTCATTGGGTCAAAGTTGATATTTTTGACCAAAGTTGACTTTTTGGTCAAAGATTGGCTTACTGGGTCAATATTTGGTCATTAGGTTAAAAATTGACTATTTTGACCAAAACTAACTTTTGGTCAAAAGTTGACTTATTTGGTCAATGGGTAGTCATTAAGTTGAATATTGACTATTTTGACAAAATTGACTTTTTGGTCGAAAGTTGACGATTGGGTAATGGCTTTGTCATTAGGTCGAGGATTGACCATTTTGACCAAAGTTGACTTTTTGGTGAAGATTGACTTATTAGATTGATAATTGGTCATTAGGTCGAAAATTGACTATTTTGGCCAAAATTGAATTTTTGGTGAAAGTTAACCCATTAGGTTCGACGGGGTGGTCATTAGATCGAAATTATCCATTTTGACTGAGTTGACTTTTTGGTCGAAAGTTGACTTAATTGGTCGATGAGTTGGTAGTTGGGTTGAGATTGGCCATTTTGACCAAAGATGACTTTTTGGTCGAAAGTTGATCTATTGGGTCGATGGGTTTGTCATTGGGTCGAAGATTGTACAATTTTGACCGAAGTTGAACTTTGTGGTCGAAGATTGACTTATTGGGTCGATAATTGGTCATTAATTCAAAAATTGATCTATTTTGACCCGAAATTGACTTTTTAGTCAAAAGTTGACTATTAGATCGATGGGAGGTCATCAATCGAAAATATGACTATTTTTGATAAAAATTGAATTTTTGGTTAAAAGTTGACATATTAGATCAATGGGTTTGTCATTGGGTCAGGGATTGACCATTTTAACCAAAATTAACTTTTTGGTCATATATTGACTTATTGGGTCAATGATTGGTCATTAATTCAAAAATTAACTATTTTGACCGAAATTGACTTTGTGGTCAACAGTTGACCTATTAGGCTAATAGGTTGGACATTGGGTCAAGGATTGATCATTTTTTCCAAAGTTGATTTTTTGGTCAAAAGTTGACCTATTGGGTCAATAGGTGGTCGTTGAGTCAAGGATTAACCATTTTGACCAAAGTTGACTTTATGGCCACATATTGACTTATTGGGTCAATAATTGGTCATAAGGTCAAAAATTGACTATTTTGACAAAAATTGACTTGTTGGTCAAAAGTTGACTGTTATTGTCGATGGGTGGTTATTAAGTCAAAGTTGATTATTTTGACCGAAATTGACTTTTTGGTCGAAAGTTGACTGATGGGTCGAATGGATTGACCATTTTGGATACGAAGGTTGACTTGTTTGTCGGAGATTGACTAATGGATTGATAATTGGTCATTAGAGTCGAGAATTGAAGCTATCTTGACGAAAATTGAATTTTTGATCGATAGTTAACCTGGATTAGATTGATGGGGTGGTCATTGGGTCGAATCGGAATTGACATTTTGATCAAAGATGACTTTTCGGTCGAAAGTTGACCTATTTTGACAAAAATTGAATTTTTGGTCAAAAGTTAACCCATTGGGTCAACTGGGTGGTCATTGGATCAAAAATTGACCATTTTAATCAATGTTGACTTTTTGGACAAAAGTCGACCTATTTGGTCAATGAGTTGGTAATTGGTCAAAAATTGCCATTTTGACTAAAGATGACTTTTTGGTCAAAAGTTGACCTATTGAATCATTGGATTGGTCTTTGGGTTAAAAATTGACCATTTTGACCAATGTTGACCTTTTGGTCAAAAGTTGACCTATTGGGTCAATGGGTTGGTCATTGGGTTAAGATTGACATTTTTGACCGAAGTTGACTTTTTGGTCGAGATTGGCTTCTTCAGCATCGATAATTGGCCATAAGGTTAAAAATTAGTATTTTGACCAAAACTTACTTTTTGGTCGAAAAGTTAACTTATTGGGTCGATGGGTAGTCATTAAGTTAAATAATGACTTTCGACGAAATTGACTTTAGTCGAAGTTGACATATTGGGTCAATGGGTTTTTCATTGGGTCAAGGATTGACCATTTTGACCAAAATTGACTTTTTTTGTCAGAGATTGACTTATTGGGTGAATAATTGGTCATTAGGTCAAAAATTGACTATTTTAGCCAAAATCGAATTTTTGGTCAAAAGTTAACCCATTGGTTCAACGTGAGGGTCATTGGGTCAGAAATTAACAATAGATGACATTTTGGTCAAAAGTGTCAAAAGTTGAACTATTTTGACCAAAATTAAATTTTTGGTCAAAAGTTAACCCATTGGGTGAACGGGGTGGTCATTGGGTCAGAAATTGTCCATTTTGACCAAATTTGACTTTTGGTCAAAAGTTGACTTATTCCTAATTCGATGAGTTGGTAGTTGGGTTAAGAATTGGCCATTTTAACCGAAGATGGCTTTTTGGTCAAAAGTTGATCTATTGGTTCAATGAGTTGGTCATTGGGTCAAAAATTGACCATTTTGACCAAAGTTGACTTTTTGGTCAAAAGTTGGACTATTGGGTCAATGGGAGGTCATTGGGTCAAAAATTGACTTTTTTTACCACAATTGACTTTTTGGTCAAAAGTTGACTTATTGGGTCAATGAGTTTGTCATTGGGTCGAGGATTGACCATTTTAACTAAAGTTGACTTTTTGGTCAGAGGTTGACTTATTAGGTCAATAATTGGTCATTAGGTCAAAATTTGATTATGTTGACCAAAATTGAATGTTTAGACAAAACTTGACCTATTTGGTCAATTGGGTGGTCATTTAACCATTTTGACCAAAGTTGACTTTTTAATCAAAAGTTGATATTTTAGGGTTAAAGGTTTGGTCATTGGGTCAAAAACTGTCCATTTTAACCAAACTTGACTTTTTGGTCAAAAGTTGTCTCATTGGGTCATTAGGTTGGTGATTAGGGCAATGATTAACCATTTTGACAAAAGTTGACTTTTTGGCCAGAGATTGACTTATTGGGTGAATAATTGGTCATTAGGTCTAAAATTGACTATTTTGTCAAAAATTTAATTTTTGGTCAACATGTCACCTATTGGGTCAACGGGATGGTCATTGGGTCAGAAATTGACCATTTCGTCCAAAGTTGACTATTTGGTCAAAAGTTAACCTATTGGGTCAATGGGATGATCATTAGATAAAAAATTGACTATTTTGACCAAAACTGACTTTTTTTTTCAAAACTTGACTTCTTAGGCCGATGGGTTGGTCATTGGGTCCACGATTGACCATTTTGACCAAATTTCATTATTTGGTCAATGGGTTGGTCTTTGGGTCAAGAATTGATAATTTTGACCAAAGTTAACTTTTTGGTAAAAGATTGACTTATTGGGTCAATAATTGGTCATTAGGTCAAAAATTGATTATTTTGACCAAAATTGACTTTTTGGTCAAATATTGACCTATTGGGTCAATGAGTTGGTCATTGGGTTAAGGATTGACCAATTTGTCAAAAGTTGACTTTTTGGTCAAAAGTTGACATATTGTGTCAATTGGTTGGTCATTAGGTCGAAATTTACCATTTTCATCGAAAGTTGACTTTTTGGTAAAGTTTGACTCGTTGGAGTTAATGGGTTTCTCATTAGGTGAAGATTGACCATTTTATCAAAGTTGGCTTTTGGTAAAGAGATTGACTTATTGAAGCGATAATTGGTTAGTTAGGTGCAAAATTGACTATTTTGACAAAAATTGACTTTTTGGTCAAAAGTTGACATATTGGGTCAATGGGTTGGTCCTGGGTCAATGACTGATCATTTTGACCAAAGTTGACTTCTTGGTTAAAGTTTGACCTGTTGGGTCAATGGGTTTCTCATTGGGACAAAGATTGCCATGTTGACCAAAATTGACTTTTTGGTAAGAGATTGACTTATTGAGCAATAATTAGTCATTAGGTCAAAAATTGACTATTTTTACAAAAATTAACTTTTTGGTCAAAGTTTTCCTATTGGGTTAATGGGTTGGTCAATTGGTCAATGATTGATCATTTTGATCAAAGTTTGACTTCTTGGTTAAATGTTGACCATTGGTCAATGGGTTGGTCATTGGGTCAGAAATTAATCATTTTAACCAAAGTTGTCTTTTTAATTAAAAGTTGACCTATTTGGCCAATAGGTGGTCATTAGGTTAAAAATAAACTATTTTGACCAAAATTAAATTTTTGGTTAAAAGTTGAACCATTGGATCAATGGGTATGTCATTGGTTCAAGGATTGACCATTTTGACTAAAGTTGACATTTAGTCAAAAGTTGACATATTAGGACAATTGGTTGGTCATTGGGTCAAGGATTGACCATTTTGACCAAGGTTGACTTTTTGGTCAAAAGTTGACCTATTGGGTCGATGGGTTCGATCATTGGATTGAAGATTGACCATTTTTATCAATTTTGACTTTTGGTCGAAAGTCGACCAGTTGGGTCGATAGGTCTGTCATTTGGTCAAGGATTGACCATTATGACCAAAGTCGACTTTTTGGTGAGAGATTGACTTATTGGGTAAAATATTGGTCATTAGGTCAAAAGTTTGTTATTTTGACCAAAATTGACTTTTTCTTTAAAAGTTGACCGATTGCGTTAATGAGTTGGTCATTGGGTCAAGAATTAACCTTTTCGGCCAAAGTTCACTTTTTGGTCAAAAGTTAACCAATTGAATTAATGGGTTTGTCATTGGGTCAGAAATTGAACATTTTGACCAATGTTGACTTTTTGGTCAAAAGTTGACCTATTGCGTCAATGGGTTGTCATTAGGTAAAAAATTGATTATTTTGACCAAAATTGACTTTTTGTTCAAAAGTTGACCTATTAGTTCAATGAGGTTGTCATTGGGTCAAGGATGGACCTTTTTGACCAATGTTGACTTTTTGGTCAAAAGTGGACCTATTTGGTCAATGGGTTGGTCATTGGGTCAAGGATTGACCATTTTGAACAAAGTTGACTTTTTGGTCAGAAATTGACTTATTGGGTCAATAATTGGTCATTAGGCCAAAAATTAACTATTTTGACCAAAATTAAAGTTTTGGTCAAAAGTTGACCCATTGGGTCAATAGAGTGGCCGTTGGGTCAGAAATTGAACATTTTGACCAAAGTTGACTTTTTGACAATTGTTGAACTATTGGATCAATGGGTTGGTCATTGGGTTAAGGATTGACCATTTTGACAAAATTTAACTTTTTGGTCAAAAGTGTACATATTGGGTCAATGAGTAGTTCATTGGGTCAGAAAATGACCATTTTGACCAAAGTTGACTTTTTGCTCAAAAGTTGACCTATTGGGTCCATTGGGTGGTCATTAGGTAAAAAATTGATTATTTTGACCAAAGTTGACTTTTTGGTCAGAAGTTGACATGTTGGGTCAATTGGTTGGTCATTGGGTCAAGGATTGACCTTTTTGACCAAAGTTGACTTTTTGCTCAAAAGTTGACCTATTGGGTCAATGGGTTGGTCATTTGGTCAAAAATTGACCATTTTAACCAAAGTTGACTTTTTTCTCAAAGGTTGGCCGATATGGTTAATGGGGTGGTCATTTGATCAAAAATTGAAATATTTTACCAACATTGACTTTTTGGTTAAAAGTTGACCTATTGGGTCAATGGGTTAGTCATTAGGTCAAGGATTGACCATTTTGACCAAATTTAACTTTTTTGTTAAAACTTGTCCTATTGGGTCAATGGGTTGGTCATTGGGTCAGAAATTGACCATTTTGACTAAAGTTGACTTTTTGATCAAAAGTTGACCTATTAGGACAATTGGGTGGCTATTAGGTCAAAATTGACAATTTTGACCAAAAGTGACTTTTTGGTCAAAAGTTGACCTATTGGGTCAACGGGTTGGTCATTGGGTCAAGGATTGACCATTTTGACTAAAATTGACATTTTGGTCAAAAGTTGACCTATTAGGTCAAGGATTGACTAATTTGACCACACTTGACTTTTTGGACAGAGATTGACATATTGTGTTAATAATTAGTAATTCGGTCAAAAATTGATTATTTTGACCAAAATTGAATTTTTGGTTTAAAGTTGACCCATTGAGTCGATGGGGTGGTCATTGTGCCGAAAATTGACAATTTTGACCAAAGTTGACTTTTTGGTCAAAAGATGATCTATTGGGTCAATGGGTTGGTCATTGGGTTAGAAATTGACCATTTTGACCAAACTTAACTTTTTGGTTAAAAGTTGATCTATTGGGTCAATGAGTTGGCCATTAGGTCAAGGATTGACCATTTTGGCAAAAGTTGACTTTTTAGTCAAAAGTTGACCTTTTGGGTAAATGGGTTGGTCATTGGGTCATGGATTGATCATTTTGACTAAGTTGACTTTTTGATAAAAGAATGGCTTACTGGGCCAATAATTGGTCAATAGGTAAAAAATTGACTAATTTGACCAAAATGTACTTTTTGGTCAAATATTGACCTAGTGGGTCAATGGGTTGCTTTTTGGGTCAAGGATTGACCAATTTGACCAAAGTTGACTTTTTTGTCAAAAGTTGCCATACTAGGTCAATTTTTTGATCATTGGGTCATAAATTGACCATTTTGATCAAATTTGACTTTTCGGTCAAAATTTGACATGTTGGGTCAATGGGTTTGTCATTGGGTCAAGGATTGACCATTTTAACCAAAGTTGACTTTTTGGTAAGAGATTGACTTATTAGGCAATAATTGTTCATTAGGTCAAAAATTGACTATTTTGACTAAAATTGACTTTTTTATCAAAAGTTGACCTATTGGGTCAATGTGTTGGTCATTGGGTCAAGGATTGATCATTTTGACCAAAGTTGACTTTTTGGTTAAATGTTGACCATTGGGTCATTGGGTTGGTCATTAATTCAGAAAATTGCCCATTTTAACCAAAGTTGACTTTTTGGTCAAAAGTTGACCTATTGGGTCAATGGGTGGTCATTAGGTTAAAAATTACTATTTTAAACAAAAATGACTTTTTGTTCAAAAGTTGATCAAAAGTTGACCTATTGGGTCAATTGGTATGTCATTGGTTCAAGGATTGACCCTTTTGACAAAAGTTGACTTTTAGGTCAAAGGTTGACATATTGGGTCAAATGTTTTGTCATTGGGTCAAGGATTGACCATTTTGACCAATGTTGACTTTTTGGACAAAAGTTGACTTATTGGGTGAACGGCTTGGTCATTGGATCAAGGATTGAACATTTTGACCAAAGTTGACTTTTTGGTCAAAAGTTGACCTATTGGATCAGTGGATTGGTCATTGGGTTAGAAATTGACCATTTTTACCAAAGTTGACTTTTGGTCAAAAGTTGACCTTTTGGGTCAATGGGGCGGTCATTAAGTCAAAAATTGATTTTTTTGACCGAAATTAACTTTTTGGTCAAAAGTCGACCTATTGGGTCATTGGGTTAAGCATTGACGATTTTGACCAAAGTTGACTTTTGGGTCAAACGTTTACCTAACTGGACAATCGGTTGGTCATTGGGACAAGGATTGGCCATTTTGAGCAAAGTTGACTTTTTGGCTAGAGAATGACTTATCGGGTCAATGATTGGTCATTGGGTCAATAATTGGTCATTAGGTCAAAAATTTATTATATTGACCAAAATTGAATTTTTGGTCAAAAGTTGAACCATTGGAACTACGGGGTGGTCATTTTGTTAGAAATTGACCATTTTGACCAAAGTTGACCTTTTGGTCAAAAGTTGACCTATTGAGTCAAGGGTTTGGTCATGGGGTGAGAAACTGGCCATTTTAACCAAACTTGACTTTTTTCGTCAAAAGTTGACCTATTGGGTCAATGTTTATGTCATTAGGTCATTAATTGACATTTTGACCAAAGTTGACTTTTTGGTCAAAGATTGACTTATTGGGTCAATAATTTGTCATTAGGTCAAAAATTGACAATTTTGACCAAAATTGAATTTTTGGTCAAAAGTTGACCCATTGGGTCAACGGGGTGGTCATTGGGTCAGAAATTGACCATATCGAACAAAGTTGACCAATTCGGTCAATGAAATGGTCATTAGGTGAAAAATTGACTTTTTTGACCAAAATTGAATTTTTGGTCAAAAGTTGACCTATTGGGTCAATGCATTGGTCATCGCGTTAATGATTGACCATTTTGACCAAAATTGACTTTTTGATGAAAAGTTGAACTATTGGGTCATTGGGTTTGTCATTGGGTCAATGATTGACTATTTTGACCAAAGCTGACTTTTTGGTAAGAGATTGACTTATTGGGTCAATAATTGGTCAGTAGGACAAAAATTGATTTTTTTGACCAAAATTGACTTTTTTTATCAAAACTTGACATATTGGGTCAATGGGTTGGTCATTGGGTCAAGGATTGACCATTTTGACCAAATTTGACTTTTTGGTCAAAAGTTGACCTTTTGAGTCAATGGGTTGGTCATTGGGTCAGAAATAGACCAAATAGACCAAAGTCGACTTTTTGGTCAAAGTTGACATATTGGGTCAACTGGGTCGTCATTAGTTCAAAAATTGACTTTTTTGACCAAATTGCTTTTTGGTAAAAGGTTGATATATTGGGTCATTGAGTCAAAGATTGACCAATTTGACCATAGTTGAATTTTTGGTCAAAAGTTAACCTATTGGGTTAATGGGCTGGTCATTGGGTCAAGGATTTACCATTTTGACAAAAGTTGACTTTTTGTTCAAAATTTGTCCTATTGAGTCAATGGCTTGGTCATTGGGTCAAAAATTGACCATTTTGACCAAAGTTGACTTTTGGTTAAATATTGAACTTTTGGGTCAATGGGGCGGTCATTAGGTCAAAAATTAATTTTTTTTACTGAAATTGACTTTTTGGTCAAAAGTTGACCTTTTGGGTCATTGGGTCAAGGATTATCCATTTTGACCAAAGTTTACTTTTTGGTCAAAAATATACCTATTTGATTAATCTGTTGGTCATTGATTAGGTCAAGGATTGACCATTTTGACCGAAGTTGACTTTTTGGTCAGAGTTTGACTTGTTGGGTCATTAATTGGTCATTAGGTCAAAAATTAACTATTTTGACCAAAATTTAATTTTTGGTCAAAAGTTGACTCATTGGGAGAACAGGGTGGTCATTAGGTCAATGATTGACCATTTTGACCAAAGTTGACTTTTTGGTTAAAAGTTTACCTATTGGGTCAATTGGTTGGTCATTTGGTCAAGGATTGACCATTTTGACCAAAGTTGACTTTTTGTCAGAGATTGACTTTTTGGGTCAATAATTGGTCATTAGGTCAAAAATTGACTATTTTGACCAAAATTGAATTTTTGGACAAAAGTTGAACCACTTGGTCAACGGGTGGTCATTGGGTCAGAAATTGACCATTTAGACCAAAGTTGACTTTTTGGACAAAAGTTGACCTATTGGGTCAATGATATGGTCATTAGGTAAAAAATTGACTATTCGGTCAACCCATTCGACCAGTCAGATGATATGACATGTCAGCTCTGTTCGGTTTTGTACGCATGATCTACTTTTGGGTGCTTGTTAGCATATGATCAGTTGTACTTCTTTTAGCAGAATTAATGAAATTTTTAGTTTTTCAGAAATGATTTCTTTTCAGCGCGATAGTCGAAAGCCGTTGAACCACGTGTTTGGTCCAAAATGAAAGGACAAAAAGAAGGATGCAGAAGAAAATGATAAAAAGAAAACACGATGAAATTAAAAATGAAATGAACCCGAAACATAGATTAGATGAAAATGAAATTGAAATGAAATCAAAATAGAAATTAAAAAAAAAGTTTAAATCAAATGAAAGAAAGTAAAACAAAACAAATTGAAAGAAAATGATGAATTGAAAACAAAACAAAATGATAATTTTCTCTTTTTCTCTCTCTCGAGATTCTTAATCACTGCACTCATCTTTAAATCCCTCGCTTTTGCTGGCACTCCGCAAAATTTGGCACTTTTCACACAGCGACGCTTCTCACAAATTCAAAATATCTTGAAATTCTCCTAATCTTGCAATGGCTACCGATCTTAGCAGAATTGCACGAAATCGCTTTCTTTTAAAGTTAAATACCAAGTTTTACCCAATTCTCCCTAAAAGAAATTACGGGATCAGTACTGAAATCCTGATTCCCCTCTGTCACCTCTTATGTTGGATATGAGTCCTTGAGCTTTCCTTCCGATTTGACACCTTGGGCCGGATGTGAGTTCATAAGCTTTCCTCCCAAAGATCTTCCCAAAATTCCCTAATTTTCAATCATCCTTTCGAGATATTTTTCCGCCCTCCATGAAACTCTGGGAATGGAGCTTAGTCGTCCGAGTTCCCAAAATTCCCAAATTTTCCTTCATCCTTCCAAGATATTTTCCAACCTTCCATGAAATTCCAGGAACAGAGCTTAGTCGTACGATTTCCCTCAAAATTCCCTAATTTTTCGTCATCCTTCTGAGAAATTTTTCCGCCCTCCATGAAGTTTCAGTACCGGAGCTTAGTCTTCTGATTTCCCAAAATTCCTTAATTTTCCTTCATCCTTCAAAGAAATTTTCCCTCCTTCCATGAAATTCCGGGAACGGAGCTTTGTCGTCCGATTTCCCCCAAATTCCCTAATTTTCCATTATCCTTCTGAGAAATTGGGTCAAAAATTGACCATTTTAACTGAAGATGACTTTTTAGTCAAAATCTGATCTATTGGGTCAGTGGGTTGGTCATTGGGTCAAAAATTGACCATTTTGACCAAATTTGAAGTTTTGGTCAAAAGTTAACCTATTGGGTTAATGGGTGCTCATTAGGTCAAAAATTGACTATTTTGACCAAAATTGACTTTTTTTGTCAAAGGTTGGCCTATTGGGTCAATGGGTTTGTCGTTGTGTCAAGGATTGACCATTTTGACCAAAGGTGACTTTTTGGTCAGAGATTGACTTATTGGGTCAATAATTGATCATTAGGTCAAAAATTAACTTTTTGACCAAAATTTAATTTTCGGCTAAAAGTTAACCCAATGAGTCAACGGGTTGGTCATTGGGTCAGAAATTGACCTTTTTGACCAAAGTTGACTTTTTGGTCAAATGTTAACCTATTTAGCCAATGAGTTGGTAATTTGGTCATGAATTGACCATTTTGACCAAGTATGACTTTTTAGTCAAAGGTTAACCTATTGAGTCAATGGGTTGGTCATTGGGCCAAAAATTGACCATTTTGACCAAAGTTGACTTTTTGGTTAAAAGCTGATCTATTCGGTTAATGGGTGATCATTTGGTCAAAAATTGACTATTTTAACCAAAATTAGCTTTTTGGTCAAAAGTTGACCTATTCGGTCAATGGGTTTGTCATTTGGTCAAGGATAGACCATTTTGACCAAAGTTGACTTTTTGGTCAGAGATTGACTTATTGGATCAACAATTGGTCATTAATTAAAAAATTGACTATTTTGACCAATATTAACTTTTTGGTCAAAAGTTGATCTATTAGCCCAATGGGTTGGTCATTGGGTCAAGGATTGATCTTTTAGACTTAAGATGAATTTTTGGTCAAAAGTTGACCTATTGGGTCAATGAGTTGGTCATTGGGTCAAGATTGACCTTTTTGTCCAAAGTTGACTTTTTGGTCAGTGATTGGCTTACTGGGTCAATAATTGGTCATTAGGTTAAAAGTTGACTATTTTATCCAAAATTGACTTTTTGGCCAAAGTTTATTTATTGGGTCAATGGGTAGTCATTATGTTAAAAATTGACTATTTTGACCAAAATTGACTTTTGGGTCAGAAGTTGACATATTGGGTAAATGGGTTTGTCATTTGGTCAAGGATGAACCATTTTGACCAAATTTGACTTTTTGGTCAGAGATTGACTTATTGGGTCAATAATTGCTCATTAGGTCAAAAATTGACTATTTTGGCCAAAATTAAATTTTTCGTCAAAAGTTAATCCATTGGGTCAACGGGAGGGTCATTGGGTCAGAAATTAACCATTTTGACCAAAGATGTCTTTTTGCTCAAAAGTTGACCTATTTTGACCAAAATTGAATTTTTGGTCAAAAGATAACACATTGGGTCAACGGGGTGGTCATTGGGTCAAAAATTGTCCATTTTGACTAATATTGACTTTTTGGTCAAAAGTAGACCTATTTGCTCAATGAGTTGGTACTTGGGTTAAGAATTGACCATTTTGACCGAAGATGACTTTTTGGTCAAAAGATGATCAATTTTTTTCAATGGATTAGTCATTGGGTCAACAATTGAACATTTTGACCAAAGTTGACTTTTTGGTCAAAAGTTGAACTATTGGGTCAGTGGGTGGTCATTAGGTCAAAAATTGACTATTTTGACCAAAATTGACTTTTTGGTCAAAAATTGACCTATTGGGTTAATGGGTTTGTCATTAGGTCAAGGATTGAGCATTTTGTTCAAAGTTGACTTTTTGGTCAGTGATTGACTTATTAGGTTAATAATTGGTCATTAGGTTAAAATATGACTTTTTTGACCAAAATTGAATTTTTAGTCAAAAGTTAACCCAATGAGTAAACGGGGTGCTCTTTGGGTCAGAAATTGACCATTTTGACCAAAGTTGACATTTTGGTCAAAGGTTGACCTATTTGGGCAATGATTTGCTAATTGGGTCAAGAATTGACCATTTTGACCAAATGTGACTTTTTAGTTAAAAGTTGACCTATTGGGTTAATGGGTTGGTCGTTGGGTAAAAAATTGACCATTTTGACCGAAGTTGACTTTTTCGTCAATAGTTGACCTATTAGGTCAATGGGTGGTCATTAGGTCAAAAATTGATTATTTTGACCAAAATTGACTTTTTGTTCAAAAGTTGACCTATTGGGTCATTGAGTTGGTAATTGAGTCAAGGATTGACCATTTTGACCAAAGTTGACTTTTTGGTCAGAGATTGACTTATTGGGTCAATAGTTGGTCATTAAGTCAAAATTAACTATTTTGACCTAAATTGACTTTTTGGTCAAAGGTTGGCCTATTAGGCCAATTGGTTGGTCATTGGGTCAAGGATTGATCTTTTTGACCAAAGTTCACTTTTTGGTCAAAAGTTGGCCTATTGGGTCAAGGGGAGTCATAAAGTTAAAAATTGACTATTTTGACCAAAATTGACTTTTTGGTCAGAAGTTGATATATAGGGTCAAAAGGTCTTTCATTGTGTCAAGGATTGACCATTTTGACCATAGTTGACTTTTTGGTCAGAGATTGACTTATTGGGTCAATAATTAGTCATTAGGTCAAAAACTGACTATTTTTGCCAAATTGCATTTTTGGTCAAAAGTTAACCCACTGGGTTAACGGGGGTCAATAGGTCAGAAATTAATCATTTTGACCAAAGATGACTTTTTGTTCAAAAGTTGACCTATTTTGAGTAAAATTGGATTTTTGGTCCAAAGTTAACCCATTGGGTTAACGGGGTGGTCATTGGGTCAGAAATATTCCATTCTGACAAAAGTTGACTTTTTGGTTAAAAGTTGACTTATTTGGTCAATGAGTTGGTAGTTGGGTTAAGAATTGGCCATTTTGACCGAAGATGGCTTTTTGGTCAAAAGTTGATCTATTGGTTCAATGGGTTGGTCTTTGGGTAAAAAATTGACCATTTTGACCAAAGTTGACTTTTTGGTCAAAAGTTGACCTATTGGGTCAATGGGCGGTCATTAGGTCAAAAATTGACTATTTTGACCAAAATTGACTTTTTGGTCAAAAGTTGACCTATTGGGTTAATGGGTTTGTCATTTTGTCAAAGATTGACCATTTTGACCAAAGTTGACTTTTTGGTCAGAGATTGACTTATTGGGTCAACAATTGGTCATTAATTTAATAATTGCTTATTTTGACCAAAATTGACTTTTTTTGTCAAAAGTTGACCTATTAGGCCAATGGGTTGGTCATTAGGTCAAGGATTGATCATTTTGACCAAAGTTGACTTTTTACTCAAAAGTTGACCTATTTGGTCAATGAGTTGGTAGGTGGGTCAAGAACTGACCATTTTGACTGAATATGAATTTTTGGTAAAAAGTTGATATATTGGTTCAATGGTTTGTTCATTAGGTCAAAAATTGACCATTTTGACTGAAGTTGACTTTTTGGCCAAAAATTGAACTTTTGGGTCAATGGGTGGTCATTAGGTCAAACATTGACTATGTTGACTAAAATTGTCTTTTTGGTCAAAAATTGACTTATTGGGTCAATGAGTTTCTCATTGGGTCAAGGATTGACCATTTTGGCCAAAGATGACTTTTTTTTCAGAGATTGACTTATTGGGTCAGCAATTGGTCATTAGGTCAAAATTTGACTTTTTGACCAAAACTGAATTTTTAGTCAGAAGTTAACCCAATGGGTCAACGGGATGGTCATTGGGTCAGAAATTGAAAATTTTTACCGAAGTTGACTTTTTGGTCAAAAGTTGACCTATTTGGTTATTGAGTTGGTAATTGGGTCAAGAATTGACCATTTTGACCGAAGATGACTTTTTGGTCAAAAGTTGAGCTATTGGGTCATTGGGTTGGTCATTATGTAAAAAATTGACCATTTTGACCATAGTTGAGTTTTGGTCAAAAGTTGACCTATTGGGTCAAAGGGTGCTCATCAAGTCAAAAATTGACTATTTCGACCAAAATTAATTTTTTTGTCAAAAGTTGACCTATTGGGCCAATGGCTTTGTCGTTAGGTCAAAGATTGGTCATTTTGACCAAAGTTGAATTTTTTGTCAGAGATTGACTTATTGGGTTAATAATTAGTCATTAGGTCAAAAATTATCTTTTTGACCAAAATTGAATTTTTTGTCAAAAGTTAACTCAATGGGTCAACGAGGTGGTCATTGGGTCAGAAATTGACCTTTTTGACCAAAGTTGACTTTTTGGTCAAATGTTAACATATTTGGCCAATGAGTTTGTAATTGGGTCATGAATTGACCATTTTGACCAATTTTGACTTTTTAGTCAAAGGTTAACCTATTTGGTCAATGGGTTGGTCATTGGGTCAAAAATTGACCATTTTGAACAAAGTTGACTTTGTTGTCAAACGTTGATCTATTGGGTCAATGGGTGATCATTTGGTCAAAAATTAAGTATTTTGACCAAAATTGACTTTTTGGTCAAAAGTTGACCTATTATGTCATTGGGTTTGTCATTTGGTCAAGGATTGACCATGTCGACCAAAGTTGACATTTTGGTCAGAGATTGACTTATTGGATCAATAATTGGTTATTAATTCAAAAATTGACTATTTTGACCAAAATTGACTTTTTGGTCAAAAGTTGACCTTTTAGGCTAATGGGTTGGTCATTGGGTCAAAGATTGATCTTTTTGACCAAAGTTGACTTTTTGGTCAAAAGTTGACCTATTGGGTCAATGGGTTGGTCATTGGGTCAAGATTGACCTTTTTGACCAAAGTTGACTTTTTGGTCAGAGCTTGACTTACTGGGTCAATAATTGGTCATTAGGTTAAAAATTGACTACATTTACCAAAATTGACTTTTTTTGTCAAAAGTTGACCTATTGGGTCAATGGGTAGTCATTAAGTTAAAAATTGACTATTTTGACCAAAATTGACTTTTTGGTCAGAAGTTGACATATTGATTCAATGCTTTTGTCATTGGGTCAAGGATGGTTCATTTTGACTAAAGTTGACTTTTTGGTCAGAGATTCACATATTGGGTCAATAATTTGTCATTAGGTCAAAAATTAACCATTTTGGCTAAAATTAATTTTTTGGTTAAAAGTTAACCCATTGGGTCAATGGGAGGGTCATTGGGTCAGAAATTAACCATTTTGACTAAAGATGACTTTTTGGTCAAAAGTTGACCTATTTTGACCAAAATTGAATTTTTGGTCAAAAGTTAACTCATTGGGTCAATGGGGTGGTCATTGGGTCAGAAATTGTCCATTTTGACCGAAATTGACTTTTTGGTCAAAAGTTGACCTATTTGCTCCATGAGTTGGTAGTTGGGTCAAGAATTGACAATTTTGACCGAAGATGACTTTTTGGTCAGAAGTTGAACTATTGGGTCAATGGGTGGTCATTATGTCAAAAATTAACTATTTTGGTCAAAATTGACTTTTTAGTCAAAAATTGACCTATCGGGTTAATGGGTTTGTCATTGGGTCAAGGATTGAGCATTTTGACCAAAGTTGACTTTTTGGTCAGTGATTGACTTATTGGGTCAATAATTGAGTCATTAGGTCGAAATTGACTTTTTGACCAAAGCTGAATTTTAGTCGAAAGTTAACCCAATGGGTTAACGGGGTTGTCATTAGGTCAGAAATTGACCATTTTGACCAAAGTTGGATTTTTGGTCAAAGGTTGACCTATTTGGCCAATGAGTTAGTAATTGGGTCAAGAATTGACCATTTTGACCAAAGATGACTTTTACGTAAAAAGTTGACCTATTGGGTGAATGGGTTGGTCATTGGGTAAATATTGATCATTTTTACCAAAGTTGACTTTTTGGTCAAAAGTTGACCAATTAGGTCAATAGGTGGTCATTAGGTCAAAAATTTACTATTTTGATAAAAATTGACTTTTTGGTCAAAAGTTGACCTATTGGGTCATTGAGTTGGTAATTGGGTCAAGGATTGACCATTTTGACCAAAGTTTACTTTTTGGTCAGAGATTAACTTATTGGGTCAATAATTGGTCATTAAGTAAAAAATTGACTATTTTGACCAAAATTGACTTTTTGGTCAAAAGTTGGCCTACTAGGCCAATGGGTTGGTCATTGGGTCAAGGATTGATCTTTTTGGCCAAAGTTGACTTTTTGGTCAAATGTTGACCTATTGGGTCAATGGGTTGGTCATTGGGTCAAGATTGACCTTTTTGACCAAAGTTGACTTTTTGGTTAGAGATTGGCTTACTGGGTCAATAATTAGTCATTAGGATAAAAATTGACTATTTTGACAAATATTGACTTTTTGGTCAAAAGTTGACTTTTTGGGTCAATGGGTAGTCATTAAGTTAAGAATTGACAATTTTGACCAAAATGGACTTTTTGGTCAGAAGTTGACATATTGGGTCAATAGGTTTTTCATTGGGTCAAGGTTTGACCAAAGTTGACTTTTTTTGTCAGAGATTGACTTATTGGGTCAATAATTGATCATTAGGTCAAAAATTTACTATATTGGCCAAAATTGAATTTTTGGTCAAAAGTACCATTGGGTCAACAGGAGGGTGATTGGGTCAGAAGTTAACCATTTTGACCAAAGATGACTTTTTGTTCAAAAGATGACCTATTTAAACCAAAGTTGATCTTTTGGTCAAAAGTTGACCCATTGGGTCAACGGGGTTGTCATTGGATCATAAATTATCCATTTTGACAAAAACTGACTTTTTGGTCAAAAGTTGACCCATTTGGTCAATGAGTTGATAGTTGGGTCAACAATTGACCATTTTGACCGAAGATGAGTTTTTGGTCAAAAGATGATCTATTGGTTCAATGGATTGGTCATTGGGTCAACAATTGACCATTTTAACCAAAGTTGACTTTTTTGTCAAAAGTTGAACTATTGGGTCAATGGGTGGTCAATAGGTCAAAAATTGACTATTTTGACCAAAATTGACTTTTTAGTCAAAAATTGACCTATTGGGTTAATGGGTTTGTCATTGAGTCAAGGATTGAACATTTTGACCAAAGTTGACTTTTTGGTTAGTGATTGACTTATTGGGTCAATAATTGGTCATTAGGTTAAAATTTGACTTTTTTGACCAAAACTGAATTTTTAGTTAAAAGTTAACCCAATGGGTCAACTGGTTGGTCATTGGGTAAGAAATTGACAATTTTGACCAAAGTTGACTTTTTGGTCAAAGGTTGACCTTATTTGGCCAATGAGTTGGTAATTGGCTCAAAAATTGACCATTTTGGCCAAAGATGACATTTCAGTCAAAAGTTGACCAATTGGGTTAATGGGTTTGTCATTGGGTAAAAATTGACCATTTCTACCAAAGTTGACTTTTTGGTTAAAAGTTGACATATTGGGTCAATGGGTGGTCATTAGGTCAAAAATAGACTATTTTGACCAAAATTGCCTTTTTGGTCAAAAGTTGACCTATTGGGTTATTGATTTGGCAATTGGATCAAGGATTGATCATTTTGATCAAATTTGACTTTTTGGTCAGAGATTGACTTAATGGGTCAATAATTGGTCATTAAGTCAAAAATTGACTTTTCTGTCAAAAGTTGACCTATTATGCCAATAGGTTGGTCATGGGGTCAAGGATTGATCCTTTTGACCAAAGTTGACTTTTTGGTCAAAAGTTGACTGATTGGGTCAATGGGTTGGTCATTGGGTCAAGATTGACCTTTTTTACCAAAGTTGACTTTTTGGTCAAAGATTGGCTTACTGGGTCAATAATTGGTCATTAAGTTAAAAATTGACTATTTTGACCAAAATTGACTTTTTGGTCAGAAGTTGACATATTGGGTTAATTGGTTTTTTATTGGGTCAAGGATTGACCATTTTGACCAAAGTTGACTTTTTGGTCAGAGATTGACTTATTGGGTCACTAATTGGTCATTAGGTCAAAAACTGACTATTTTGGCCAAAATTGAATTTTTGGCCAAAAGTTAACCCACTGGGTTAACGAGGGTCAATGGGTCAGAAATTAACCATTTTGACCAAAGATGACTTTTTGTTCAAAAGTTGACCTATTTTGAGCAAAATAGAATTTTTTGTCAAAAGTTAACCCACTTGGTCAACAGGGTGGTCATTGGGTCAGAAATTGTCCATTTTGACCAAAGTTGACTTTTTGGTCAAAAGTTGACTTATTTGGTCAATGAGTTGGTAGTTGGGTTAAGAATTGGCCATTTTGACCGAAGATGGCTTTTTGGTCAAAAGTTGATCTATTGGTTCAATGGGTTGGTCATTGGGTCAAAAATTGACCATTTTGACCAAAGTTGTCTTTTTGGTCAAAAGTTGAACTATTGGGTCAATGGGTGGTCATTTGGTAAAAAATTGACTATTTTTGACCAAAATTGACTTTTTGGTCAAAAGTTGACCTATTGGGTCAATGTGTTTGGCATTGGGTCAAGGATTGACCATTTTGACCAAAGTTGAGTTTTTGGTCAGAGATTGGCTTATTGGGTCAATAATTGGTCATTAATTCAAAAATTACTTATTTAGACCAAATTTAACTTTTTGGTCACAAGTTGACCTATTAGGCCAATGGGTTGGTCATTGGGTCAAGGATTGATCATTTTGAACAAAGTTGACTTTTTGGTCAAAAGTTGACCTATTTGATCAATGAGTTGGTAGGTGGGTCAAGAACTGACCATTTTGACTAAAGATGATTTTTGGTCAAAAGTTGATCTATTGGTTCAATGGGTTGGTCATTGGGTAAAAATTAACCATTTTGACCAAAGATGACTTTCTGGTCAATAGTTGAACTATTGGGTCAATGGGTGGTCATTTGGTTAAAAATTGACTATTTTGACCAAAATTGACTTTTTGGTCAAAAGTTGACCTATTTGGTCAATGGGTTTGTCATTGGGTTAAGGATTGACCATTTTGACCAAAGTTGACTTTTTGGTCAAAAGTTGTCCAATTGGGTCAATGGGTTGGTCATTGGGTAAAAAATTGACCATTTTGACCAAGTTGACTTTTTAGTCAAAAGTTGATCTTTTGGGTCAATGGGAAGCCATTAGGTCAAAATATGACTATTTTTAACCAAAATTTGCTTTTTAGTCAAAAATTGACATATTGGATCAATGGGATTGTCATTGGGTCAAGGATTGACCATTTTAACCAAAATTAACTTTTTGGTGAGAGATTCACTTATTGGGTCAATAATTGGTCATTAATTCAAAAATTAGGTATTTTGACCGAAATTGACTTTGTGGTCAAAAGTTGACCTATTAGGCTAATAGGTTGGACATTGGGTCAAGGATTAATCATTTTTTCTAAAGTTGATTTTTTGGTTAAAAGTTGACCTATTGGGTCAATTGGTTGGTCATTGAGTAAAGGATTGACCATTTTGACCAAAGTTGACTTTATGGGTCAATAATTGGTCATTAGGTCAAAAATTGACTATTTTAACAAAAATCAAGTCTTTGGTCAAAAGTTAACCTATTGGGTCAATGGGTGGTCGTTAAGTCAAAAATTGACAATTTTGATGAAAATTGACTTTTTGGTCAAAAGTTGACCTATTGGGTCAAGGATTGACCATTTTGACCAAGGTTGACTTTTTTGTCAGAGATTGACTTATTGGGTCAATAATTGGTCATTAGGTCAAAAATTGACTTTTTTGACCAAAATTGAATTTTTGGTCAAAAGTTAACCCATCGGGTCGATGGGGCGGTCATCAGGTCGAAATCGACCATTTTGACCAAAGATGACTTTTTGGTCGAAAGTCGACTCTATTTTGATTAAAATTGAATTTTTGGTCAAATGTTAACCTATTAGGTCAACTAGGCGCTCATTGGGTCAGAAATTGATCATTTCGACCAAAGTTGACTTTTTGGTCAAAGATGACCTATTTGGTCAATGAGTTAGATCAATTGATCGAAAATTGACCATTTTGACCAAAGATGACTTTTTGGTCAAAGTTGACCTATTAGGTCAATGGATTAGTCATCAGGTTAAAATCGACCATTTTGACCAATGTCGACCTTTTGGTCAAAAGTCGATCTATCCGGGTCAATGAGTTGGTAATTAGTCAAGAATTGACCATTTTGTCCAAAGATGACTTTTTGGTCAAAAGTTGACCTATTGGGTCAATGGGTGGTCATTGGGTCAAAAATTGACCATTTTGACCAAAGTTGATTTTTTTGGTCAAAAGTTGACCTTTTGGGTCAATGGGTGGTCATTAGCTCAAAAATTTTCTATTTTGACCAAAATTAATTTTTTGGTCAAAAGTTAACTCTATTAGGTTGATGGGTTTGTCATTGGGTCAAGGATTGACCATTTTGACCAAAGTTGACTTTTTGGTTAGAGATTGACTTATTGGGTCAATAATTGGTCATTACGTCAAAAATTGACTTTTTTGACTAAAATTGAATTTTTGGTCAAAAGTTAAACCAATGGGTCAACGAGGTGGTCATTGGGTCAGAAATTGACTATTTTGACCAAAGTTGACTTTTTGGTTAAAAATTGACCTATTTACTCAATGAATTGGTAATTGGGTTAAGAATTGACCATTTTGACTGAAGATGACTTTTTGGTCAAAATATGATCTATTGGGTCAACAAGTTGGTCATTGGGTCAAAAAATGACCATTTAAACCAAAATTGACTTAATGGTCAAAAGTTGACCTATTGGGTCAATTGGTGCTCATTAGATAAAAAATTGACTATTTTGACCAAAATTGACTTTTTGGTCAAAAGTTGACCTATTGGGTCAATGGGTTTGTCATTGGGTCAAGGATTGACCATTTTCACCAAAGTTGACTTATTTGTTAGAGATTGACTTATTGGGTCAATAATTGGTCATTATGTCAAAAATTGACTTTTTTGACGAAAACTTAATTTTTAATCGAAAGTTAACCCAATGGGTCAACGAGGTGGTCATTGGGTCAGAAATTGACCATTTTGACCAAAGTTTACTTTTTGGTCAGAGGTTGACCTATTTGGCCAATGAGTTGGTAATTAGGTCAAGAATTAACAATTTTGACCAAAGATGACTTTTTAGTCAAAAGTTGACCTTTTGGGTCAATGGGTTGGTCATTAGGTTAAAAATTAACCATTTTGATCAAAGTTGACTTTTTGTCAAAAGTTGACCTATTGGGTCAATGGGTGGTCATTAGGTCAAAAAATTGACTTTTTTTGACCAAAATTCAATTTTGGTCAAAAGTTGACCTATTGGGTCATTGAGTTTGTCATTGGGTTAAGGATTGACCATTTTGACTAAAGTTGACTTTTTTTGTCAAAAGTTGACCAATTGGGTAAATGATTAACCATTTGACCAAACTTGACTTTTTGGTCAGAGTTGACCTATTGGGTTAATAATTAGTCATTCGGTCAAAAATTGATTTATGTTGGCCAAATTTAAATTTTTGGTCAAAATTTAACCCATCGAGTCAATGGGGCGGTCATTGTGTTAGAAATTGACCATTTTGACCAAAGTTGACTTTTTGGTCAAAAAATGACCTATTGGGTCGATGGGTTGGTCTTGGGGTCAGAAATTGACCATTTTAACCAAACTTGACTTTTTGGTCAAATATTGACCTCTTGGGTCAATTGATTGGTCATTGGGTCAAGGATTGTCCAATTTGACCATTGTTGAATTTTTGGTCAAAAGCTGACAGATTGGGTCAATTTGTTTGTCATTGGCTCAGAAATTGACCAATTTAATCAAAGTTCACTTTTTGGTCAAAAGTTGACCTGTTGGGTCAGTGGGTTTGTCATTGGGTCAAAGATTGACCAATTTAACCAAAGTTGACTTTTTGGTAAGAGATTGACTTATTGGGCAATAATTGGTCATTAGGTCAAAAATTGACTATTTTGACCAAAATTGACATTTTGGTCAAAAGTTGACCTATTGGGTCAATGGGTTGGTCATTGGGTCAAGGATTGATCATTTTGACCAAAGTTGACTTTTTCGTCAAAAGTTGACCATTAGGTCAATGGGTTGGTCATTAGGTCAGAAATTGACCATTTTAACCAAAGATGACTTGTTGGTCAAAAGTTGACCCATTGGGTCAATGGGTGATCATTAGGTTAAAAATTACTATTTTGACCAAAAAAGACTTTTTGGTCAAAAGTTGACCTATTGGGTCAATGGGTATGTCATTGGTTCAAGGATTGACCATTTTGACTAAAGTTGACTTTTTGGTCAAAAGTTGACATATTGGGTCAATTGGTTGGTCATTGGGTCAAGGATTGACCATTTTGACCAAAGTTGACCTTTTAGTCAAAAGTTGACCTATTGGGTCAATGGGTTGGTCATTGGGTCAAGGATTGACCATTTTAACCAAAGTTGACTTTTTGGTCAAAAGTTGACCTATTGGATCAATGGGTTGGTCATTGGGTCAGAAATTGATCATTTTGACCAAAGTTGACTTTTTGGTCAAAAGTTGACCTTTTGGGTCATTGGGGTGGCCATTAGGTCAAAAATTGATTTTTTGACCGAAATTGACTTTTTGGTCAAAAGTTGACCTTTTGAGTCATTGAGTCAAGGATTGATCATTTTGACCCAAGTTGACTTTTGGTCAAAAGTTTACCTATTTGGTCAATCGGTAGGACATTGGGTCAAGGATTGACCATTTTGACGAAAGTTGACTTTTTGGTCAGAGATTAACTTATTGGGTCAATAATTGGTCATTAGGTCAAAATTTGATTATGTTGACCAAAATTAAATTTTTGGACAAAAGTTGACCTATTAGGTCAATTGGGTGGTCATTGTGTCAGAAATTAACCATTTTAACCAAAGTTGACATTTTAATCAAAAGTTAACATCTTAGGTCAAAAGTTTTGGTCATTGGGCCAGAAAATGTCCATTTTGACCAAACTTAACTTTTTGGTCAAAAGTTGTCTCATTGGGTCATTAGGTTGGTGATTAGGCCAATGATTAACCATTTTGACCAAGTTGACTTTTTGCAGCAGATTGACTTATTGGGTCAATAAATTGTCATTAGGTCTTAAATTGACAATTTTGTCAAAAATTTTATTTTTGGTCAAAAGTTGACTTATTGGGTCAATGGGATGATCATTAGGTCAAAAATTGACTATTTTGACTAAAACTAACTTTTTATTCAAAACTTGACTTCTTAAGCCGATGGGTTGGTCATTGGGTCCAGGATTGACCATTTTGACTAAATTTCACTTTTTGGTCAAAAGTTGACCTATTTGGTGAATGGGTTGGTCATTGGGTCAATGATTGATAATTTTGACCAAAGTTGACTTTTTGGTAAGAGATTGACATATTGGATCAATAATTGGTCATTAGGTCAAAAATTGACTATTTTGACCAAAATTGACTTTTTGGTCAAATATTGTCCTATTGGGTCAATGGGTTGGTCATTGGGTCAAGGATTGACCATTTTGACCAAAGTTGACTTTTTGGTCAAAGTTTGACCTGTTGGGTCAATGGGTTTCTCATTGGGTCAAAGATTGACCATTTTGACCAAAGTTGACTTTTTGGTAAGAGATTGACTTATTGAGCAATAATTGGTCATTAGGTCAAAAATTGATTATTTTGAACAAAATTGACTTTTTGGTCAAAAGTTGACCTATTAGATCAATGGGTTGGTCATTGGGTCTATGATTGATCATTTTGACCAAAGTTGACTTCTTGGTTAAATGTTGAGCATTGGTCAATGGATTGGTCATTGGGTTAGAAATTGACCATTTTAACCGAAGTTGTCTTTTTGGTCAAAAGTTGACCTATTGGGTCAATAGGTGGTCATTAAGTTAAAAATAGTCTATTTTGATCAAAACTAAATTTATGGTTAAAAGTTGAACCATTGGATCAATGGGTATGTCATTGGTTCAAGGATTGACCATTTTGACGAAAGTTAACTTTTAGGTCAAGAGTTGACACATTAGGACAATTGGTTGGTCATTGGGTCAAGGATTGACCATTTTTACCAATGTCAACTTTTTGGTCAAAAGTTGACCTATTGGGTCAATGGGTTCGTCATAGGGTCAAGGATTGACCATTTTTTACCAAAGTTGACTTTTTGGTTAAAAGTTTACCTATTGGGTCAATGGGTTTATCATTTGGTCAAGGACTGACCATTATGACCAAAGTCGACACTTTGGTCAGAGATTGACTTATTTGGTAAATTATTGGTCATTAGGTCAAAAATTTGTAATTTTGACCAAAGTTGACTTTTTGTTCAAAAGTTGACCGATTGGGTCAATGAGTTGGTCATTGGGTCAAGAATTGACCTTTTTGGCCAAAGTTCACTTTTTGTTCAAAAGTTGACCTATTAGGTCAATGGGTTAGTCATTAGGTCAAGGATTGACCATTTTGACCAATGTTGACTTTTTGGTCAAAAGTTGACCTATTGGTCAATGGGTTGGTCATTGGGTCAAGGATTGACCATTTTGACCAAAGTGGACTTTTCGGTCAGAGATTGACTTATTGGGTCAATAATTGGTCATTAGGCCAAAAATTGACTATTTTGACCAAAATTAAAATTTTGGTCAAAAGTTGACCCACTGGGTCAACAGAGTGGTCGTTGGGTCAGAAATTGACCATTTTGACCAAAGTTGACTTTTTGGTCAAAAGTTGAACTATTGGATCAATGGGTTGGTCATTCGGTCAAGGATTGACCATTTTGTTAAAATTTGACTTTTTGGTCGAAAGTTTACATCTTGGTTCAATGAGTAGTTCATTGGGTCAGAAATTGACCATTTTGATCAAAGTTGACTTTTTGGTCAAAAGTTGATTTATTGGGTCAATTGGTTGGTCATTAGGTAAAAAAATGTTATTTTGACCAAAGTTTACTTTTTGGTCAAAAGTTGACCTATTGGGTCAATTGGTTGGTCATTGGGTCAAGGATTGACCTTTTACCAAAGTTGAATTTTTTGTCAAAAGTTGACCTATTGGGTCAATGGGTTGGTTGTTTGGTCAAAAATTGACAATTTTAATCAAAGTTGACTTCTTTCTCAAAGGTTGACCATTATGGTTAATGGGGTGGTCATTAGGTTAAAAATTGAAAATTTTGACAAAAATTAACTTTTTGGTTAAAAGTTGACCTATTGGGTCAATGGGTTAGTCATTAGGTTAAGGATTGACCATTTTGACCAAATTTGGCTTTTTTTGTTAAAACTTGTTCTATTGGGTCAATGGGTTGGTCGTTGGGTCAGAAGTTGACTATTTTGACAAAGTTGTCTTTTTGGTCAAAAGTTGACCTATTAGGACAATTGGGTGGCCATTAGATCAAAAATTGAGAATTTTGACCAAAAGTGACTTTTTTGTCAAAAGTTGACCTATTGGGCCAACAGGTTGGTCATTGAGTCAAGGATTGACCATTTTGACTAAAGTTGACTTTTTTGTCAAAAGTTGACCTATTAGGTCAAGGATTGACCATTTTACCAGACTTGACTTTTTGGTCAGAGGTTGACATATTGGGTTAATAATTAGTAATTCGGTCAAAAATTTATTATTTTGACTAAAATTGACTTTTTGGTTTAAAGTTGACCCATTGAGTCTATAGGGTGGTCATTGTGTCGAAATTAACCATTTTGACTAAAGTTGATTTTTTAGTCAAAAGATGACCTATTGGGTCAATGGGTTAGTCATTGGGTTAGAAATTGACCATTTTGACCAAACTTTACTTTTTGGTCAAATGTTGAAGTATTGGGTCAATGAGTTGGCCATTAGGTCAAGGATTGACCATTTTAACCAAAGTTTACTTTATGGTCAAAAGTTGACCTTTTGGGTCAATGGGTTTGTCTTTGGTTAATGGATTGATCATTTTGACCAAAGTTTACTTTTTGGTAAAAGAATGACTTATCGGGTCAATAATTGGTCATCAGGTCAAAAATTGACTAATTTGACCAAAATGTACATTTTCATCAAATATTGACCTATTGGGTCAAGGATTCATCAATTTGACCAAAGTTGACTTTTTGGTCAAAAGTTGACATATTAGGTCAATTTTTTTATCATTGGGTCAGACATTGAACATTTTGATCAAAGTTAACTTTTCAGTCAAAATTTGACCTGTTGGGTCAATGAGTTTGTCATTGGGTCAAGGATTGACCATTTTAACCAAAGTTGACTTTTTGGTAAGAGATTGACTTATTAGGCAATAATTGGCCATTAGGTCAAAAATTGACTATTTTGACCAAAATTGACTTTTTGGTCAAAAGTTGACCTATTGGGTCAATGTGTTGGTCATTGGGTCAAGGATTGATCATTTTGACCAAAGTTGACTTTTTTGTCAAATGTTGACCATTGGGTCATTGGGTTGGTCATTGGTTCAGAAATTGACCATTTTAACCAAATTTGACTTTTTGGTCAAAAGTTGACCTATTTGGTCAATGGGTGGTCATTCGGTTAAAAATTATTAATTTAAACAAAAATGACTTTTGGTTAAAAGTTGATCAAAAGTTGACCTATTAGGTCAATGGGTATGTAATTGGTTCAAGGATTGACCATTTTAACAAAAGTTGATTTTTAGAGCAAAAGTTGACATATTTGGTCAATTGGTTGGTCATTGGGTCAAGGATTGACTATTTTGACCAAAGTTGACTTTTGGTCAAAAGTTGACCTATTGGGTCAACTGGTTGGTCATTGGGTCAAGGATTGAACATTTAGACCAAAGTTGACTTTTTAGTCAAAAGTTGACATATTGAATCAATGGGCTGGTCCTTGGGTTAGAAATTGACCATTTTTACCAAAGTTGACTTTTGGTCAAAAGCTGACCTTTTGGGTCAATGGGGTGGTCATTAGGTCAAAAATTAATTTTTTTGACCGAAATTAACATTTTGGTCAAAAGTTGACCTATTGGGGCATTGGGTTAAGGATTGACCATTTTGACCAAAGTTTACTTTTTGTTCAAACGTTTACCTAACTAGTCAATCGATTGGTCATTAGGTCAAGGATTGACCATTTTGAGCAAAGTTGACTTTTTTGCCAGAGTATGACTTGTCGGGTCAATAATTGGTCATTAGGTCAAAAATTGATTATATTGACCAAACTTGAACTTTTGGTCAAAAGTTGACCCATTGGAACAACGTTGTGGTCATTGTGTCATAAATTAACCATTTTGACCAAAGTAGACTTTTTGGTCAAAAGTTGACTTATTGAGTCAAGGGTTTGGTCATGGGGTCAGAAACTGACCATATTGACCAAACATGACTTTTTTGGTTAAAAGTTGACATGTTGGGTCAATGTTTTGGTCATTAAGTCCTTGATTGACATTTTGACCAAAGTTGACTTTTTGGTCAAAGATTGACTTATTGGGTCAATAATTTGTCATTAGGTGAAAAATTGACTATTTTGACCAAAATTGAATTTTTGGTCAAAAGTTGACCCTTTGGGTCAACGGGGTGGTCATTGGGTCAGAAATTGACCATTTCGAACAAAGTTAACTTTTTGGTCAATAGTCGACCAATTCGGTCAATGAGATGGTCCTTAGGTGAATAATTGACTATTTTGACCAAAATTTAATTTTTGGTCAAAAGTTGACCAATTGGGTCAATGGGTTGGTCATTGCATCAAGGATTGACCAATTTGACCAAAGGTGACTTTTTGGTCAAAAGTTGACATATTGGGTCAATTTGTTGGTCATTGGGTCAAAATTTACCATTTTGATCAAAGTTGACTTTTTGGTCAAAGTTTGACCTGTTGGGTCAATGGGTTTCTCATTGGGTCAAAGATTGACCATTTTGACCAAAGTTGACTTTTTGGCAGGAGATTGACTTATGGAGCAATAATTGGTCATTAGGTCAAAAATTGACTATTTTTATAAAATTTTACTCTTTTGTCAAAAGATGACATACTGGGTCAATGGGTTGGTCATTGGGTCAATGATTGATCATTTTGACCAAAGTTGACTTCTTGGTTAAATGTTGACCATTAGTCAATGGGTTGGTCATTGGGTCAGAAATTGACCATTTTAACCAAAGTTGTCTTTGTGGTCAAAAGTTGACCTATTGGGCAATAGGTGGTCATTAGGTTAAAAATAAATTATTTTGACCAAAATTAAATTTTTGGTTAAAAGTTGAACCATTGGATCAATGGGTATGTCATTGGTTCAAGTATTGACCATTTTGACTAAATTTGACTTTTAGGTCAAAAGTTGACATATTGGGACAATAGGTTGGTCATTGGGTCAAAGATTGACCATTTTGACTAAGGTTGACTTTTTGGTCAAAATTTGACATATTGGGTCAATGGGCTTGTCATTTGGTCAAGGATTGACCATTATGACCAAAGTCGACTTTTTGGTCAAAGATTGACTTATTGGGTAAAATATTAGTCATTAGGTCAAAAATTTGTTATTTTGACCAAAATTGACTTTTTGTTCAAAAGTTGACCGATTGGGTCAATGAGTTGGTCATTGGGTCAAGAATTGACCTTTTTTCGCCAAAGTTCACTTTTTGGTCAAAAGTTAACTTATTATTTTAATGTGTTTGTCATTGGGTCACAAATTGAATATTTTGACCAATGTTGACTTTTTATTCAAAAGTTGACCTATTGGGTCAATGGATTGTCATTAGGTAAAAAATTGACTATTTTGACCAAAATTGACTTTTTGTTCAAAAGTTGACCTATTATGTCAATGGGTTGGTCATTGGGTCAAGGATTGACCATTTTGACCAATGTTGACTTTTTGGTCAAAAGTTGACCTATTGGGTCAATGGGTTCGTCTTTGGGTCAAGGATTGACCATTTTGACAAAATTTAACTTTTTGGTCAAAAGTTTACATATTGGGTCAATGAGTAGTTCATTGGGTCAGAAATTGACCATTTTGACCAAAATTGACTTTTTGGTCAAAAGTTGACCTATTGGGTCAATTGGGTGGTCATTAGGTAAAAATTGATTATTTCGACCGAAGTTGACTTTTTGGTCGAAAATTGACCTGTTGGGTCAATTGGTTGGTCATTGGGTCAAGGATTGACCTTTTTAACCAAAGTTGACTTTTTGGTCAAAAGTTGACTTGTTGGGTCAACGAGTTGGTGATTTGGTCAAAAATTGACCAATTGAACCAAAGTTGACTTTTTTCTCAAAAGTTGACCAATATGGTTAATGGGGTGGTCATTAGGTCAAAAATTGAAAATTTTGACCAAAATTGACTTTTGGTTAAAAGTTGACATATTAGGTCAATGGGTTAGTCATTGGGTCAAGGATTGACTATTTTAACTAAATTTAACTTTTTTTTGTTAAAATAATTGGCTACCTAGTTGGTCATTGGGTCAGAAATTGACCATTTTGACTAAAGTTGACTTTTTAGTCAAAAGTTGAGCTATCAGAACAATTAGGTGGCCATTTGGTCAAAAATTGAAAATTTGGACCAAAAGTGACTTTTTGATCAAAAGTTGACCTATTGGGTTAACGGGTTGGTCATTGGGTCAAGGATTAAACATTTTGACTAAAGTTGACTTTTTGGTCAAAAGTTGACCTATTAAGTCAAGGATTGACCATTTTGACCAAACTTGACTTTTTGGTCAAAGATTGACATATTGGGTCAATAATTATTAATTCGGTCAAAAATTGATTATTTTGACCAAAATTAAATTTTTGGTTTAAAGTTGACCCATTGAGTCAATGGGGTGGTCATTGTGTCGAAAATTGACCATTTTGACCAAAGTTGACTTTTTGGTTAAAAGATGACCTATTGGGTCAATGGGTTGATCAATGGATTAGAAATTGTTGATTTTGACCAAACATGACTTTTTGCTCAAAAGTTGACCTATTGGGTCAATGAGTTGGCCAATAGGTCAAGGATTGGCCATTTTGACCAAAGTTAAATTTTTTGTCAAAAGTTGACCTTTTGGGTCAATGGGTTGGTCATTGCGTCATGGATTGATCATTTTGACCAAAGTTGACTTTTTAGTGAAAGAATGACTTACTGGGTCAATAATTGGTGATTAGGTCAAAAATTGACTAATTTGACCAAAATGTACTTTTTGGTCAAATATTGACCTATTGGGTCAATGGGTTGCTTATTGGGTCAAGGAATGACCAATTTGACCAAAGTTGACTTTTTGGTCAAAAGTCGCCATATTAGGTCAATTTTTTTATCATTGGGTCATAAATTGACCATTTTGATCAAAGTTGACTTTTCGGTCAAAATTTGACCTGTTGGGTCAATGGGTTTGTCATTGGGTCAATGATTGACCATTTTAACTAAAGTTGACTTTTTGGTAAGAGAATGACTTATTAGGCAATAATTGGTCATTAGGTCAAAAATTGACAATTTTGACCTAAATTGAGTTTTTGGTCAAAAGCTGACCTATTGCGTCAATGTGTTGGTCATTGGGTAGAAGGATTGATCATTTTGACCAAAGTTGACTTTTTGGTCAATTGTTGACCATTGGGTCAATTAGTTGGTCATTGGTTCAGAAATTGACCATTTTAATCAAAGTTGACTTTTTGGTCAAAAGTTGACATATTGGGTCAATGGGTGGTCATTAGGTTAAAAATTATTATTTTAAACAAAAATGACTTTTTATTCAAAAGTTGATCAAAAGTTGACTTATTGGGTCAATGGGTATGTCATTGGTTCAAGGATTGACCATTTTGACGAAAGTTGACTTTTAGGTAAAAAGTTGACATATTGGGTCAATTAGTTGGTCATTGGGTCACGGATTGACCATTTTGACCAAAGTTGACTTTCTGGTCAAAACTTGACCTATTTGGGTAAACAGGTTGGTCATTGGGTCAATGATTGAACATTTTGACCAAAGTTGACTTTTTGGTCAAAAGTTGACCTATTGGATCAATGGGTTGGTCATTGGGTTAGAAATTGACCATTTTTACCAAAGTTGACATTTGGTTAAAAGTTGACCTTTTGGGTCAATGGGGCGGTCATTAGGTCAAAAATTGATTTTATTGACCAAAATTAACTTTTCGGTCAAAAGTTGACCTATTGGGTCATTGGGTTAAGGATTGACCATTTTGACCAAAGTTGACTTTTTGGTCAAACGTTTACCTAACTGGTCAATCAGTTAGTTATTAGGTCAAGGATTGACCATTTTGTGCAAAGTTGACTTTTTGGCTAGAGATTGACTTATTGAGTCAACAATTGGTCATTAGGTCAAAAATTGATTATATTGACATAAATTAAATTTTTGGTCAAAACTTGACCCATTGGAACAACGAGGTGGTCAATCTGTCAGAAATTGACCATTTTGACCAAAGTTAACTTTTTGGTCAAGAGTTGACCTATTGAGCCAAGGGTTTGGTCATGGGGTCAGAAACTGACCATTTTGACCAAACTTGACTTTTTTAGTCAAAAGTTGACCTATTGGGATCAATGTTTTGGTCATTAGGTCATTGATTGATGTTTTGCCCAAAGTTGAATTTTTGGTCAGAGATTGACTTATGGGGTCAATAATTTGTCATTAAGTCAAAAAATGATAATTTTGACCAAAATTAGATTTTTGGTCAAAAGTTGACCCATTAGGTCAACGGGGTGGTCATTGGCTCACAAATTGACCATTTTGAACAAATTTGACTTTTTGGTCAAAAGTTGACCAATTCGGCCAATGAAATGGTCATTAGGTCAAAAATTGACTATTTTGACCAAAATTGAATTTTTGGCAAAAGTTGACCTATTGGGTCAATGGATTGGTTATTGCGTCTATGATTGACCATGTTGACCAAAGTTGACTTTTTGGTTAAAAGTTGAACTATTGGGTCAATGGGTTGGTCATTGGGTCAATGATTGACTATTTTGACCAGAGCTGACTTTTTGGTAAGAGATTGACTTATTAGGTCAATAATTAGTCAGTAGGAAAAAAATTGATTTTTTTTACCAAAATTGACTTTTTTATCAAAACTTGACTTATTAGGTCAATGGGTTGGTCATTGGGTCAAGGATTGACCATTTTGACCAAAGTCAACTTTTTGGTCAAAGTTGACATATTAGGTCAACTTGGTGGTCATTAGGTCAAAAATTGACTATTTTGACCAAATTGATTTTTGGTCAAAGGTTGATATATTGGGTTATTGGGTCAAAGATTGACCATTTTGACAATAGTTGATTTTTTGGTCAAAAGTTAACCTTTTGGGTTAATGGGTTGGTCATTGGGTCAAGGATTTACCATTTTGACTAAAGTTAACTTTTTGGTCAAAAGTTGTCCTATTGAATCAATGGGTTGGTCATTGGGTCCGAAATTGACCATTTTGACCAAAGTCGACTTTTTGGTCAAAGTTGACATATTGGGTCAATTGGGTGGTCACTATGTCAAAAATTGACTATTTTGATCAAAACTGCTTTATGGTCAAAGGTTGATCTATTGGCTCATTAGGTCAAAGATTGACAATTTTGACCATAGTTGGCTTTTTGGTCAAAAGTTAACCTATTGGGTGAATGGGTTGGTCATTGGGTCAAGGATTGACCATTTTGACCATAGTTGACTTTTTGGTCAAAAGTTGACCTATTGGTTCAATGGGTTGGTCTTTAGATCAAGGATTGAACATTTTAATCAAAGTTGACTTTTTGGTCAAGAGTTGACCTATTGGATCAATGGGTTGGTCATTGTGTCAGAAATTGACCATTTTGACCAAAGTTGACTTTTGGTCAAATGTTGAACTTTTGGGTCAATTGGGTGGTCGTTAGATCAAATATTAATTTTTTTGATTGAAATTGACATTTTGGTCAAAAGTTGACCTATTGGGTCATTGGGTCAATGATTAACCATTTTGACCAAAGTTTACTTTTTGGTCAAAAGTATACCTATTTGATTAATCAGTTGGTCATTGATTAGGTCAAGGATTGACCATTTTGACCGAAGTTAAATTTTTTGTCAGAGTTTTACTTGTAGGGTCAATAATTGGTCATTAGGTAAAAAATTGACTATTTTGACCAAAATTTAATTTTTGGTCAAAAGTTGACCCATTGGGTGAACAGGGTGGTCATTGGGTCAATGATTGACCATTTTGACCAAAGTTGACTTTTTGGTCAAAAGTTTACCTATTGGGTCAATCGCTTGGTCATTTTGTCAAGGATTGACCATTTTGACCAAAGTTGACTTTTTTATCAGAGATTGACTTATTGGGTCAATAATTGGTCATTAGGTCAAAAATTGACTATTTTGACCAAAATTGAATTTTTGGTCAAAAGTTGACCCACTCGGTCAACGGGTAGTCATTGGGTCACAAATTAACCATTTAGACCAAAGTTGACTTTTTGGTCAAAAGTTGACCTATTGGGTCAATGAGATGGTCATTAGGTCAAAAATTGACTATTCGATCAACCAGTTGGACCAGTCAGATAATATGACATGTCAGCTCTATTCGGTTTTGTACGCATGATCTACTTTTGGGTGCTTGTCAGCATATGATCAGTTGTACTACTTTTAGCAGAATTAATGAAATTTTCTGTTTTTCAGAAATGATTTCTTTTCAGCGCGATAGTCGAAAGCTGTTGAACCACGTGTTTGGTTCCAAAATGAAAAGGACAAAAAGAATGATGCAGACGAAAAGGATAAAAAGAAAACATGATGAAATTAAAAATGAAATGAACCCGAAACATAGATCAGATGAAAATGAAATTGAAATGAAATCAAAATCGAAATTTAAAATAAAAGTTTAAATCAAATGAAAGAAAGTAAAACCAAACAAATTGAAAGAAAATGATGAGTTGAAAACAAAACAAAATGATAATTTTATCTTTTTCTCTCTCTCGAGATTCTTAATCACTGCACTCATCTTTAAATCCCTCGCTTTTGTTGGCACTCCGCAAAATTTGGCACTTTTCACACAGCGACGCTTCTCACAAATTCAAAATATCTTGAAATTCTCCAAATCATGCAATGGCTACCGATCTTGGCCGAATTGCACGAAATCGCTTTCTTTAAAAGTCAAATACCAAGTTTTACCCAATTCTCCCTAAAAGAAATTCTAGAATCAGTACTTAAATCCTGATTCCCCTCTACCACCTCTTAGGTTGGATATGAGTCCTTGAGCTTTCCTTCCTATGTGACACCTTGGGCCGGATGTGAGTCCATGAGCTTTCCTACCCAAGATCTTCCCAAAATTCCTGAATTTTCCATCATCCTTCCGAGATATTTTTCCGCCCTCCATGAAACTCAGGGAATGGAGCTTAATTGTCTGATTTCCCAAAATTCCCAAATTTTCCTTCATCCTTCCGAGAAATTTTCCCACCATCCATGAAATTCCGGGAACGGAGCTTAGTCATACGATTTCCCTCAAAATTCCCTAACTTTCCATCATCCTTCTGAGAAATGTTTCCGCCCTCCATGAAATTTTGGTATCGGAGCTTTGTCTTCTGATTTCCAAAAATTCCCTAATTTTCCATCATCCTTCAAAGAAAATTTCCCTCCTGCCATGAAATTCTGGGAACGGAGCTTTGTTGTCCGATTTCCCCCAAATTCCTTAATTTTCCATCATCCTTCTGAGAAATTGTGTCAAAAATTGACCATCTTGGCCGAAGATGACTTTTTGGTCAAAAGTTGATCTA